>JBBGZY010001315.1:157500-312389 GCA_037952925.1 Lithobates clamitans
AAAGCATATTCATGTGTTAGAATGGCCCAGTCACAGTCCAGACCTAAATCACATTGAGAATCTGTGGCAAGACTTGAAAATTGCTGTTCACAGACGCTCTCCATCCAATCTGACAGAGCTTGAGATATTTTACAAAGAAGAATGGGCAGAAATGTCCTCTCTAGATGTGCAAAGCTGGTAGAGACATCCCCAAAAAGAGAAAGGGGGTTCTACAAAGTATTGACTCTGGGGGGCGCCATACAAATGCCCCCCCCCACACTTTTCACATATTTATTTGTATCATTTATCATTTTCCTTCCACTTCACAATTATGTGCCACTTAGTGTTGGTCTATCACAGAAAATCCCAATAAAATACATTTACGGAAATTTTCAAGGGGTATGAATACTTTTTCAAGGCACTGTATATGACCATTTTTCATAAGTTTAAACATTGTAATATAATTTTTTATTGTTTGTTGAGCACGGCACTGTTTTGTATTTCTGTGAGTTTTGTCATCTCCTAGTCAAGCTACTTAAAAAAAAAAAAAAAAAACTTCCTAGTGCTCACTGTACCGTGTGTTTAGGCATATACATTTTTATTGGCTTAGCATGTTGAAGGTGAATCCAGCTCGAGACCAGGACCCCTTTCCCCCTCCTCCCCCTCCTCCTCCCTCTCTTCCCTCTCTTCCCTCTCTTCCCTCTCTTCCCTCTCTTCCCTCTCTTCCCTCTCCTCCCTCTCCTCCCCCTCCTCCCCCTCCTCTCCCTCTCCTCCCTCTCTTCCCTCTTCTCCCCCTCCTCCCCCTCCTCCCCCTCCACCCCCTCCTCCCCCTCCTCTCCCTCTCCTCCCTCTCTTCCCTCTCTTCCCTCTCCTCCCTCTTCTCCCTCTCCTCCCTCTCCTCCCCCTCCTCCCCCTCCTCTCCCTCTCTTCCCTCTCTTCCCTCTTCTCCCCCTCCTCCCCCTCCTCCCCCTCCACCCCCTCCTCCCCCTCCTCTCCCTCTCCTCCCTCTCTTCCCTCTCCTCCCTCTTCTCCCTCTCCTCCCTCTCCTCCCCCTCCTCCCCCTCTCCTCCCCCTCTTCCCCCTCTTCCCCCTCTCCTCCCCCTCTTCCCCCTCTCCTCCCCCTCTTCCCCCTCTCCTCCCCCTCTTCCCCTCTTCCCCTTCTTCCCCTTCTTCCCCTCCTCCCCCTCCTCCCCCTTCTCCCCCTCCTCCCCCTTCTCCCCCTTCTCCCCCTCCTCCCTCTCTTCCCCTCCTCCCTCTCCTCCTTCTCTTCCCTTCTTCACCCCCCCATCTATTATTCCTCTTTACCTTTTTTATTTTGTTACTCCAACTTGGCACTGCAGCACATCTTGTTCATCCCTGTTGTTTTTATTATGAGTGAATCGGATGTTCCGTCCATTTCCTTTTAGGCCTTTTTCACACGGATGATCCGTATGTCCGTTTTTCATCCTTCCGTTTTCAGATGAAAAACGGACATACATTCATCCCTATGGAGCGTCGGATGTCAGCGGTGACATGTCCGCTGACATTCGACCCGCTCCGATCCGAAAAGTGTAACGGAGGAAAAACCTACTTTTCCATCCGTTTTCGGATCGGATGACGACGGACACTACGGACCGTCATCATCCGATCCCCCCATAGGGGAGAGCGGCGCTCTGACAGGTCCGTCGCTGCACAGTGTGCAGCGATGCACCTGTCATCTTCCTGCTCAGCGGGATCGGCGGAGATATCCCCGCTGAGCAAGTATCGCAGGCTCCTCCCACGTACATAAGTATCACAGACTCCTCCCATGTACATAAGTATCACAGGCTCCTCCCATGTACATAAGTATCACAGACTCCTCCCATGTACAGAAGTATCACAGACTCCTCCCATGTACATAAGTATCACAGGCTCCTCCCATGTACATAAGTTTCACAGACTCCTCCCATGTACATAAGTATCACAGGCTCCTCCCATGTACATAAGTTTCACAGACTCCTCCCATGTACATAACTATCGCAGGCTCCTCCCACGTACATAAGTATCACAGGCTCCTCCCATGTACAAAAGTATCACAGCCTTTGCTCAATACTTTGGTGAAGCTCCTTTGGCACCAATTACATCCTCAAGTCTTTTTGAGTATGAGGCTACAAGCTTGGTACACCTTTTTTGGCAGTTTCTCCCATTTTTCTTTGCAGGACCTCTCAAGCTCCATCAGGTTGGATGGGGAATGTCGGTGCACAGCCATTTTCAGATCTCTCCAGAGATGTTCAAATCGGGTTCAAGTCTGGGCTCTGGCTGGACCACTCAAGGACATTCACAGAGTTGTCCTGTAGCCACTCCTTTGTTATCTTGGCTGTGTGCTTAGGGTGGTTGTCCTGTTGGAAGATGAACCTTCGTCCCAGTCTGAGGTCCAGAGCACTCTGGAGCAGGTTTTCATTAAAAATGTCTCTGCACATTGCTGCATTCATCTTTCCCTCAATCCTGACAGTCTCCCAGTTCCATCCACTGAAAAATATCCCCCCATGCCACCACCATGCTTCACTGTAGGGATGGTATTGGCCAGGTGAAGAGCGTTGCCTAGTTTCCTCCAGACATGACGCTTGTCATTCATTCAGTCACTCGTGGTCTGAGAGTCCTTCAGGTGCCTTTTGGCAAACTCCAGGTGGGCTGTCATGTGCCTTTTACTGAGGAGTGTCTTCCGTCTAGCCACTCTACCATACAGGCCTGATTGGTTCTGTGCTGCAGAGATGGTTGTTCTTCTGGAAGGTTCTCCTCTCTCCACAGAGAAATGCTGGAGCTGTGTCAGAGTGACCATCGGGTTCTCGGTCACCTCCCTGACTAAGGCCCTTCTCCCCCGATTGCTCAGTTTGGCCGGGCGGCCCGCTCTAAGAAGAGTCCTGGTGGTTCCAAACTTCTTCCATTTACAGATGATGGAGGCCACTGTGCTCATTGGGATCTTCAATGCTGCAGAAATGTTTCTGTACCCTTCCCCCGATCTGTGCCTCCATACAATCCTGTCTCTAAGGTCTACAGACAATTCCTTGGACTTCATGGCTTGGTTTGTGCTCTGACATGCACTGTTACCTGTGGGACCTTCTATAGACAGGTGTGTGCCTTTCCAAATCATGTCCAATCAACTGAATTTACCACAGGTGGACTCCAATCAAGTTGTAGAAACATCTCAAGGATTATCAGTGGAAACAGGAGACACCTGAGCTCAATTCTGAGTGTCATGGCAAAGACTGTGATACTTATGTACATGGGAGGAGTCTGTGATACTTATGTACATGGGAGGAGCCTGTGATACTTATGTACATGGGAGGAGCCTGTGATACTTCTGTACATGGGAGGAGCCTGTGATACTTCTGTACATGGGAGGAGCCTGTGATACTTCTGTACATGGGAGGAGCCTGTGATACTTCTGTACATGGGAGGAGTCTGTGATACTTATGTACATGGGAGGAGTCTGTGATACTTATGCACATGGGAGGAGTCTGTGATACTTATGTACATGGGAGGAGTCTGTGATACTTCTGTACATGGGAGGAGCCTGTGATACTTATGTACATGGGAGGAGCCTGTGATACTTCTGTACATGGGAGGAGCCTGTGATACTTATGTACATGGGAGGAGCCTGTGATACTTCTGTACATGGGAGGAGCCTGTGATACTTCTGTACATGGGAGGAGCCTGTGATACTTATGCACATGGGAGGAGCCTGTGATACTTATGTACATGGGATTTTATTTGTTTTTTTTTAATTTTTAATACATTTGCAAAGATTTCAAACAAATTTCTTTCACGTCACTATGGGGAATTGTTTGTAGAATTTTGAGGAAAATAATGCATTTAATCAATTTTGGAATAAGGCCGTAATTTAACAAAATGTGGGAAAAGTGAAGCGCTGTGAATACTTTCCGAATGCACTGTATATAAATAACACTGTGAAACAATGTATCTAAAAAATATCCACTTTTAAAAATATTGTGCTAAGAATAATGATACTGCACAGTTCACAAACAACGTGTCCATAATAATTATTTATAAATCCCCCAAAAAAGTATTTTTTTTAATTTGGATTTTTGAATTATTATTATGTACACATAGGCCTTTAGCAGAGTTTAGGAGCTGCTGCAGTTAGGTGAGGTCCAACCTCCTTCTCCTGAACGCGCAAGAATGCAAATTTGCTGCTTTTTGTGTTTTTCCCATGGCCGTGGTAAATGTAGGCACATACAGCAGGGCATTACCAGGTTCCAAAGTCCGGGCAGGGCCCTTTGCCGCTTGCGCCCGACGATCACCATTGGCAGTGCTGGTGGAGGAGGCGGAGCCACGTCCAGGGGGACTGAAGTTTCTCTTGCAGGCTGGACAGTTTTGTGTGCATGCAGCGTGCATAGTGCACCCGTATTATCTCCCTTTTGCGGGTCACACTGCAGTGTATAGAGATGAACCAGCCACAGATAGGAAAAAAACAGGATTTCTACTTGACATGCATTTTCATGCAGCAAAATGCTGGAATTTTGCTGATTGCATCAGAACAGCCGAGTGTAACGGGGGGCCTGGAGGGATCTCCTCATCTCTTTATGGTCCTATTCACAGCAGTGCATGTACACAGGACGGTAATTGTGTGATATACTGCTGTGTGATGCGTTGCTATGAATTGTTCATTTTTTTAAATTTTTTTTTTGATGCATCAACACATGCTAGCAGGGGTGCTCAACGTGCGGCCCTCCAGCTGCTGCGGAGCTACAAGTCCCATGAGGCATTGCAAGACTGACAGTTACTAACAATGGCTGCTGGTGCTCAAATTTTTTTGGGGGGCGCAGACAAACTGAAAAATACTGAACCCCCCATCAATTGCAGCCTCACTGTGCCCATCAAATGCAGCCACGTGTGCCCATCAAATGCAGCCACGTGTGCCCATCATATGCAGCCACGTGTGCCCATCATATGCAGCCACTTGCGCCCATCATATGCAGCCACTTGCGCCCATCATATGCAGCCGCTTGCGCCCATCATATGCAGCCGCTTGCGCCCATCATATGCAGCCGCTTGCGCCCATCAAATGCAGCCACTTGCGCCCATCAAATGCAGCCACTTGCGCCCATCAAATGCAGCCACTTGCGCCCATCAAATGCAGCCACTTGCGCCCATCAAATGCAGCCACTTGCGCCCATTGAACGCAGTCATTGTGCCCCTCGAACGCAGCCACTGTGCCCCTCGAACGCTGCCACTGTGCCCCTCGAACGCTGCCACTGTGCCCCTCGAACGCTGCCACTGTGCCCATCAAATGCAGCCAGGCGTGTCCCCCGGCTTGGCTGTCACTTCACTAACCCCCCCCCCCCCACGGCTGGTCCGGTGGCACTTACCAAGTGACGGGGCTTCCTCCTTCTCTTCTGTAGTAGCGGGAAGTGGCGGCTGTGGCTCCTGTGTCCCCTCGGCTCGTCAGGCTTCATCTGCCGTGTCTCCTCTTCCGCCAAAGCGTTAGGCATCCAATAGGATCGCCTAATGCTTTGGCCATTCGGGAGACAGGTCTCAGTGACCTGCCTGCTGATTGGCAGGGAGGACCGTTTGTGTGAAAATAGCGAAAATTAATTCGCTATGCCGACTGGTCTGATCTTATAGGGATCCAGAGAAGACTGGGAACCAGGAAGCAGGAAACGAAAAGCAGCTGGTCTTATAGGGATCCAGAGAAGACTGGGAAGCAGGAAAAGAAAAGCAGCTGGTCGTGACCAGCTGCTTTTCGTTTCCTGCTTCCTGGTTCCCAGTCTTCTCTGGATCCCTATAAGATCAGACCAGTGCCACAGGCTGCAAAGGGAAAACAGGATGCCAAATAGGACATTTATGAGACTCCAGGACTGGCGATTTTCACCACATACTGAACTCCTCTAATTTAACCTAGCAGGATAAACACCCCCCGGACGGAGGATCACTTCCCGGTTTCGCCATCGCAGGATTGTCTACATATGCCTTTTACCCCTGCAGGGGTTAGGCAGTCCGGTGAGTGCAAGCACGAGTGGGGGTGCAGTGAAGGACGGGACACTATCAGTTAATGCTGAGGCTGTGCTTTTCTTCACCAGAAGGACACACTTTTAGGACTTTTTGATTTTGGACACTCATTTTTCATAAGTCCTTGTTTTCTACACACAAAAAATTTTTTTCTTTTTTTCCTTTTTTGGACTTTTTATGCACATATGCTGGGGATTTCTATTTGTATTTCTATATTTTTACTTTCTAATAATTGTTTGCTCGGATTGTCAGATATTGGTTTGATTGCCACAATTGTTTATATACTGGATTATGTTTTTTCTGCCATTTTCCAGCTAATTCTTTATACACTATATAATTATTTGGTATAATGATATTTTCGCATATATTTTAGGAGCACGTTGCACTTTATCACATTACACCTATTAGGTGCACTGTTTACACTTGAGATACCTCAGCCCTTGCAAACACATTTGTTACATGCACAATATTAATATTTGGTACACGCATTTACAAATCTTTTTTGCACTCGTATGAATCCTATGCACATATAGCTGGACAGCGCCAATTCCCCTGTTTATAACTTTTTTACTTTTTGGATTTCACCTCGGTGATTTTCATTTGTAGGGGGGCAGCAGTCTTTCCTTGTTTCTATACTCCTAAGCTCAGAATTACTGTCATAAAAACATTTTATTCTCTATTCTCCAAAATATAATGATTGTGTTTTCTAGCAAAAAAATAATGATTTTAACTTAAAACCACAAGTGTCAGACAAAGGTTTAGTCCGGGGGGAGGCAACCTTTTGAGCGCAGTGTGCCGAAAAATGTTTAAAAAAAAAAATTGACGTGCCGATTTTATAACCAAAAAATGTCAACTTCACACTCTCAACCACGAAAAGGATTTTTTCTGAAGTAAATGCTGCAAACTACAGTACTGTAGTAATGAGAACGTAACATCCTGCACCCTCCCTCCTCAGATCAGCCCCAATTCCTGCAACTCCACACCTCCGATCACTGTCCCCCCTGCAAATCTGTTTTATTGCTGCACCCCCTGCTCATCTGCCCCACCACTGTAACCCCCTGCACATCTGCCCCACCACTGTACATCTGCCCCACCAATGTACCCCCTTTCTCATCTGCCCCACCACTATACCCCCTTTTCTCATCTGCCCCACCAATGTACCCCCACCACTGTAACCCCCTGCACATTTTCCCTACCACTGTACCCCCCTGTACATCTGCCCCACCTCTGTACCCCCCGTACATCTGCCCCACCTCTGTACCTTCATGCACATCTGCCCCACCTCTGTACCCCCCTGTACATCTGCCCCACCTCTGTACCCCCCCCGTACATCTGCCCCACCTCTGTACCTTCATGCACATCTGCCCCACCTCTGTACCCCCCTGTACATCTGCCCCACCTCTCTACCTTCATGCACATCTGCCCCACCACTGTACCCCCTTGCTCTTCTGTTCCACCACTGTAACCCCCCTGCTCATCTGCTCCATCAATGTACCCCTTTTCTCATCTGCCCCACCACTGTACCTGAATGCACATCTGCACCACCTCCATATCCCTATACTCTTCTGTCTCACTACTGAATCACCTTCTCATCTGTCCTAACACTGAACCCATCCGCTCATCTGCCCCACCACTGTAACCTGCTTTTTCATCTGCCCCACCAATGTATCCCCTGCTTCTGTCCATCTGCTGAACCCCCTCCTCATCTGTTTTGCCACTGTACCTACCTGCTCATTTTCCCCACCACTGCACCCTATTCTCATCTATGATATATGTGATATGCAGAGTGGTGAAAGGATGCAGAGATGAGACACATCTACCTGTCCTGGCACACTCATCCTATGGGACGTGTGTGATGTATGGGATGTATGGGACGTGTGTGATGTATGGGATGTATGGGACGTGTGTGATGTATGGGATGTATGGGACGTGTGTGATGTATGGGACGTGTGTGACGTATGGGATGTATGAGACATGTGTGATGTGTATGGGACGCATGAGATGTATGGGATGTATGGGACGTATGGCATGTATCTGATGTGTGTGATGTATGGGACGCATGAGATGTATGAGATGTATAGGATGTATGGGATGTATGGGATGTATAGGATGTATGGGATGTATGGGATGTGTGGGACGTGTGTGATGTATGGGATGTATCTGATGTGTGATGTATGGGATGTATGGAATGTGTGGGACGTGTGTGATGTATGGGATGCATGAGATGTATGGGATGTATGGGATGTGTGGGACGTGTGTGATGTATGGGATGTATCTGATGTGTGGGACGTGTGTGATGTATGGGATGTATAGGATGTATGGGATGTCGCATACAAGCATTTGGAATGGATGCGCAATGATGAGCTCAGGTCAGGGACATTTTCTGAAAGCAGTGGGCCTGTGTGCAGGATTGTAAGTTGGGTCCCTGCAGCTGAGAGAAAGTGGTTGGGTGTGATTTTCATTACACTGAATACTGGCTGTGGACACAGAGTATCGGGGTTCAGTAGTAAGAGACACAGAGTATCGGGGTTCAGTAGTAAGAGACACAGAGTATCGGGGTTCAGTAGTAAGAGACACAGAGTATTGGGGTTCAGTAGTAAGAGACACAGAGTATCGGGGTTCAGTAGTAAGGGACACAGAGTGTCGGGGTTCAGTAGTAAGAGACACAGAGTATTGGGGTTCAGTAGTAAGGGACACAGAGTGTCAGGGTTCAGTAGTAAGGGACACAGAGTGTCGGGGTTCAGTAGTAAATGGCACAAAGGTTCAGGAATAATTTCAACAAAGTTCCCAGAAGCTCAACAGTAATTCCACAACCTGTCACCTGATTGGAGTGAAATCCCTTCTTTCTGTGATTGGTAGTGGCAATCAAGCGAGTCATCTTCCTCCAGATGGTGGGCGGGGCTAGCAGGACTGTGATTGGCTTTATCAGTGGCCAATCACAGTCCTCCTCCTCCTGGAAACAGAACTCCAGCAGAACTGCACCCAATCTCTTCCCCATCACAAGAGCTGACGATCGCAGATACAGCAAAGTTAGAGAACCGAACAACGTTTCCCATCTTCAATGTGTGGGGGGCAGTGCCTCCCCCTTGGTGCAGGTGCGGCATGGGTAATTCTGAAATTGGAATGCATTAGTGTCTCACTGACACTTCCCTGCACTGCTCTGCTGATGGGGAAGGGAGTCGAGTGCTGGCAAAAGAGGCTTCGCATGCCGCTTGCTGCACCAGTGCCGGGGGGGTTGCTTACCCCTGGTTTATTCTTTAAGTGTTTAAACTTCCCTCATTTACAGACCGAAGTTCATTCCTTTGATCTAAAGAACAATACATTACAATGTTTATAGTTAGCTCAGGGCTGAGGGTTGTTGTGAAACTTGGCAGACTGCCTGGTTTATTTTTAATTATTTTTTTTGACAGCCATCGGCTTGGGCAGAGAACTCTGCATAGAATCGGGGAAATGCTTTGTTGAGATTGTGAGGGGGGGGAAAAAATTGTGATCTCGATTCTTAATGATTAATCGTGCAGCCCTAATTAGGGTTAGGGGTTAATATTAGGGTCAAGGGTTGGGGTTAGAGTTTTTTTTTTAATTAATTTATTTTTATTTATTTATTATTTTTTTGTTAGGGGTTAAATAATGTATTTATTTAGTTAGGGTTAGGGGTTAATAATAGGAGTTAATGTTAGGGTCAAGGGATGTGGTTGGAGTTTTATTTATTTATTTTTATTATTTATTTGTTATTATTCGTTTTTCATTTAATTTTTGCATTTGAGCAGAAAAATGCAAAAAAAAAAAGTGCGATAAAACACTTGAATCAAGCGTTTCCATGCATTTCTATGTAAAAAAAAAAAAAAAAATGCTTCAAAAAGGCCCCAAACTTCGCGATTCGAGCTCCAGGACTTTTTTGAGCTTCAGGCATTTTGGCTTCAGGTGACTTGTAGAGAAGATGTGAACCGTCTCCATAGAGAATCATTGATTGATTTAAATTTTTTTTTTCCTCCTCCAGCGTTTTGGAGCTTCCAGCTTCATGCTCTGCCGTTGTCAGCACAAGGCCCCATAACATCATCAAGGCATCAACAGACAACCTGCATTCGATGTGAATGAGCCCCGTTCAGTAATGTCGGACCTTGTCTGCATTGACATGCCATAAAACATTCCGGTGTAAATGGGCCGGCACTCGTTTCCAGGTTGGGGGGGGAGCTCCGCTCACATCCACCCCGCAGGACCAATTATCTCTGTAAACGATCGACGCAGAGGTCTCTTCGCCATTCTTCTTTCTGTCCTCGTGACTTTAGGATCAATTTACTTTGGGCCCCTGATGTCACTTTATGGAGTAATGGCGTTCAGGATCTAGCTGTACTGGAGGGGGGTCCAGTCCCTTGGGGCACAGATGTGAGTGCGCCGTGCTGATGGGCCAAAAATAGTGCGGGTGCGTCTTCGTGTAAAGGCTTGGTATAAACCCGTTCAGAGTGATTGGACCGCTTTAAAGTGATACTAAACACGCTCTGTGTAATGTACATTCTCCCTTCTATTCCTGTATGGGGGTGACAGCACTGCAATTCTTCATGTGTTATTTGTATACCTTTTATATATTTGTATACGTTTAAATATTTTCAATACAATCTATATTGTGAACATTTTTTTTTTTAAATCTAAGTACTGTACCTTTTTAACGAATGGATATCCAGCTGTCACATGACCCGGCTCTCTCCCAGCCTGTCTGCAGGGAAACATAAGCAGGAGGAGCTTCTAGTCCTCTGCTGGTGGTCACATGCTCAAAATATTTAAAAAGAAAAAAACAGCTTTTGGAATTCAGAGTAAAAATAAATTAACCACTTGACCACCGGGTACCTAAACCCCCTTCCTAATCCCTTCCTCTCACATTTTGAATGACAATTACTCAGTCATGCAACACTGTACCTATATGACATTTTTGTCCTATTTTTCACACAAATAGAGCTTTTCTTTTGGTGGTATTTAATCACCTCTGTTTTTTTTATTTTTTGCGCTATAAGAAGAAAAAAGAAAAAAGACCAAAAAATCTGTAAAAAAAAATGCATTTTTTTTCCTTTTTATGTACAAATTTTGCAAATTAGTAATTTTTTCTTCATAAATTTTGGGCAAAATTTTTACTGCTACATATCTTTGGTAATAATAATCCAAATCGGTGTATATTATTTCGTCTTTGTTATAGAGTCCACAAGCTATGGTGCCAATCACTGAAAATTGATCACACCGGATGTACTGATGGCCTGTCTCATTTCTTGAGACCCTAACAAGCCAGAAAAGTACAAATACGTAAAGTAGACATTCCAAGGTATTTAGTAAGAGGCATACTGAGTTGTAATTTTTTTCCCACAATTCTTTGCAAAATCAAGATTTTTTTTTTTTCCACAAAATTGTCATATTATCAGGTTATTTCTCACACACAGCATATGCATATCACAAATTATACCCCAAAAAACATTCTACTACTACTCCTGAGTATGGCAATACTACATGTTTGAGACTTTTACACAGCCTAGCCACATACAGAGGCCCAACATGCAGGGAGCACCATCAGGGGTTCTACGAGCATAAATTACACATCTAATTTCTTGACTACCTTTTACACTTTTTGAAGGCCCTGGAGCACCAGGACAATGGAAACGCACCAAAAATTACCCCATTTTGGAAAGAAAACAACCCAATGTATAATCTATGAGTCCTAATGAGTCTTTTGAACATGTCATTTATTTCTACAAGTTTTTGGAAAATATGTTTTTTTTTTTTTTACACAAAGTTGTCGATTTATACAATATTTCTAACACATAGCATGTACATATCAAAAATTACACCCCAAAAAAGATTCTCCTACTCCTCCTGAGTACGGCGATACCACATGTGTGAGACTTTTGCACAGCGTGGCCACATACAGAGGCCCAACATGCAGGGAGCACCTTCAGGTGTTCTAGGGGCATAAATGTCAAATCTAATTTGACTACCTATTACACTTTCGTGAGGCACTCTAATGGATGAGAACTGATGTGGCACGGATACGCATGAATGGGGATGGATGAGCCGTGGATTGGGATGGCTGAGTATGGTTGAGATGACTGAGCATGAATGAGAGTGGCTGGGTACGGCCGGGTAAGGCTGGGTATGGATGGGGGTGGATGGGATGGCTGAGCATAGATGGATGAGTATTGCTGAGTATGGATGGATGGCTGAGCATGGATGAATATTGCTGCTTAGGGATGGATGGCTATGGATGAGTATTGCTGAGCATGGATGGATGAATGGATGAGTATTGCTGATTAGGGATGGATGGATGAGCATGGATGGATAAGTATTGCTGAGGATGGATAGATAAGTATTTCTGAGGATGGATGGATAAGTATTGCTGAGTATGGATGGATGGATGGATGAGCATGGATGCTTGAGGCTGGAATTGTCACAGATCAGCGCTGTGGGCACTACACATCCAGCCCACAGCGCTGCTGCACCCGATCTCTCCCCTCTCCGCTCAAGTGATCGCTTTGTCATTTGATGTAGCAATCACGTGATAAACGGCTGCTGTCAGCGGCCATTTACCGTGATCAATGACGGTCACGGATATTCCCGGGTACGCGCCCCCCAGGGGGGGCGCGATTCTGGGAGGACCTCAATGTATGCCCTCCCAGAGTTTGAGACGCGCTGTAGCAGCCATTCAGCTATGGCGCGGTCGTTAAGTGGTTAATAAATATCAATAAACTGTTTTGGATTGTCATACAATGACAGTGCCTTGCAAAAGTATTCACCCCCTTGGCATTTTTCGTGTTTTGTTGCCTCACATCCTGGAATTAACGTGGATTGTTTGAGGATTTGCATCATTTATTTTACAGAACACGCCCACAACTTAGATGTTTTTTTGTTTTGTTTTTTATTGTGAAGCAAGCAACAAATAGGACAAAATAACAGAAAAAGTCAATGTGCATAAGTATTCACCCCCCTAAAGTCAATACTTTGTAGAGCCACCTTTTGCGGCTATCACAGCTCCAAGTCTCTTTGGATAAGTCTCTATGATCTTCCCACATCTCACCACGGGGATTTTTGCTCATTCCTCCTTGCAAAACTGCTCCAGCTCCTTCCAGTTGGATGGTTTGCGCTTGTGAACAGCAATCTTTAAGTCTGACCGCAGATTTTCTATTGGATTGAGGTCTGGGCTTTGACTAGGCCATTCCAACACATTTACATGTTTCCCCTTAAATCACTCAAGTGTTGCTTTAGCAGTGTGTTTGGGGTCATTGTCCTGCTGGAAGGTGAACCTCCGTCCTAGCCTCAAATCAAGAATTTCCCTGTATTTAGCACCATCCATCTTTCCCTCAACTCTGACCAGTTTCCCGACTGCTGAAAAACATCCCCACAGCATGATGCTGCCACCACTATGTTTCACAGTGGGGATGGTGTTCTTTGGGTGATGTGATGTGTTGGGTTTGCGCCAGACATAGCCGCACGGCAGCGGCGGGTCCCAGTAGAGGGGATTGCACAGTCTCTCTACAGCCAGGTGCGTGTGTGTGTATATATAAAGCCTAATACAATAAAACGCTCATTGAAGCAGAGTTCCACCCAAAAAGTGGACCTCCACTCATCTGCTCCCCCCCCCCCCCTCTGGTGCCACATTTGGCATCTTTTGGGGGGGGGGGGGGTGGGGGTGGAGTGGATACCTGTCAAAAACAGGCACCCGCTCCCACTTCAGTGTAATGGCGCATCATTTACAGACCCTCTTCCTTCAGCCCCCCCATTGCCTTCTGGGAGACACACAAAGGCCCCAGAAGATGGTGGGACCATTTAGAAAGAGCAGAGCAATTCACGCATGCGCGGTAGGATACAGGCTGTGAAGCTGCAAGGCTTCACTTCCTGACTCCCTTAATAAGGATGCCGGCGCCTCCACCCGGAGCCGATGGACAGATCAGATCAGGGTGCCGACATCGCGGGATCCCTGGACAGGTAAGTCTCCTTATATTAAAAGTCAGCAGCTACAGGAGTTGTACAGCGTTTGTAGCTGCTGACTTTTATTTTATTTATTTTTTTATTGCAGACTGGAACTCCTCTCTAACACAAATCCAAAGGTGTGAATAGAGTCCGATACGATATTCTGCTTATTTAGTCAATTCAGAGTTTTATATAGTAAAATCGTGGTCGGCACATCCATTCATATCCTTCCATAAAAGATTTTTTTATAATATGTTTGCTGGTCTCAGACATGAAGTCCTCGCTTATATAATTACAACATATATATACTGTAGTTACATGGTAACATTTATATAATTAGTCAGGTTAAAAAAAAGATACAAGCCCATCTAGTTCAACCAATAGAAAACCTCCATATACACAATCCTATGTACACAGCGTTGGCTCTGTCAGAAACTAGCTACTATAATATAACGATATAACTAGTTACTATAGCAGTATCAATATTAATCTGATTTCCTGTTTGTCTCCCGTGCAGGACGTGTACCTCATATGGGCGGCGCTGGACTCCCAGCCCTCAGGGTCACATGGTGTCCGGCCTGACCTCCCCCACGTCAGAAGATGACCAGGTTGCTGCTGGGCGTCACTCTAGAGAGGATCTGTAAGGCCGTCCTTCTACTCTGCCTTGTGCACTTCGTCATTATCATGATCCTCTACTTCGATGTCTACGCTCAACGTTTGGACTTCTTCAGCCACTTCAATGTCAGGAACTCCTCCCGCATCCACCCTTACTACAACTTCTCCCGGCCCAATGGCACCGCCCACACCTACCCCGCTGTTACCTCCCCCACAGACGTCTTCACGCCCAGCGCCAAGCTGGAACTCAACCAGACCATCACCGAGAAGCCTGTTCCTCCATGCCTGGACTCCCCGACAGGTTTGGGTAAGTTGGCATTGGGCTGTTGGGGGCTCGTTGGGTGGAAATCTTTACCTCCAATTAGAAACCATGAAGTGAGTAATATACTGTAGCAGTGAGATCTCATAGTGGAGACCATAGTATGAGTAGTATGGTGGTGAGAACTCACATGAATGGTGTGAGTAGTATGGCACTGAGAATTCGTATGAATGGAGTTCACGGTGTGAGTAGTACGGCGGTGAGGTCTCATATAAGTGGAGACCATGGTGTGCGTAATATGGCGGTGAGGCCCCATATAAGTGGAGTCCCTGGTGTGAGAAATATGGATGGTGAGGCCCCAAATAAGTGGAGTTCATAGTGTGAGTAATATGGCAGTGAGGTCTCATATGAATGGAGTCCATGGTGTGAGAAATATAGTGGTGAGGGCTCACATGAATGGAGTCCATGATGTAAGTAATATGGCAGTGAGGTCTCATATGAATGGAGTCCATGGTTGTGAGTAGTATGGTGGTGAGGTCTCATATGAGTGGAGTCCATGGTGTGAGTAATATGGTGCAGGTCTCATTTGAATTGAGTCCATGGTGTGATTAGTATGGCGCTGAGAATTCATATGAATGGAGTCCATGGTGGACATAGTATGGCAGTGAGGTCCCATATCAGCAGACTCCATGGTATTAGTAATACGGTGGGGAGGTCTCACATGAGTGGAGTCCATGGTGTGAGTAGTGTGGCGCTGAGATTTCATATGAATGGAGTCCATGGTGGGAGTAGTATGGCGGTGAGTACCCATATGAGTGGAGTCCATGGTGGGAGTACTATGGCGGTGAGGACCCATATCAGCGGAGTCCATGGTATTAGTAGTATGGCGGGGAGGTCTCACATGGTTGGAGTCCTTGGTATGAGTAGTATGGTAGAGAGGTCTCATATGAGTGGAGTTCATGGTGTGAGTAGTATGGTGCTGAAATTTCATATGAATGAAGTCCATGGTGTGAGTAGTATGGCGGTGAGATCTCATAAGAGTGGAGTCCATGGTGAGAGAAATATGGCGGTGAGGTCTCATATGAGTGGAATCCATGGTGTGCGTAATATGGTGGTGAGGTCTTGTATGAGTGGAGTCCATGGTGTGAGAAACATGGTGGTGAGATCTCATATGAGTGGAGTCCATGGTGTGAGAAACATGGTGGTGAGATCTCATATGAGTGGAGTCCATGGTGTGAGTAATATGGTGGTGAGGTCTCGTATGAGTGGAGTCCATGGTGTGAGAAACATGGTGGCGAGGTCTCATATGAGTGGAGTCCATGGTGTAAGTGGTATTATAGTGAGGTCTCATATGAGCGGAGTCCAAAGTGTGAGAAATATGGCAGTGAGGTCTCATTTGAATGGAGTCCATGGTGTAAGAAATATGGCAGTGAGGTCTCATAAGAGTGGAGTTCATGGTGTGAGAAATATTGTGGTAATTATGGAGCACTAATGCTATCCAGGAATTTTTAGTAGCCACTATGTAGGAACCTGTCAAGATTAAAATCTGGGACTTGTCATTGCTGTTTTGCTTGAGAAGTGCAGGTTCTGGATCATCTTCATCCTCCATGTTGGTGAAGGGTCATGGTACAGTCAGTAGCAGTTAGTCATATTCAACAAAACAAGTCCAGTGAAATGGGACTATCTGGCATTAGCTGCACTCTTCATTTGCACTATTGGTGAATCGGTGACATTGGACCAGGCCACCTGACTCTTCCCCAGTCTGCTCATCCTGACTCTTCCCCAGTCCCGTCCTGACTCTTCCACATCCTGACTCTTCCCCAGTCCCGTTCTGACTCTTCCCCAGTCCCGTTCTGACTCTTCCCCAGTCCCGTTCTGACTCTTCCCCAGTCCCGTTCTGACTCTTCCCCAGTCCCGTTCTGACTCTTCCACATCCTGACTCTTCCCCAGTCCCGTCCTGACTCTTCCACATCCTGACTCTTCCTCAGTCCCGTTCTGACTCTTCCCCAGTCCCGTTCTGACACTTCCCCAGTCCCGTTCTGACACTTCCCCAGTCCCGTCCTGACTCTTCCCCAGTCCCGTCCTGACTCTTCCCCAGTCCCGTCCTGACTCTTCCCCAGTCCCGTCCTGACTCTTCCCCAGTCCCGTCCTGACTCTTCCCCAGTCCCGTCCTGACTCTTCCCCAGTCCCGTCCTGACTCTTCCCCAGTCCCGTCCTGACTCTTCCACATTCTGAATCTTCCCCAGTCCCGTCCTGACTCTTCCACATTCTGAATCTTCCTCAGTCCCGCCCTGACTCTTCCACATTCTGACTCTTCCACATTCTGACTCTTCCACATTCTGACTCTTCCACATTCTGACTCTTCCACATTCTGACTCTTCCACATTCTGACTCTTCCACATTCTGACTCTTCCACAGTCTGACTCTTCCTCAGTCTGACTCTTCCCCAGTCCTGCCCTGACTCTTCCACATTCTGACTCTTCCCCAGTCCTGCCCTGACTCTTCCACATTCTGACTCTTCCCCAGTCTGAGGATTGAAGCATGGATGAACCCTATAATCAGTAGTGGCCCCAATATGTCTACCCTGACAGGTTCCCTTTTAAGGTGAGGTCCTTGCTCGCTGTGAAGTGCCGCTCCTCCATTGCTGGGCTCCGGTAGTCAGTTGCAGTGATGGCGATGGAAGGGTTAATCCCATTCTGGGTCCGGCAGTGTGAGCGGAGCAGTCAGCGCACAGCAGGCAGATTCCTAATAAGCTGGAGCGCCAGGACTGATTAATGCATTAATTACTGTGATTATGGCTGCCCCCTGAGTGGTGCCCAGTGCCCACCCTCCTCTCCGGGCTGGTGACGGATTACAGTGGGCTGTGCCAGGGAAGAGTTTGTGTGCAAACCGCAGTCTGCTGAATGTTCTATCTCTGGAGAGGAGCCGACAGCTGGGTCCGCCATATTAATCACAGAGGCAAACTAGGCTGCTGCCTATGGTGGGTGAGGGAGGTGGGAGGTGTATTTATATGTCGGGGCAGTTCATGAAGGGTCTACGCCAAGAATAGGTCTGGGGGGAATGTATAGGATGGACATGGTCAGCAACAATACTCAGGTAGGCCGTGGTGATTAAACCATGCTCAATTGGTACTAAGGGGACCAAAGTGTGCCCACCCCCCCCCCACCATTACATCCCACCACCAGCCTGAACCGGTGATACCCCATCCCCCACACCATTACACCCCCACCACCAGCCTGAACCGGTGATACCCCATCCCCCACACCATTACACCCCCACCACCAGCCTGAACCGGTGATATCCCATCCCCCACACCATTAAACACCCACCACCAGCCTGAACCGGTGATACCCCATCCCCCACACCATTACACCCCCACCACCAGCCTGAACTAGTGATACCCCATCCCCCACACCATTACACCCCCACCACCAGCCTGAACTAGTGATACCCCATCCCCCACACCATTACACCCCCTCCACCAGCCTGAACCGGTGATATCCCATCCCCCACACCATTACACCCCCACCACCAACCTGAACCGGTGATACCCCATCCCCCACACCATTACACCTCACCACCAGCCTGAACCGGTGATACCCCATCCCCCACACCATTACACCCCCACCACCAACCTGAACCGGTGATACCCCATCCCCCACACCATTACACCTCACCACCAGCCTGAACCGGTGATACCCCATCCCCCACACCATTACACCCCACCACCAGCCTGAACCGGTGATACCCCATCCCCCACACCATTACACCTCCACCACCAGCCTGAATCGGTGATATCCCATCCCCCACACCATTACACCCCACCACCAGCCTGAACCGGTGATATCCCATCCCCCACACCATTACACCCCCACCACCAGCCTGAACCGGTGATATCCCATCCCCCACACCATTACACCCCCACCACCAGCCTGAACCGGTGATATCCCATCCCCCACACCATTACACCTCCACCACCAGCCTGAACCGGTGATATCCCATCCCCCACACCATTACACCTCCACCACCAGCCTGAACCGGTGATATCCCATCCCCCCACTCCATTACACCCCCACCACCAGCCTGAACCGGTGATATCCCTTCCCCCACACCATTACACCCCCACCACCAGCCTGAACCGGTGATATCCCATCCCCCACACCATTACACCCCCACCACCAGCCTGAACCGGTGATATCCCATCCCCCACACCATTACACCCCCACCACCAGCCTGAACCGGTGATACCCCATCCCCCACACCATTACACCCCCACCACCAGCCTGAACTGGTGATATCCCATCCCCCACACCATTACACCTCCACCACCAGCCTGAACCGGTGATACCCCATCCCCCACACCACTACACCCCCACCACCAGCCTGAACCGGTGATATCCCATCCCCCACACCATTACACTCCCACCACCAGCCTGAACCGGTGATACCCCATCCCCCCACACCATTACACCCCCACCACCAGCCTGAACCGGTGATACCCCATCCCCCCACACCATTACACCCCCACCACCAGCCTGAACCGGTGATACCCCATCCCCCACACTATTACACCCCCACCACCAGCCTGAACCGGTGATATCCCATCCCCCACACCATTACACCCCCACCACCAGCCTGAACCGGTGATATCCCATCCCCCACACCATTACACCCCCACCACCAGCCTGAACCGGTGATACCCCATCCCCCACACCATTACACCCCCACCACCAGCCTGAACCGGTGATACCCCATCCCCCACACCATTACACCCCCACCACCAGCCTGAACCAGTGATACCCCATCCCCCACACCATTACACCCCCACCACCAGCCTGAACCGGTGATACCCCATCCCCCACACCATTACACCCCCACCACCAGCCTGAACCAGTGATACCCCATCCCCCACACCATTACACCCCCACCACCAGCCTGAACCGGTGATACCCCATCCCCCACACTATTACACCCCCACCACCAGCCTGAACCGGTGATATCCCATCCCCCACACTATTACACCCCCACCACCAGCCTGAACCGGTGATATCCAAACCCCCACACCATTACACCCCCACCACCAGCCTGAACCGGTGATACCCCATCCCCCACACCATTACACCCCCACCACCAGCCTGAACCGGTGATACCCCATCCCCCACACCATTACACCCCCACCACCAGCCTGAACCGGTGATATCCCAT
This sequence comes from Lithobates clamitans, assembly GCA_037952925.1. Lineage (NCBI taxonomy): Eukaryota > Metazoa > Chordata > Amphibia > Anura > Ranidae > Lithobates > Lithobates clamitans. The sequence continues at coordinate 177,491 of JBBGZY010001315.1, forward strand.
CCCCCACACCATTACACCCCCACCACCAGCCTGAACCGGTGATATCCCATCCCCCACACCATTACACCCCCACCACCAGCCTGAACCGGTGATACCCCATCCCCCACACCATTACACCCCACCACCAGCCTGAACCGGTGATATCCCATCCCCCACACCATTACACCCCCACCACCAGCCTGAACCGGTGATATCCCATCCCCCACACCATTACACCTCCACCACCAGCCTGAACCGGTGATATCACATCCCCCACACCATTACACCCCCACCACCAGCCTGATATCCCATCCCCCACACCATTACACCCCCACCACCAGCCTGAACCGGTGATATCCCATCCCCCACACCATTACACCACCAGCCTGAACCGGTGATATCCCATCCCCCACACCATTACACCTCCACCACCAGCCTGAACCGGTGATATCCCATCCCCCACACCATTACACCTCCACCACCAGCCTGAACCGGTGATACCCATCCCCCACACCATTACACCCCCACCACCAGCCTGAACCGGTGATATCCCATCCCCCACACCATTACACCCCCACCACCAGCCTGAACTGGTGATATCCCATCCCCCACACCATTACACCCCCACCACCAGCCTGAACCGGTGATATCCCATCCCCCCACACCATTACACCTCCACCACCAGCCTGAACCGGTGATACCCATCCCCCACACCATTACACCCCCACCACCAGCCTGAACCGGTGATATCACATCCCCCACACCATTACACCCCCACCACCAGCCTGAACCGGTGATATCCCATCCCCCACACCATTACACCCCCCCCCCACCAGCCTGATATCCCATCCCCCACACCATTACACCCCCACCACCAGCCTGAACCGGTGATACCCCATCCCCCACACCATTACACCCCCACCACCAGCCTGAACCGGTGATATCCCATCCCCCACACCATTACACCCCCACCACCAGCCTGAACCGGTGATACAAGGCAGGATGGATCCATGCGCCAAATTCTGACCCCACCATATGAATATTGGAGCTGAAATCCAGACTCATCAGACCAGGCAACGTTTTTCCAATCTTCTATTGTCCGGTTTTGGTGATCCTGTGCGAATTGTAGCCTCAGTTTCCTGTTATTAGCTGACAGGAGTGGCGCCTGGTGTGGTCTTCTGCTGCTGTAGCCCATCTGCTTCAAGGTTGGATGTGTTGTGTGTTCAGAGATGGTATTCTGCATACCTTGGATGTAAGGAGAGGTTATTGGAGTTCCTGTTGTCTTTCTATCATCTGGAACCAGTCTGCCCATTCTCCTCTGACATCAACAAGGCATTTTCCTCCACACAACTGCCGTTCACTGGATATTTTCTCTTTTTCCCACCATTCTCTGTAATCCCGAGAGATGGTTGTGTGTGAAAATCCCAGAAATACTTAGCGCAGCCCGTCTGCCACCAACAACCATCCCACGTTCAAAGTCACCGAGATCGCCTTTCTTCCCCATTCTGATGCTCGGTATGAACTTCAGCAAGTCGTCTTCACCACGTCTAGATGCCTAAATGCATTGATCTGCTGTCGTGTGATTGGCTGATCAGCAATTTGTGTTACCGAGCGATTGAACAGGTGTACCTAATAAAGTGTCCGGTGAATGTATACGGCTCTCTGATTGGCCCGGTGGGGTGTGTGTGACCCCTGACCTCGGGGTTGGAGGTCGCAGGATGACAATTGCCGCCATTCGGAGGTGGACTTTCTGTGGCGGTGGATTGGCGTCCTGCGATCGTCTATATATTGGGGGGTGACGAGGGGCGTCTATTCTATTCCTGCGGAGAGAAAAGAGCGAATATTATCCGTGTCATTGTGAACGGCGGCGGATGAAAAGACTCGGCAAACCATCTGCTCATTTCCACTTCAAAGCCCCCCCCATCCCCCCATCCCCCTCCCCTCCCCCCCTCCCCCCCCCCCTCCTCCGCCGGCTGTTCGCATTGTCCCGCCTGTGATGTCTGAGCGATCGGCACGCTTCAATGTGACTGCGCCGAGCCGCCGGTCCCCAGAACGACACAATCACCCCACGGACCCGGGAAAACCGCCTGCGGCTCCCAAATACATCATCCGGACGCCATCTTGGATTTGGCTCCATTTTCTGCTGCAGAATTTTCTCATCTAAATTTAACTCCGAAGTTCCATCTCCTTATATTTTATCCCCCCCTCCCCCCCTCATCAATGTGATGATTACATTTTTATATAAAAGCTTTTCATTTACATTACAGACCTCATTTTATACACTGTGATGTCATCACCGGGTCTCTGTGCTTCTCTATGCAATGCAGGCAGATCGTGGCTGGTGGGAGGGCCCAGCAGGGGGCTGCCTCAGTGCTCCTCTGAATGGCTCTCAGTCCTGATGCAAGCAGTGGGAGGAGTCATGCAAATATTAAAATGTCTTGGTGGGTGGGCTTCAGTCTGGAGGAGTGGGCGGTCCTAGGCGGGCTGCATTTGAAACATAGCTGCTGAGCCTGTGATACCGAGTTACAATGTACAGTCTGATCACTGGGGGAGGAGACTGAGGAAATGACTCCTCCCCTTCTACAAAGTTACAATGTACAGTCTGATCACTGGGGGAGGAGACTGAGGAAATGACTCCTCCCCTTCTACAAAGTTACAATGTACAGTCTGATCACTGGGGGAGGGGACTGAGGAAATGACTCCTCCTCCTTCTACAAAGTTACAATGTACAGTCTGATCACTGGGGGAGGGGACTGAGGAAATTACTCCTCCTCCTTTTACAAAGTTACAATGTACAGTCTGATCACTGGGGGAGGGGAGACTGAGGAAATGACTCCTCCTCCTTTTACAAAGTTACAATGTACAGTCTGATCACCGGGGGAGGGGAGACTGAGGAAATGACTCCTCCTCCTTCTACAAAGTTACAATATACAGTCTGATCACTGGGGGAGGGGAGACCGAGGAAATGACTCCTCCTCCTCCTTTTACAAAGTTACAATGTACAGTCTGATCACTGGGGGAGGGGAGACTGAGGAAATGACTCCTCCTCCTTCTACAAAGTTACAATATACAGTCTGATCACTGGGGGAGGGGAGACTGAGGAAATGACTCCCCCTGCCTGCAGCAGACTGATTACATCACCTCAGCCTAGGCGGAGCCACTGACTGATAAGATGCGGAGCCTGTTCTGTATATTGTGACACGTCCGGATGTATTTCTGGGGACTCGCTCAGGTCCACTTTAAGTACTAATAAAGAACCAATCAGAATTGATGTCCGGTGTCGCCCCCGTGTGGCGCTCTCTTTACACTAATGATGATCTTTATTGGGGGGCGGAGTTGCTGGGGCCCAACATGGCGGCGGATAATTATGTTTGTGTTGTTCTCCGGTAATGACTTCCCGTCCTCAGAAGTCACGTTGGTTGCGCGGCGCTGATTGCGAACGTTCGATGTTTGTCTGGTAATTGGATCGCTTTTACCTTCATTAGGAGCGGAAGAAGAGCAGACGCTTTCTGTCTGCAGCGGGGGCCGGCGGGAGTGCCGGGGGGGGGCCCCGGGTCATCTTCCTGAGATCAATCGTCTTTGTTCTTCTCTCACTTTGTAACATTTCCTCGGATCTCATTTCTGCCTGCGGAGCCGGAGAATGTCTACAGTGCCTGGAAAAAGTATTCATACCCCCTGAGATTTATCACATTTTGTTACAACCAAAAACGTAAATGTATTTTATTGGGATTTTATGTGATAGACCAACACAAAGTGTCTCATAATTGTGAAGTGGAAGGAAAATGATAAATGATACAAATAAATATGTGAAAAGTTTTGGGGGGGGGGGCATATGTATGGCGCCCCCCGGAGTCAATACTTTGTAGAACCCTCTTTCTCTACAAGTCTTTTTGGGGATGTCTCTACCAGCTTTGCACGTCTAGAGAGGACATTTCTGCCCATTCTTCTTTGTAAAATATCTCAAGCTCTGTCAGATTGGATGGAGAGCGTCTGTGAACAGCAATTTTCAAGTCTTGCCACAGATTCTCAATGTGATTTAGGTCTGGACTGTGACTGGGCCATTCTAACACATGAATATGCTTTGATCTAAACCATTCCATTGTAGCTCTGGCTGGATGTTTCGGGTCGTTGTCCTGCTGGAAGGTGAACCCCCAGTCTCAAGTCTTTTGTAGACTCTAACAGGTTTTCTTCTAAGATTGTCCTGTATTTGTCTCCATCCATCTTCCCATCAACTCTGACCAGCTTCCCTGTCCCTGCTGAAGAAAACCATCCCCACCACATGATGCTGCCACCACCATGTTTCACGGTGGGGATGGTGTGTTCAGGGTGATGTGCAGTGTTAGTTTTCCCCACACATAGCGTTTTACTTTTAGGCCATAAAGTTGAATTTTGGTCTCATGTGACCAGATCACCTTCTTCCACATGTTTGCTGTGTCCTCCACATGGCTTCTCACAAACTACAAACAGGACTTCTTATGACTTTCTTTCACCAATGTCTTTCTTCTTGTCACTCTTCCATAAAGGGCAGATTTGTGGAGAACACGACTAATAGTTGTCCTGTGGACAGATTCTCCCCCCTGAGCTGTGGATCTCTGCAGCTCCTCCAGAGTTACCATGGACCTCTTGGCTCTTCTCTGATGAATGTTCTCCTTGCCCGGCCGGTCAGTTTAGGTGGACGGCCATGTCTTGGTAGGTTTGCAGTTGTGCCATACTCTTTCCATTTTCCGATGATGGATTGAACAGAGCTCCGTGAGATGTTCAAAGCTTGGGAGATTATTTTATAACCTAACCCTGCTTTATACTTCTCCACAACTTTATCCCTGACCTGTCTGGTGTGCTCCTTGGCCTTCATGATGCTGTTTGTTCACTAAGGATCTCTAACAAACCTCTGAGGGCTTCACAGAACAGCTGTATTTATACTAAGATTAAGTGACACACATGTGGACTCTATTTACTAATTAGGTTACTTCTGAAGGCAATTGGTTCCACTAGATTTTAGTTAGGGGTATCAGAGTAAAGGGGGCTGAATACAAATGCCCCTCCCCCCCCCCCACACTTTTCATATATTTATTTGTATCATTTATCATTTTCCTTCCACTTCACAATTATGTGACACTTTGTGTTGGTCTATCACATAAAATAATCCCAATAAAATACATTTACATTTTTGGTTGTAACAAAATGTACAAAATTTCAAGGGATATGAATACTTTTTCAAGACACTGTAAATGGGCAATATGAAGGAAGGAGACGACATTGTGAACAATGTGCCAACGCATGCGCCAGTCACCTCCCTGCAGAATGTCCGATTCACAGAAGGTTCCATCTCCCGGATTCGCTTCAGTTCAGAATAGGAAGGCGAATTTCCCCTCCTTTAACAATTCTTACCCCCTGCCCCCCCCCCAAATTTCCCCTCCCAACACAAATCCCCCCACCAATCTCCTTGCAGAACCCCCACCTCACATGATATCACAGGTCAGCCACTCCCCCTGCCCACCCTTTCTCCCTGCCCTACTAGAAAGAACTGATATATTAGAAACAAATTCTTCCAAATTCTAAGAATGAAAGAATAATGGAAGAATTTGTTGGAAGAATAATGGAGGAATTTGTTGGAAGAATAATGGAGGAATTTGTTGGAAGAATAATGGAGGAATTTGTTGGAAGAATAATGGAAGAATTTGTTGGAAGAATAATGGAGGAATTTGTTGGAAGAATAATGGAGGCATTTGTTGGAAGAATAATGGAAGAATTTGTTGGAAGAATATTGAAGAATTTGTTGGAAGAATAATGGAGGAATTTGTTGGAAGAATAATGGAGGAATTTGTTGGAAGAATATTGAAGAATTTGTTGGAAGAATAATGGAGGAATTTGTTGGAAGAATAATGGAGGAATTTGTTGGAAGAATAATGGAGGAATTTGTTGGAAGAATAATGGAAGAATTTGTTGGAAGAATAATGGAAGAATTTGTTGGAAGAATAATGGAAGAATTTGTTGGAAGAATTTGTTGGAAGAATTTGTTGGAAGAATTTGTTGGAAGAATTTGTTGGAAAAATAATGGAGGAATTTGTTGGAAGAATTTGTTGGAAGAATTTGTTGGAAGAATAATGGAGGAATTTGTTGGAAGAATAATGGAAGAATTTGTTGGAAGAATAATGGAAGAATTTATTGGAAGAATGATGGAGGAATTTGTTGGAAGAATAATGGAAGAATTTATTGGAAGAATGATGGAGGAATTTGTTGGAAGAATTTGTTGGAAGAATTTGTTGGAAGAATGATGGAGGAATTTGTTGGAAGAATATTGAAGAATTTGTTGGAAGAATAATGGAGGGATTTGTTGGAAGAATAATGGAGGAATTTGTTGGAAGAATAATGGAGGAATTTGTTGGAAGAATATTGAAGAATTTGTTGGAAGAATAATGGAGGGATTTGTTGGAAGAATAATGGAGGAATTTGTTGGAAGAATAATGGAGGAATTTGTTGGAAGAATATTGAAGAATTTGTTGGAAGAATAATGGAGGAATTTGTTGGAAGAATAATGGAGGGATTTGTTGGAAGAATAATGGAGGAATTTGTTTCAAGAATAATGGAAGAATTTGTTGGAAGAATAATGGAGGAATTTGTTGGAAGAATAATGGAGGAATTTGTTGGAAGAATAATGGAGGAATTTGTTTCAAGAATAATGGAAGAATTTGTTGGAAGAATAATGGAAGAATTTGTTGGAAGAATTTGTTGGAAGAATTTGTTGGAAGAATTTGTTGGAAAAATAATGGAGGAATTTGTTGGAAGAATAATGGAGGAATTTGTTGGAAGAATAATGGAGGAATTTGTTGGAAGAATAATGGAAGAATTTGTTGGAAGAATAATGGAAGAATTTGTTGGAAGAATTTGTTGGAAGAATAATGGAGGAATTTATTGGAAGAATGATGGAGGAATTTGTTGGAAGAATAATGGAAGAATTTATTGGAAGAATGATGGAGGAATTTGTTGGAAGAATAATGGAAGAATTTATTGGAAGAATGATGGAGGAATTTGTTGGAAGAATAATGGAGGAATTTGTTGGAAGAATTTGTTGGAAGAATTTGTTGGAAGAATGATGGAGGAATTTGTTGGAAGAATGATGGAGGAATTTGTTGGAAGAATAATGGAGGAATTTGTTGGAAGAATAATGGAGGAATTTGTTTCCGTTCTTTCTGGTGATTATTATTCCCCAAATTCAGCGGGTGTGACAGAACGAGGTCACTTCCTATTCGCTGATGACATGGGGGCGGGGCCTTCCATGGGCGGGGCCTTCTTTATTCCAATATGACCATTGGTGGATAGCGACATAAAATCGAAGGCTTTCTGTACAGTGGGGGGGGGGTCATTATTATACATCTAAGTGTGTTCTGAGGACGTCGATCAGCTGCTGCAATTATAGGTGGAGGGCGAGCCGCCATGGGGGGGGTCAACCAACTCAACTTCAATGTCCGCAAGGGGTGGGCAGGAGGGGTGCCTGCCCTGGGCACTATGGTATCATGTGAGTTAGGAGGGCACTGTGAGGAGATTGGGGGGGGGGGATTTGTGTTGGAAGGGGTAATTTGGGGGGTGGTAGGGGGTAAGAATTGTTCTGATGGAGGAGGGGGATTTGGGGTGTGTGCTAGGAGTGGTGATTTGGGGAGATCTGTGTTGGGAGGGGGGGTGGGGGGTTTTGTGCCAGAAGAGGTGATATGGCAGGGGGTGGAATTGTGCTAGGAGGGAAAAAAAATATTTTTTTTTGGGGGGGGGGGGATTTGTAGGGATGATTGAGGGGTATTTGTGCTAGGCAGGGAAATTGTTTTGGAGGGGAGGATTTGTGCTTAGAGGGTGATTGTGGGTGGGAGTTTGTGCTGGGAGGGGGGCATTTTAGGGGAAGAGGATTTGTGCTAGCAGGGGGTGATTGGGGGTTTTTGTGCTAGAAGAGGTGATATGGGGGGAGGGGGGATGGAATTGTGCTAGGAGGGGAACTTTTATTTGGGGAGGGGGGATTTTTTTCTAGGAGGGGAGTGGGGTGGGGGTGACTTGTGCTGGAAGGGGGCATTGGGGGTGGGGGGGATTTGTGCTAGGAGGGGGTGATTGGGGGTTTTTGTGCTAGAAGAGGTGATATGGGGGGAGGGGGGTGTAATTGTGCTAGGAGGGGAACTTTTATTGTGGGGGGGGGATTTTTTTTCTAGGAGGGGAGTGGGGTGGGGGTGACTTGTGCTGGGAGGGGGCATTGGGGGGGGTATTTGTGCTAGGAAGGGAAATTATTTTGGAGGGGGAGGATTTGTACTAAGAGGGGGATTGGGGGAGGAGGGGGGATTTGGAGTGGGGGAGGAAAGATGTGTACTTGGAGGGGAAAATTATGGGGAAGAGTATTTGTGCTAGGAGGGGTGATGGGGTGGGGGGGGGTGTGTAATTGTACTGGGAAGGAAAACTTTATTGGGGGGAGGATTTTTTCTGGGATGGGGGATTGGGGGGATGATTTGTGCTGGTGGGATGGGGGGGGATTTGTGCTAGGAGGGGAAATTATTTTACAGTGTAGGATTTGCGCTAGGAGCGTGGGGGGGGGGTTGGGGTTGGATTTGTCCTGAGAGGCGGGATTTGGAGTGGGGAAAGAGGGATGTGTACATGGAATGGGAGATTTTAGGGGTAGGGGATTTGTGCTAGGAGGGGTGATTTTTTTTTTTTTCGGGGGGGGGGGGTCATTTGTGCTGGGGGTTTTTTTTTTAAGCGGGGGGGCAGATTTGTACTGGGAGGAGGCGGGATTTATGCTTAGGGGGTAATCATGCAGATTAGTGCTCAGTGTTTTTGAGGGGGGGGGATTTTTGCTCATAAATCTTGGGGGGGGGGGGGGGGGCTCTAGATGATCTTGTCCTGGCACTAAATGGGACGTATATTATATCCACTAATCCTATCCAATCATTTTTAATAAACCTATAATAGATAGATATTGGATGGATGGATGGATGGATGGGGGATGTGGGCTCCATAGTCTCCGGCTCGGAGAGGGTTACTGAGCAGTTTCTATGCGTTCTTCTTCTTCCTCCTCCTCACTCCTCGGTGATCTGCGTCCTTTGAAGAGCTGACAGGCGTAGTTTTTCCCTCTCAGTCTCCGGGACGTCTCTCTGTATCTAGGACAGATCTGCGTTGTGTTGTCTTCTCCGCTCCCCCAGGAATAATTAAAGTCTGAACATATTATATTTTTTTTCATTGCACAATTTAATCAGCTGCTGAGAGGCCGGACTTGTGCGCAATCATTTGGTGTTCCGGATATAGCTCAGACTCCCGGGTATTCCCAGCGTTCAGAAATAGAGCTGACTGCACACACATTACATGGTGAGGGATTATCACCAACATGCCTCCCTGTATCCCACAGCTCTGACATATACCGCAGTGCTGTACAGAGATCACTGAGCCAATCACATCAGTCTCTGCACCAGAGGAGCTTACACTCTAATGTCCCCTCCCCCCCACAGTCACATCAGTCTCTGCACCAGAGGAGCTTACACTCTAATGTTCCCTCCCCCACAATCAAATCAGTCTCTATACCAGAGGAGCTTACACTCTAATGTCCCCTCCCCCCACAGTCACATCAGTCTCTGTACAGAGGAGCTTACACTCTAATGTCCCCTCCCCCCACAGTCACATCAGTCTCTATACAGAGGAGCTTACACTCTAATATCCCCTCCCCCCCACAGTCACAGTCTCTGTACAGAGGAGCTTACACTCTAATGTCCCCTCCCCCACAGTCATATCAGTCTCTACCAGAGGAGCTTACACTCTAATGTCCCCTCCCCCACAGTCACACACTATTATTATTATACATTTATATAGCTCTGACATATACCGCAGTGCTGTACAGAGATCACTGAGCCAATCACATCAGTCTCTGCACCAGAGGAGCTTACACTCTAATGTCCCCTCCCCCCACAGTCACATCAGTCTCTATACAGAGGAGCTTACACTCTAATGTCCCCTCCCCCACAGTCACATCAGTCTCTGCACCAGAGGAGCTTACACTCTAATGTCCCCTCCCCCCACAGTCACATCAGTCTGTGTACCAGAGGAGCTTACACTCTAATGTCCCCTCCCCCACAGTCACATCAGTCTCTGTACCAGAGGAGCTTACACTCTAATGTCCCCTCCCCCCACAGTCACATCAGTCTCTGTACCAGAGGAGCTTACACTCTAATGTCCCCTCCCCCACAGTCACATCAGTCTCTGTACCAGAGGAGCTTACACTCTAATGTCCCCTCCCCCACAGTCACATCAGTCTCTGTACCAGAGGAGCTTACACTCTAATGTCCCCTCCCCCCACAGTCACATCAGTCTGTGTACCAGAGGAGCTTACACTCTAATGTCCCCTCCCCCCACAGTCACATCAGTCTGTGTACCAGAGGAGCTTACACTCTAATGTCCCCTCCCCCACAGTCACATCAGTCTCTGTACCAGAGGAGCTTACACTCTAATGTCCCCTCCCCCCACAGTCACATCAGTCTCTGTACCAGAGGAGCTTACACTCTAATGTCCCCTCCCCCACAGTCACATCAGTCTCTATACAGAGGAGCTTACACTCTAATGTCTCCTCCCCCACAGTCACATCAGTCTCTATACAGAGGAGCTTACACTCTAATGTCCCCTCCCCCACAGTCACATCAGTCTCTGTACAGAGGAGCTTACACTCTAATGTCCCCTCCCCCACAGTCACATCAGTCTCTGTACCAGAGGAGCTTACACTCTAATGTCCCCTCCCCCCACAGTCATATCAGTCTCTGTACAGAGGAGCTTACACTCTAACGCCCCCTCCCATTATTGTCTGTATTAGGAAAACAAATCCCCACACCTTCTTTCTCAAATATCTGGAGCCCCTAAAAGAACTCACAGGGAACACCTACAGACTCCATGCAGGTTGGGTTTGATCCTCAGGGGTGGGGCCGTGCTGTGTGTGGGGGAAGGGGGCAGATTTTGTCTCTACACGATGACTGATGGGTGATTTTCCTCTCTCTTCCAGTCGGTCGTCTGCTGATCGAGTTTAGCTCCCTGATGACAATGGAGCGGGTCCAGCGGGAGAACCCCGACGTGACGGATGGAGGAAAGTACACCCCAAGTGATTGCCTGCCAAAGTGGCGAGTGGCCATTATCATTCCATTCCGACACCGGGACCACCACCTGAAATACTGGCTACACTACCTCCACCCCATTCTGCGCAGGCAGAAGGTGGGCTACGGCATCTATATCATCAACCAGGTGAGTGCAACGCTGGCTCCTCCCACTGCGGGACCTTCTGATAGACTCCCACAATGGGGAGATTTGCTGCAATACTTTGTGTCTGTGCCCCTCCCACAATGGGGAGATTTGCTGCAATACTTTGTGTCTCTGCCCCTCCCACAATGGGGAGATTTCCTGCAGTAGTTTGTGTCTCTGCCCCTCCCACAATGGGGAGATTTCCTGCAGTAGTTTGTGTCTCTGCCCCTCCCACAATGGGGAGATTTCCTGCAGTAGTTTGTGTCTCTGCCCCTCCCACAATGGGGAGATTTCCTGCAGTAGTTTGTGTCTCTGCCCCTCCCACAATGGGGAGATTTCCTGCAGTAGTTTGTGTCTCTGCCCCTCCCACAATGGGGAGATTTCCTTCAGTAGTTTGTGTCTCTGCCCCTCCCACAATGGGGAGATTTCCTGCAGTAGTTTGTGTCTCTGCCCCTCCCACAATGGGGAGATTTCCTGCAGTAGTTTGTGTCTCTGCCCCTCCCACAATGGGGAGATTTCCTGCAGTAGTTTGTGTCTCTGCCCCTCCCACAATGGGGAGATTTCCTGCAGTAGTTTGTGTCTCTGCCCCTCCCACAACGGGGAGATTTCCTGCAGCAGTTTGTGTCTCTGCCCCTCCCACAATGGAGAGATTTCCTTCAGTAGTTTGTGTCTCTGCCCCTCCCACAATGGTGAGATTTTTCTGCAGTAGTTTGTGTCTCTGCCCCTCCCGCAATGAGATTTCCCGCAGTAGTTTGTGTCTCTGCCCCTCCCACAATGAGATTTGCCGCAGTAGTTTGTGTCTCTGCCCCTCCCACATTGGTGAGATTTCCCACAGTAGTTTGTGTCTCTGCCCCTCCCACAATGGAGAGATTTCCTGCATTAGTTTGTGTCTCTTCCCCTCCCACATTGGTGAGATTTCCCGCAGTAGTTTGTGTCTCTGCCCCTCCCACAATGGGGAGATTTCCTGCAGTAGTTTGTGTCCCTGCCCCTCCCGCAATGAGATTTGCCACAGTAGTTTGTGTCTCTGCCCCTCCCACAATGGGAAGATTTCCTGCAGTAGTTTGTGTCTCTGCCCCTCCCACAATGGTGAGATTTCCTGCAGTAGTTTGTGTCTCTGCCCCTCCCACAATGATGAGATTTCCCTGCAGTAGTTTGTGTCTCTGCCCCTCCCACAATCGGGAGATTTCCCTGCAGAAGTTTGTGTCTCTGCCCCACCCACAATGAGAAGATTTCCTTCAGTAGTTTGTGTCTCTGCCCCTCCCACAATGTGGAGATTTCCTACAGTAGTTTGTGTCTCTGACCCTCCCACAATGGGGAGATTTCCTTCAGTAGTTTGTGTCTCTGCCCCTCCCACAATGGGGAGACTTTCCCCCAGTAGTTTGTGTCTCTGCCCCTCCCACAATGATTAAAGAAAGTGAGAGTGTGAAGACGCAGTCGCAGTTGCTGCTACTGACGACTCCTGTCTTGACCCCCCTAATAAATAGAAAAAGTGGGACTATTCTATTCTTTTCTTTTTTCTTTTTCTATTTATTAGGGGGGTCAAGACAGGAGTCGTCAGTAGCAGCAACTACGACTGCGTCTTCACACTCTCACTTTCTTTAATCATGACGTTTTGGGGTGATGGTACCTTTATCTACTATTAACTATTTTGTAACTTAGGCCGCGATATATTTTCCTCCCACAATGATGAAATTTCCCTGCAGTCATTTGTGTCTCTGCCCCTCCCACAATGTGGAGATTTCCTGCAATAGTATGTGTCTCTGCCCCTCCCACAATGGTGAGCTTTCCCGTAGTAATTTGTGTCTCTGCCCCTCCCACAATGGGGAGATTTCCTTCAGTAGTTTGTGTCTTTGCCCCTCCCACAATGGGGAGATTTCCTTCAGTAGTTTGTGTCTCTGCCCCTCCCACAATGGGGAGATTCCCCGCAGTAGTTTGTGTCTCTGCCCCTCCCACAATGGGGAGATTCCCCGCAGTAGTTTGTGTCTTTGCCCCTCCCACAATGGGGAGATTTCCTTCAGTAGTTTGTGTCTCTGCCCCTCCCACATTGGTGAGATTTCCCGCAGTAGTTTGTGTCTCTGCCCCTCCCACAATGGGAAGATTTCCTGCAGTAGTTTGTGTCTCTGCCCCTCCCACAATGGGGAGATTTCCTTCAGTAGTTTGTGTCTCTGCCCCTCCCACAATGGTGAGATTTCCCTGCAGTAGTTTGTGTCTCTGCCCCTCCCACAATGATGAAATTTCCCTGCAGTCATTTGTGTCTCTGCCCCTCCCACAATGTGGAGATTTCCTTCAGTAGTTTGTGTCTCTGCCCCTCCCACAATGGGGAGATTTCCTTCAGTAGTTTGTGTCTCTGCCCCTCCCACAATGGGGAGATTTCCCTGCAGTAGTTTGTGTCTCTGCCCCTCCCACAATGATGAGATTTACCTGCAGTAGTTTGTGCCTCTGCCCCTCCCACAATGGGGAGATTTCCTTCAGTAGTTTGGGTGTCTCTGCCCCTCCCACAATGGGGAGATTTCCTGCAGTAGTTAGTGTCTCTGCCCCTCCCACAATGGGGAGATTTCCTTCAGTAGTTTGTGTGTCTGCCCCTCCCACAATGGGGAGATTTCCTTCAGTAGTTTGTGTCTCTGCCCCTCCCACATTGGTGAGATTTCCTTCAGTAGTTTGTGTCTCTGCCCCTCCCACAATGGGGAGATTTCCTTCAGTAGTTTGTGTCTCTGCCCCTCCCACAATGGGGAGATTTCCTTCAGTAGTTTGTGTCTCTGCCCCTCCCACAATGGGGAGATTTCCTTCAGTAGTTTGTGTGTCTGCCCCTCCCACAATGGGGAGATTTCCTTCAGTAGTTTGTGTCTCTGCCCCTCCCACATTGGTGAGATTTCCTTCAGTAGTTTGTGTCTCTGCCCCTCCCACAAGACCTCAGAAAGGATTTGTTAATTTTACATTATGAAGGAGGGTGACCCCATGATTGGAGATGGTGAGGGTATTGGTGCATTATTTGGCCAGATCTGGGAATCATGGTGAAGAGATCCCTCCATTGAATTCCTCAGAATGTTTAGGAAGTCAGAATGTGAGATTTCAGTTTGGGGTGGAGTTGTCCTTTTAGTAGTTGTTGCTATGGGAGACCTGATTTCTCCATCTCCCATTCCGCAGTTCGGAGGTTAAATGACGCGGGGCGGGTGATTAATCACTGCGGACGGTTCTTTTAATGTGTGAACTGCAAACCAATTACTGGAGCGCTAACGGCAATTAAATCGAATCTCTTAATCGCCCTTTGTGTTGGCGGTAATTGTTTGTAAGCTGCGGATTAGACACGAAATAACAATGGAAGATGGTGGCGACCAAAGGCTCAGCGGGAGACGTTCATTTCCTGCTCTGCAAAAACGTTTCTTCCCCGAGTCCCGGCTGACCATTATTGTTTCGGGGGAGGGGGCGATGTGACGAGGACCCCTTCCGTCCGTCACTCTGGAGGTATCAGAAAAAATTTAATAGAGATGTAGAAAGTATTTTTTAAGATTTAAATATAATTTCAAAGTAAATACAAAACAATAAGAAATGTGAATGGATGTTATTATCCAATTTTTTTTTTTTTTATTATTTGACAAGAGGGGGAGGGGTTGGGTTTGGCTTGGTGGTAACACGGGGTAAATAGAAAAATAGGGTACAGTACAGGAAAGTTGGGGGTATCCTATTTATTGGATGAGGATTGGGTGTTTTCTACTGGTCTAATGAGGGTCAGGGTTTTTTTTGTGGTCTTAATAAGTTTTGTAGGGTACCCTATTGGTCTATAGGGGTTGAGTTTATCCTATTGATCCAATGAGGGTCGGCGGATTCTCTTTGTCTAATGAGGGCTGGAGGTATCCTATTGGTCTATTGAGGGTTGGGGCATTTTTTTGGTCTAGAGAGTGTTGTGTATATTCTACTGGTCTAATGAGGGTCAGCGATATTCTATTGCTCTATTGGGGGTTGGAGGTATCTTATTGATCTATTTGAGGATCCGTGGTATCCTATTGGTCTAATGAGGGTTGGGGGTATCCTATTGGTCTGATGAGGGTCAGGGATATTCTATTGGTCTGACAAGTGTTGAGTGTATCCTATTGGTCTAATGAGGGTCAACCGGATTCTGTTTGTCTAATGAGGATCAGGGGTATCCTATTGGTCTATTGAGGGTTGGGGCATTCTTTTGGTCTAATGGGGGTTGGAGGTATCCTATTGGTCTAATGAGGGTCAGAGGTATCTTATTGGTCTAATGAGGGTCAGAGGTATCCTATTAGTCTATTGAGGATCGGTGGTATTCTATTGGTCTAAGGAGGGTTGGGTGTATCCAAATGGCTTAATGAAGGTCAGGTATATTCTACTGATCTAATGAGGGTCAGGAATATTCTATTGATCTGATGAGGATTGGGTGTATCCTATTGGCCTAATGAGGGTCAGGATTATTCTATTGATCTGATGAGGATTGGGTGTATCCTATTGGCCTAATGAGGGTCAGGATTATTCTATTGGCCTGATGAGGGTCGGGGATATTCTGTTGGTCTGATAAGGGTTGGGTGTATCCTATTGGCTTAATGAGGGTCGGGGGGTAATCTATTCTATTGGTCTGAAAAGGGTTGGGTGTATCCTATTGGCCTAATGAGGGTTGGGATTATTCTATTGGCCTGATGAGGGTCATGGATATTCTATTGGTCTCATAAGGGTTGGATGTTTCCTATTGGCCTAATGAGGGTCAGGGATATTCTATAGGCCTGATGAGGATCGGGGATATTCTATTGGTCTGATGGGGATTGGGTGTATCCTATTGGCTTAATGAGGGTCAGGGATATTCTATTGATCTGATAAGGGTTGGGTGTTTCCTATTGGCCTAATGAGGGTTGTTGGTATTCTGTTGGTCCAATGAGGGTCGGCGGTCTTCTATTGGTCTAATGAGGATCGTGGAATCCTATTGGTCTAATGAGGGTCAAAGGTATTCTATTGCTCTAATGGGGCTTGGAGGTATCCTATTGGTCTAATGAGGATCAGTGGTTTTCTATTGGTCTAATGAAGGTCGGAGGTATGCTATTGGTCTATTGAGGACTGGTGGCATTCTATTGGTCTAATGAGGATCGTGAAATCCTATTGGTCTAATGAGAATCAAAGGTATTCTATTGGTCTAATGAGAGTCAGCGATAGTCTACTGCTCTAATGGGGCTTGGAGGTATCCTATTGGTCTAATGAGGATCGGTGGTATTCTATCGGTCTAATGAGGGTCGGAGGTATCCTGTTGGTCTATTGAGGATTGGTGGTATTCTATTGCTCTAATGGGGGTTAGAGGTATCTTATTGGTCTAATGAGGGTCAGAGGTATGCTATTGGTCTACTGTGGATTGGTGATATTCTATTGGTCTAATGAGGATTCGAGGCATCTTATTGGTCTCTGGCATAAGTCCCCTTTCACAGGAATCTCATCCATTCAGTCATGTTTTTTGATAAGAAAAAAATTGCTTTAAATTGATTCCGATTATATTAGGTTGCACATCAGTTCAGCTTACATCAGTCTACATCCGTTTCTGCATCGAGTTTCTTTTAGTTTTTGCAGAAACCAATCAGAGGTGACAACTGTATAAACAAAAAAAGTTTCTTACCTATAAACGGACTTGGGGCAGTGGTCATGTGACCAGATTAAACCGGAGCATAGATAAAGAAACTGCATACTAAATATTAAATATTGCATCTCCTGCTGAGGGTGCTTAAAAACTGAGGAGTGTGTAATATCACTTGAAGACCCCCTGCTGGATTATTCTTCCTGCCCCTAAGGAAATTTTGAGCAGACACAAGTGACAGGAATCCCTTCTTTGATGGTTGTCACCGGAACAGGTGACGGGAGGATTTCCTGTTTTCTTAACAATTGTAACATTTTGATTTCCTGTCTTGGTGATGTCATTACTGGAGTCTCCTAGACATATTAAAGGGTGAATTCAGCCAATCAGTGTCCGTCCATAAGGAATCTACCAGGTTTGGGTGGATCGAGCATTCTATAGATCCAGTGCCCCAGGGGAACCCTGTGATTGGTGCAGATTTCTCCTCTTCTGTAGGCACGAGGAGAATCCGGGGGATGGCGATGTATGTTAATATTTCTGGCTCCCTCTATAGGATGTGATTCCTCCTCTTCTTCTCCATGTTATTAATCTGTAACAGCTGGGAATTCAGCGCTCCCTTGTTGCCATGACGACGGTACTGTACGCTATTGGAGATTGGATGCTGAGCTGTTACTGTAACACTGTTATGTAACTGTGTGCCGGAGAGTCGGCTGTCATGTCCCTGAGCGTTGGGGTCATTTCCCCCCCCATAGAGATCCTTCCACGCGTCTCCAGACCGCGTCCTCCACCCCAAATAAAACCTTCCTGATCGTCGCACCCTCTGCCCTACCACCGTTGTGCCCTATCACGCTGTCAGGAGCTGGGTGCACAGGCGGGGGATGGGGGAGGAGTGCCCTGATCATGACAGATAATGATCCCCGCAGCGCGCTGTGAGTCCGAGTCTTCAGTGCTGTAAAAATAAAGGTGGTGGAGCAGGTAGACACACTGCATTGAAGACTAAGGGTGGCAGTTGATGGAAAAATCACAAATTTTCATGGCGGTTGATGACGGCCCACATGACCAAGTTTATTCTTGTGGCTGAAGCAGATGTGGCTGACTTTAAACAAGTGGCTGGGTTGTCCAGGCCAAGACGACCAGGGCAAGTGGCTGTATTGTCGGGGCCATGCTAACCGGGGCAAGTGGCTGGGTTGTCCAGGACAAGATGACCAAGGCAAGTGGCTGGATTGTCGGGGCCATGCTAACCGGGGCAAGTGGTTGGGTTGTCCAGGCCAAGATGACCAAGGCAAGTGGCTGGATTGTCGGGGCCATGCTAACTGGGGCAAGTGGCTGGATTGTCGAGGCCAAGCTGACCGGGGCAAGTGGCTGGATTGTCGAGGCCAAGCTAACCGGGGCAAGTGGCTGTATTGTCGGGGCCATGCTAACTGGGGCAAGTGGCGTGATTGTCGGGGCCATGCTAACTGGGGCAAGTGGCTGTATTGTCGGGGCCATGCTAACTGGGGCAAGTGGCGTGATTGTCGGGGCCATGCTAACCGGGGCAAGTGGCTGGATTGTCGGGGCAAGCTGTTGAGTACCACCTTCATATTTATCTACCATCATACTTATGCGCAAGAGCTTTTTGTTGTTTGTGATCAAGTGGCTGGATTGACCAGACCAAGCTGCTCGGGCAAGTGGCTCAATTGTCTGGGCAAAGCCTACTGGCCAAGTGGCTCAATTGTCCGGCCAAGCTGACCGGGTAAGTGGCTCGATAGTCTGGGCCAGGCTGACTGGACAAGTGGCTCAAATGTCTGAGCGAAGCTGACTTGGACAAGTGGCTTGATTGTTCGGGCCAATCTGACTGTGTAAAGGGCTAGGTTGTCTGGGCAAAGCTGACTGGACAAGTGGCTTGATTGTCCAGGCCAAACTGACTGGTTAAGAAGCTAGGTTCTCTGGGCAAGTGGCTGGATTGTCTGGGCAAAGCCTACTGGGCAAGTGGCTTGATTGTCTGAGCCAAGCTGACAGGGCAAGTGGCTTGATTGTCCAGTCCAAGCGTACCAGGGACTACTGCCATCTTGACCCCCAATGTAGTTGCCCAGTTGCTTGTATATGTGACAACAAATAACTGACCGAAGAGGTAAACTAAACATAGGTGCGGTATAGTGATGAAGTGTGTTTGGTACTATGTCGGAGGGAGCAGTGTGGGGGGGCAGCCTTGGTTTTACAGGACACATAAGACCGATCGGATTCGTGCAGAAAGGAGCTGCTGAGGGTAGACGGGCTGGAGGTGGCACTTCTATTTCTGGAATTTACAGATAGTAAAGTTTGGAGATGGCGTGACTCGGGGAGAGATGGGACGCGGTTTCATGAGGTCGGCAGACAGAAGGGAATTCGCAGCATCCTCGCTCTACCCAAAATAACCAAGGAGGGCCCATTCCTGATGCACCAGCTGCCAGCCCCGTTGGCACCTGTAACCGATAATTTCATGACACGGACAATTACAGTTCTGGTTCCTCGTCTGCCCCATCCAAAGGCTCATCCTTCATCTCCTCAATTAGGCATTCCTTGTACGCTGAATTGTTAGTTATGGATGTGGCTTTTCTGCATATCTGGGTGGAGCACTGACCCTTGCGTGCGTTTTACCCCCAAAGTACGCACAGCTGCAACCCCTGCAACTCATGAAGCTAAATTTGTAACATTTGAAAAAATACTTCAAATGATACAATCTGAATGTACAATCTCCATAAAAAAATTACCAACAACTCCGTAGTGCAATGATCTGCCTGACTGCATACAAATAAAATGGATTATTCACTAAGAACTTCCTCTGATCTAACTATAAGGTCATAGGAAAATCTGAATTTGTACAAGTAGCTTGTAAAGGGGCCTGTTTATAAAACGTTTGTTGCATTAGTGGACGCTGAACAAAAAGTCTCGTAATTTTTGTAAGAGATTAATGCCCATATATTCAGCGCCATCTGGTGGCCAAAAAGACTTATAGTTTTCTCATTGAGTCGTTTTAAAAAAACTTTACCGCATTTTGGCCACCAGATGGAGCTGACGATACAGGCATTAATCTCTTACATAAATTACTGGACTTTTTGTGCGGCGCGCACGAATGCTTCCAACGTTTGTGCAACAAATGTATTATAAATAAGCCCCAAAGTATTTCTGTATGTGAAGAGGTGGCGGGTGTTTGCGCTATGGCGTGTTTCTTTCCATGATTACACTCCATATACACATGTTCAGGGCCTGGTATGGTTCAGGGGGGTCGCACACTTGTCCCCTAATTTCCTGGCCTGCCAGGCTTAATCAGATAAGGGTCTGAAATTAATTTGGGGGGCTCTTTTCTAGTTTTCTGCATGGGGTCCCCCCCTTGAATCCAAACCAGACAAAAAGAGAAATTGGGGGATCCCACTCTTTTTTTTTGTTTTGTTTGTGGGGTTCCCCCGACATCCTTACCAGACCTAAAGGGTCTGCTACGAATTTTGGGGGGACCCCATGCCATTTTTTTAAGATGACCCCCACCCCTTTGTTTACATTATTCAGACAGCCAGGATCCCCGGTTGGGAGCGGAATGGGCCGATCTGAGCTGAGTCCTGGATGTCAGGAATGCCTACTAGCAGTCCGAGTGGAAAGCTGTCACATTCAGCAGCAGTAGTAAAGATGCTCCGCTGCCGCTGGAGGTTTGACCTGGCTGAACATCCATTTAGTTTGGTCATTCACCGAACCTCTGAACAAGCAAAATTCATCGGATCGTACCAAATCAAGAGCTCATCCCTAGTAGGAAAATGCGGACACCTGGGACGCCATGTTTACAGCAGATACCGAGAAATGTAGAGACTTCATTGTGGCATAGAATTTAATATTTCCTATTGGCTCCAATGGGCACTCCAAGAGTCTGTGCAGGAAGAGTGGGGCGGGATAGGGATAGGCGGGATAGGTTATGGTGGTTCACCCAGAACACATTGGCCCCAATGGGTACTCCAAGAGTCTGTCCAGGAACAGTGGGGCAGGACTCCAAGGGGGTATTTACTAAAACTGAAGAGTGCAAAATCTGGTGTAGCTCTGCATATAAACCAATCAGCTTCCAGGTTTTATTGCCAAAGCTGAATTTAGAAGCTGATTGGCTACAATGCACAGCTGAACCAGATTCTGAGTGTTCTAGTTTTAGTAAATCTACCCCACGAGTCTGTGCAAGAAGAACATTGGCCCCAATGGGCACTCCAAATGTCTGTCCAGGAGGAGTGGGGCGAGGTAAGATATGGTGGTTCACCCAGAACACATTGGCCCCAATGGACATTCCAAGAGTCTGTTCAGGAAGAATGGGCCAGGATAAGATATGGTGGTTCACCCAGAAGACATTGGCTCCAATGGGCAATCCAAGAGTCTGTCCAGGAGGAGTGGGGCGAGGTAAGATATGGTGGTTCACCCAGAACACATTGGCCCCAATGGACATTCCAAGAGTCTGTTCAGGAAGAATGGGCCAGGATAAGATATGGTGGTTCACCCAGAAGACATTGGCTCCAATGGGCAATCCAAGAGTCTGTCCAGGAAAGTGGGGCGGGATAAGATATGGTGGTTCACCCAGAACACATTGGCTCCAATGGGCAATCCAAGAGTCTGTCCAGGAAAGTGGGGCGGGATAAGATATGGTGGTTCACCCAGAACACATTGGCCCCAATGGGCATGCCAGGAGTCTGTCCAGGAAGAGTGGGGCGGGATAAGATATGGTGGTTCACCCAGAACACATTGGCCCCAATGGGCATGCCAGGAGTCTGTCCAGGAAGAGTGGGGCGGGATAAGATATGGTGGTTCACCCAGAACACATTGGCTCCAATGGGCAATCCAAGAGTCTGTCCAGGAAAGTGGGGCGGGATAAGATATGTTGGTTCACCCAGAACACATTGGCTCCAATGGGCATTCCAACTGTCTGTCCAGGAAGAGTGGGGTGGGATAGGTTATGGCGGTTCACAAAGAACACATCCATTCACATTGTGCTGATTTCCAGATATTGGAAGACTCCGTTTGGACTGATTTCAATGGCAAAATGCAGATAAGAGTAACCAAACAGCACCTGCGGAGCTCTTATACTGCGCATTGCAACTTAGTGTGAAATGTGTCTATAGAGCAGCGATTCTCCATACATTTTAGGTTATAGCATCCCAGGTGAATTATATATCATTCTTATCTATTAATTCTTTTTAAATAAAACACCAAATACATTTTCCTACCCTTGCTGACATATGAACTAAGGGATCTACAGTATCTAACAAAAGTAAGTACACCCCTCACATTTGTGTAAATCTTTTCTTCTACCTTTTCATGTGACAACACTGAAGAAATGACACTTGGCTACAATGTAAAGTAGTGAGTGTACAGCTTGTATAACAGTGTAAATTTGCTGTCCCCTCAAAATAACTCAACACACAGCCATTAATGTCTAAACCGCTGGCAAGAAAAGTCAGTACACCCCTAAGTGAAAATGTCCAAATTGGGCCCAATTAGCCATTTTCCCTCCCCTGTGTCATGTGACTCGTTAGTGTTATAAGGTCTCAGGTGTGAATGGGGAGCAGGTGTGTTAAATTTGGTGTTATCGCTCTCACTCTCTCATACTGGTCACTGGAAGTTCAACATGGCACCTCATGGCAAAGAACTCTCTGAGGATCTGAAAAACAGAATTGTTGATCTACATAAAGATGGCCTAGGCTATAAGAAGATTGCAAAGACCCTGAAACTGATCTGCAGCACGGTGGCCAAGACCATACAGCGGTATAACAGGACAGGTTCCACTCAGAACAGGCCTCACCATGGTCCACCAAAGAAGTTGAGGTCACGTGCTCAGCGTCATATCCAGAGGTTGTCTTTGGGAAATAGACGTATGAGTGCTGCCAGCATTGCTGCAGAGGTTGTAGGGGTGGGGGGGTCAGCCTGTCAGTGCTCAGACCATATGCCACACACTGCATCAAATTGGTCTGCATGGCTGTCATCCCAGAAGGAAGCCTCTTCTAAAGATGGTGCACTAGAAAGTCCAGAAACAGTTTGCTAAAGACAAGCAGACTAAGGAGATGGATTACTGGAACCATGTCCTGTGGTCTGATGAGACCAAGATAAACTTATTGGGTTCAGATGGTGACAAGCGTGTGTGGGGGCAACCAGGTGAGGTGGACAAAGACAAGTGTGTCTTGTCTACAGTCAAGCATGGTGGTGGGAGTGTCATGGTCTGGGGCTGCATGAGTGCTGCCGGCACCGGGGAGGCTACAGATCATTGAGGGGACCATGAATGCCAACATGTACTGTGACATACTGAAGCAGAGCATGATCCCCTCCCTTCAGAGACTGGGCCGCAGGGCAGTATTCCAACATGATAACCACCCCAAACACACCTCCAAGACCACCACTGCCTTGCTAAAGAAGCTGAGGGTAAAGGTGATGGACTGGCCAAGCATGTCTCCAGACCTAAACCCTATTGATCATCTGTGGGACATCCTCAAACGGAAGATGGAGGAGCGCAAGGTCTCTAACATCCACCAGCTATGTGATGTCATCATGGAGGAGGGGAAGAGGACTCCAGTGACAACCTGTGAAGCTCTGGTGACCTCCATGCCCAAGAGGGTTAAGGCAGTGCTGGAAAATAATGGTGGCCACACAAAATATTGACACTTTGGGCCCAATTTGGACATTTTCACTTAGGGGTGTACTGACTTTTGTTGCCAGCGGTTTAGACATTAATGGCTGTGTGTTGAGTTATTTTGAGGGGACAGCAAATTTACACTGTTATACAAGCTGTACACTCACTACTTTACATTGTAGCAAAGTGTCATTTCTTCAGTGTTGTCACATGAAAAGATAGAAGGAAAGATTTACACAAATGTCACTGAGGGGTGTACTTACTTTTGTGAGATACTGTATGTGTGAAACGTTTGTTTTGATGTGACAAATATCTGTACATTTAAAATGAAAATCACTGTATTTTCTCTTGAATATAAGTAGTTCTTTCATCATCACCACCACCTAGTGGCCATAATGCATTTTTCTTTTCATAAACACCTCGATCAGGAAATAAAATCCATTATGGCCACTAGGTGGCGGTGACAATATAGGAACTGCATATATTAGAGAAAATATGGTGATTTTAATTCTAAGGCCTGATGCACACTGGACGTTAAAATAATGTTACAAAAACAACAGTAGCTTTGCAGTGAGTTTTTCAGTGTTTTTTTTAATGTTTTTGCAATAGTGTGTTTTTAGTGTTTTTAGCGTTTTTTTAAATGTATTTATTTTTTCAATGGTTCAAAAGCATTACACGCTGGTGAGCCACGTTTTTGACCATTTATCGACATTTATCAGCGTTTAACATTTTTAAGCGTTTTTTTGTGGTCAGAAAAACAGCTCCCGAGCGCGATTTTAGGGTGTTCAGGCAACAGCCCATAAACTCCACTGCTGATAAAAGTCCAAAATCGTCCATGTGTGCATGGACACATAGGAGAACATGGAGGGGAGTTTATGGGCTGTTAAAAAAAAAAAAAAACATTCCCAAACTCCCAAAATGTGCATATTTACACTCACTGGCCACTTTATTAGGTCCTCCTTGCTAGTAGCAGGTTCTATTGGATGAGATGTGGTGAGTGTGGAGGCCATTGGAGTACAGGGACCTCATTGTCCAGTGGTGAGATGATTGGAGCTTTGTGACATGGTGCATTATCCTGCTGGAAGGAGCCATCAGAAGATGGGGACACTGTAGTCATAAAGGGATGGACATGGTCAGCAACAATACTCAAGAAGGCCGTAGTGATTAAACCCCATCCCCCACACCATTACACCTCCACCACCAACCTGAACTGGTGATATCCCATCCCCCACACCATTACACCCCCACCACCAGCCTGGACCGGTGATACCCCATCCCCCACACCATTACACCTCCACCACCAACCTGAACTGGTGATATCCCATCCCCCACACCATTACACCCCCACCACCAGCCTGGACCGGTGATACCCCATCCCCCACACCATTACACCCCCACCACCAGCCTGAACCGGTGATACCCCATCCCCCACACCATTACACCCCCACCACCAGCCTGAACCGGTGATATCCCATCCCCCACACTATTACACCTCCACCACCAGCCTGAACCGGTGATATCCCATCCCCCACACCATTACACCCCCACCACCAGCCTGAACCAGTGATATCCCATCCCCCACACCATTACACCTCCACCACCAGCCTGAACCGGTGATATCCCATCCCCCACACTATTACACCCCCACCACCAGCCTGAACCTGTGATATCCCATCCCCCACACCATTACACCTCCACCACCAGCCTGAACCGGTGATACAAGGCAGGATGGATCCATGCGCCATCATCTGAATGTCGGAGGTGAAATCCAGACTCATCAGACCAGGCAACGTTTTTCCAATCTTCTATTGTCCACCTTTGGTGATCCTGTGCCAATTGTAGCCTCAGTTTCCTGTTCTTAGCTGAGAGGAGTGGCACCCGGTGTGGTCTTCTGCTGCTGTAGCCCATCTGCTTCAAGGTTGGATGTGTTGTGTGCTCAGAGATGGTATTCTGCATACCTTGGGTGTAACGAGAGGTTATTGGAGTTACTGTTGTCTTTCTACCATCTGGAACCAGTCTGCCCATTCTCCTCTGACATCAACAAGGCATTTTCCTCCACACAACTGCCGCTCACTGGATATTTTCTCTTTTTCCCACCATTCTCTGTAATCCCGAGAGATGGTTGTGTGTGAAAATCCCAGAAATACTCAGAGCGGCCCGTCTGCCACCAACAACCACGCCACCTTCAAAGTCATTTAAATCCCCTTTCTTCCCCTTTCTGATGCTCGGTTTGAACTTCAGCAAGTCGTCTTCACCACGTCTGGACGCCTAAATGCATTGAGTTGCTGCCATGTGATTGGCTGACTAGCAATTTGTGTTACCAAGAAATTGACTAGGTGTACCCAATAAAGTGGCCGGTAAGTATATATTACCTGGTCGGCAGGGTTTGATGTCAGTCGGCACACTTGGCGAACCCAGACGGCACCCTGGTTGAGAGAGGCTGCTCTATAGAACCCTGTAGCCTAAAATGCCAGGTCTGGTGTGAATGAGCCCCTATTTTCTCTATAATGTCTCCACCTTTCCGGATCTCATTCACCAGCAGATTGGACATTTACCACAAACTGATTATCCGCATTCACAGATGACATTTCTCCCCCCCAAGAGGTTCCGCAGCAGAAGATCAGCAGAAGATCAGTAGAAGATCAGCAGAAGATCAGTAGAAGATCAGCAGAAGATCAGCAGAAGATCAGCAGAAGATCAGCAGAAGATCAGCAGAAGATCAGTAGAAGATCAGTAGAAGATCGCGTCGGCTGGTCAGCTGTTTAAATATGCAGAAAGCCGAGGTGAGAAATGGCAGCGAATCTCCCCGGCATCTCCACCGCTATCCGATACATGGCAGCACATCAATTGGCGCCTGCGAGTGAGCAGAGCGTCGCGTCTCCAGCTATTGTCCTGGCGATTTTTCGTTCGGCTCAAAGCTTGCGATTAAAGAGCGGCGAGCTGTGAGAGCGCACAATGCCTCCGCTCTGATTCCAGCGGCTCCAGGGGGGGAAGTTAAATGGTCTCTGTCAGTTTTGGATGACTTTCGCCACGATTGAAATGTAAATTACATTCGTCTTTTTACCTATTTTAATTTATAATTAAAAAAGCTAATTAATCCTTTTTATCATATCACTGCCCCCCCCCCCCCACCTCACCGCTGCCGTGCATTCAAATGAGGATTGTTTGCGGCGTGTCGCGGGTTCGGCTCTCTTTGTCTCGTTCAGCTGCCTGCGCCGTTCGTGTGGACGCCTGTGCGCCTTTTATTTTCTCTAATCCTAGGGTGGGTAGAAGAGACATCCTGGAGTCCTCCAAATTCTGGGGAACTACAATTTTCAGCATGCCAAGGACACGGGCCCCATAGATTGATCATGTCAGAATTTGGGGGGCCCTGGAGTATTCTTCAGAGCAGGTTTAGGGGAAGCATGGACCCTGAGATCCGTACAGTGCTGGATAGTGGAAGATGTGCCGGTGTCGGTCCCTGGGGAAGTGCTTCGCTATACGGCAGGCATATCGGGTCTGTCTGCATTTAGAGTCAGAGTCTTTTATTGACAATGACATGAAGTTTATGCAAAGAGTCAATATTTGCAGTGCTGATTCTTCTTTTCCAAGACCTCTGTAATTCTCCCCGGCATGTTGTCACTCAACTTCTGGGCCACATCTTGACTGATGGCCGTCCACCATTCTTATATAATCAATGCTTGGCGTTTGTCAGAATTTGTGGTATTTTTTTTCTGTTCACCTGCCTCCTTGAGGATTGAAAAGGAAGTTCTCAATGGGATTAAGGTCTGGGGAGTTTCGTGGCCATGGACCCAAATTTTCAATGTTTTTTGTTCCCCAAGACACTTTTGCCTTATGGCAAGGTGCTCCATCATGCTGGGAAAGGCATTGTTCCTCACCAAACTGTTCTTGGATGGTTTGGAGAAGTTGCTCTTGGAGGGTGTTTTTGGACCATTCTTTATTCATGGCTTTGTTCTTGGGCAACTTTGTGAGTGAGCCCCCCCACCCCCTTGAATGAGAAGCAACCCCACACATGAATGGTCTCAGGAGGCATGACACAGGACTGATGGTAGCGCTCACCTTTTCTTCTCCGGACAAGGTTTTTTCTGGATGCCCCAAACAATGGGAAAGGGGATTCATCAGAGAAAATGACTTTTCCACCTGTCCTCAGCAGTCCAATCCCTGTACGTTTTGCAGAATATCAGTCTATCTCTGATGTTTTTGCTGGAGAGAAGTGGCTTCTTTGCTGCCCTTCTTGACACCAGGCCATCCTCCAAAAGTCTTCTCCTCACTGTGCGTGCCAATGTCCTCACACCCGCCTGCTGCCATTCCTGAGCAACCTCTGCACTGGTGGTGCCCGGATCCCGCAGCTGAATCACTTGTAGGAGACGGTCCTGGCGCGTGCTGGACTTTCTTGGGTGCCCTGAAGCCTTCTTCACAACAATTGAACCTCTCTCCTTAAAGTGGTTTGTAAACCCTTACAGGCCACTTTTTGCTACAGGTAAGCCTATAATAATACTTACCTGAGCCTATAATAATACTTACCTGAGCCTATAATAATACTTACCTGAGCCTATAATAATACTTACCTGTAGCTACCCAGGATATCTTCTAAACCTGCACGGTTTAGAAGATATCCCCTGTATTGACAACGTCATCGGTACATGCGCACTAAAGCAGGTGTTAGGGTTTATAACCACTTTAAGTTCTTGATGATCCGATAAATGGTTGGTTTGGGTGCTATCCTAGTAGCAGCAATATCCTTGCCTGTGAATCAATTTTTGTGCAAAGCAATGATGACTGCACGTGTTTCCCTGCAGGTAACCATGGTTCACAGAGGAAGAACAATGATTTCAAGCACCACCCTCCTTTTTAAAGCTTCCAGTCATTATAACTCAATCAGCATTACAGAGTGATTTTCAGCCTTGTCCTCGTCAATACTGACACCTGTGTTAACGAGAGAATCACTGACATGATGTCAGCTGGTCCATTTGTGGCAGGGCGGAAATGCAGTGGAAATGTTTTTTTTTTGGGGGGGGGAGGATTAAGTTCATTTTAATGGCAAAGAGGGACATTGCAATTCATCTGATCACTCTTTGTAACATTCTGGAGTATATGCAAATT
This sequence comes from Lithobates clamitans, assembly GCA_037952925.1. Lineage (NCBI taxonomy): Eukaryota > Metazoa > Chordata > Amphibia > Anura > Ranidae > Lithobates > Lithobates clamitans. The sequence continues at coordinate 205,984 of JBBGZY010001315.1, forward strand.
CCGTCATAAAAACTGAGGCAGCAGACTTTGTAAAAAATGAATATCTGTGTCATTCTCAAAACTTTTGGCCACGGCTGTACATGCATAGACAGCCATTGATTTCTATAGGCGGCTGTACGCAGCACCTGTGAGGAAATACAATGAAATGTACCCTATAGGTCTGTGTGTGATCCCATACCGGCAGATATGTGTGTACATCTATGTATGGATAGTGTGCAGACAAGAAACCCTGTGCTCACACTATTTGTCATTTTTGCATAAATGCACAGGCAATAGCGAACATACCTAAAATGTCATAAAAGGGCTCTTTACCATGGAGATTACACATCAGCGTCTGAGCATACTCCAGCCAAGCCGCCATGCGCCTAAAGGAAAAAACGAAAATTTCACCACGGTTTTTGGGTCAGCCGAAATGTTCTTAGTGTCTCCAGATTCAAAAAGAAGAAAACAGCATCAAGTGTGCACAGTTATCGATGAGGGAGGCTATAAAATCATAGAATGAATCAGAATTAAAAACGGAAAATTGTATACTCACCTTTCCGTAATTTTCCTTTCCTGTCGCATCTTCATGGCAGCATACACGTTGGGTTGTGACTCCGCCTCCACAACCTGATAGAAATGAAAAAAACCCCTCAAAGAGTGGTGGGACTTTTAAGGCAACGGAAATAAGAATAAAAAACGGGCTTTATTATTACAATAATATAACATAATACATATTGACAAAAATTTATCCAAATACAGACATGTAGATCAATTTGACAGTAAAAACAAAGTTCTGCTGGTGAATGAACAAACGGTATATTTATGTAGTCTTCTACCTGGGCCTACGCGTTTCGGGACTGTTGAAGTCCCTTCATCAGGGGCAAAGAGGTAAGTAGACTTTACACTAGTAAAACATGAAATATCGTAATTAGGTACAATTGTATTGAACATGTTTACTGCACTTAACATCATTCTTTTTTTTTTTTTTTTTTTGTGTCCCCCGTCCTAGAATGATGTTAAGTGCAGTAAACATGTTCAATACAATTGTACCTAATTACGATATTTCATGTTTTACTAGTGTAAAGTCTACTTACCTCTTTGCCCCTGATGAAGGGACTTCAACAGTCCCGAAACGCGTAGGCCCAGGTAGAAGACTACATAAATATACCGTTTGTTCATTCACCAGCAGAACTTTGTTTTTACTGTCAAATTGATCTACATGTCTGTATTTGGATAAATTTTTGTCAATATGTATTATGTTATATTATTGTAATAATAAAGCCCGTTTTTTATTCTTATTTCCGTTGCCTTAAAAGTCCCACCACTCTTTGAGGGGTTTTTTTCATTTCTCGTATGCTAGGGATGGTGGCAACTCTTGTGACACTATTGGATGGTACCTTTTTCCTCTTGCTGATTCCACAACCTGATAGGACCACATAGCTATAAATTAGAGAGTAGACACCTGCCCCAGTATTCTCTGTAAATATATACACATGTCACCTTAGAGGGTGGGTGATTGTATGCTGCCATGAAGATGCGACAGGAAAGGAAAATTACGGAAAGGTGAGTATACAATTTTCCGTTTTCCTGTCGCATCATGGCAGCATACACGTTGGGGAGTAACTCGCCAAACTGGGTGGGAATGCAAAATCAAAATTTATTGACAAGAAACAGAAGAATTGGCCTGTATAACGGCCCTCCCAAATTCAACTGCTGCTAAACGTGCAGCGTCTATTCTATAATGAGAAATGAAGGTATTCCTCGAAGACCAAGTGGCCGCTCTACAAATGGTTTCCGCTGAGACTTTACAGTAAGCTGCCCATGAAGTAGCCATTGCCCTGGTGGAATGCACTCTTAGATCACCCGGAATCTGCAAGGTGCTTAAGGAGTAGGCCTTCTTGATAGCTTTCACGAGCCATGAGGCGATGGTACGGGTAGAAGCTGCCTGGCCCTTCCTGAACCCATGTGGGATGACTAAAAGGTTCTCGCATTTCCTGAATGGCTTGGTTACCGAAAGGTAATGGAGAATGTTGCCCTTGACATCCATGGGGATGAGGGACGCCCCAAAGCCGGGAGGTCAATCTCCTGGTTAAAGTGGAACGCAGAGGAGACCTTTGGGATAAACCTGTCTGAAGGCTTCAGGGTTAGTCTGTCTGGGTAAACCATCAGATACGGTTCTTTGATCAGCAAGGCTTGCATTTCTGAGACCCTCTTCGCTGATGTGATGGCAATTAGGAATGATACCTTTAGAGTCAGGTCCCAGAGGGAGGTATCCTCAAGGGGGAAGAATGGTTCTCCGGATAAAACCTCTAGGACAGTTGATAGGTCCCATGTTGGAAATGAAGGTTTCCTGGGTGGTCTTAGCTTCAGGCAGGCTTTTTGAAATTGCACCACCAGAGGGTTAAGTGCCCATCTGACCCCTGTCAAGGCAGAGATGGCAGAGACTTGGACTTTCAGGGTGTTAGACCTAAGGCCTTTGTCTAGACCTGACTGAAGGAACTCAAGCACTTGTACTGCTGATGGGGAAGACGGGTCCCAACCTTGTTCCTGAGCAAAGGAAGAGAATCTTTCCCAGATTCTCTCGTAGGTGCTATTCGTGGAGGATTTCCTGGCTTGAAGCAGGGTATCGACTACCTTCTGAGAACATCCTTGCTCTAGGAACCTAGACCTTTCAGTCTCCAGGCCGCTAGGTGCAATCTCTCTGGATTCGGATGTAGTAGCTGGCCCTGGGTTAGTAGATCCGTTGTTACCGGGAGTGGAAGTGGATCCGCTGTGCTCAGTTGCAGGAGGGTGGTGAACCAAGGCCTCCGTGGCCAAAAGGGAATCACGGCCAGTACTAGAGCTGTTGAGTGTTTGAGCCTCAGAAGGAACTTGGCTATCAGTGGGGTTGGTGGAAAAATGTAGCCTAGGCGAAAGTTCCAGGCGTGCTGGAGACAATCCGTACCCTCCGCTGTGGGGAAGGGATTCCTCGACAGAAACCTCTGACACTTCTTGTTCTCTGGTGTTGCTGCGAGGTCTATGTCTGGATGACCCCATGTCTGGCATATGAGGGCAAAGGCCTGTGGGCTTAGACACCACTCGTTGTTGGAAACGAATGTTCTGCTGAGGGAGTCCGCCAGTAAGTTCTGAACCCCCGGAATATAGGTCGCCTTCAGGTCCCACAGGTTCAGTTGAGCCCATTGCATCACCGGACCGACTTCCCGCATCATGGAGATGCTCTTGGTACCCCCCTGCCTGTTGATGTAGGCTACCGCCACTCGGTTGTCCATTTTGAATGAGGACTTGTTTCCCTCTCAGGAGTGAACTGAATGCCAAGAGGGCTTGGAAGGCTGCCTTCATCTCTAGGACGTTCGATACTACATCCTTGGTTTTGAAGGGCCAGCGGCCCTGAGCTGCATAGTGTAGTTAGTGTGCCCCCCATCCTTCCAGACTGGCGTCTGAAGTTACTACCTCCTGGTGGAGGATGACTATCTGCTTGCACCTGCTGAGGTTGTCGGGGTGGGTCCACCACCGTAAAGATAGCCTGGCTTCCTATGGGATGCGAATCAATTGGGACATGGACCATCCGTCCCACTGGCGCAGGAAGGAGGCTTGTAGGGGTCTGGTATTCCATTGCGCCCATCTGACCATTGGAATGGTTGCTGATAGGGAACCTAGGAGGCTGAGGTATGCTCTGGCCGGTAGACATGACGCTGGGATAGCCTTTCACTTTCTGAATGAGTAGGGACAATTTCTCCCTTGGCAATTCCACTGTGTTTGCTCGGGTGTCCAGTTCGGCTCCCAGGAAGACCATCCTTTGGGTAGGTTGGGTGTTGCTTTTCTGCCAATTGATTATCCATCCTAAACTCATTAGGGTGGAAACCAGGATCTCGCGATGTTGGACGAGCGATTCCTGGCTGCTTGAGAGGAGGAGGATGTCGTCCAGGTAATGGTGGACCCTTAGACCTTTCTCCCTCAAAAAGGCTATTGCTGGTAGTAGCACCTTCGTGAATGTTCTGGGGGCTGTTGAGATGCCAAAGGGAAGGCTTCGAAACTGGAAGTGCCCCTGGCCCACCAAGAATCGCAGGAATTTCTGGAATGCCCCGTGGATCGGAATATGCAGGTAGGCGTCCTGGAGATCTATGGAGAGCATCCAGTCCCCCAGATTTATGGCCTGCAGGATAGACTGCAAGCTCTCCATCCTGAATGACTCCACTCTGATGGACCTGTTGAGGTTCTTTAGGTCTAGAACCGGACGAAAGTCTCCTGACTTCTTCTTGACGAGAAATAATGGAGGGTAGAATCCTCTGCCTCGTTGTGCCAGTGGAACCTCTACTATTGCTCGTTTTTGGAGAAGATCTTGGATGTAGTTCAGTAACGACAACCTTTTTTCTCGAGATGGGGGAATACGGGTTGGGTAGAACTGATCCCCTGGGGGCCGGTTTTTGAAGGACCACCTGTGGCCGAAGGTGATAGTGGCCAGGGTCCAGGTATCCCTTATGGTTTCCGCCCAGACCAGCTTGAAACTGGAGAGTCTTGCTCCCACTAGCGCTGGTCGGACGGGCGCACCTTCAAAAGGGCTTCTGGTCACTGGAAGCAGGCGCCTTAGGCTTCTGAAACTTCATGAAGGAGGTTTGAGGATTCTTCCAGCTCCTTCTATACTCCTTGCCTGGTCTGTATGCTCTCGCATCCCTATACCTCTCTGGGAGGTTCCGCTTAAAGGGAGGAGGTCTCTGTTGCTTGGGCCTCCTGTCTGAGGGGATGAGCCTGGACTTTCCGCCGGTTACTTTGGAGATGGCTGTGTCTAGTTTTGTTCCGAAGAGGTGTTCACCATCAAACGGAATACGACACCAGTTGGATTTGGAAGCTGGATCCGCCGTCCAGGGCTTTAGCCATAATGCTCTTCTGGCTGTTACTGAAGCCAGCATAGATTTAGATGCAGACCTGATGGTGTCGACTGAAGCTTCAGCCACAAAGTCGCCCGCCAGGCTTAATTCTTGCAACGCCTTTACTATTATTTCTTGGTCTGCCCCCTCTGATACAAGCTTTTCCGTGCTTGTGGACCAGCTCGAGATGGCTCTTCCTACTGCAGCAAGTGCTATTGCAGGCCTGCAGGCGCCTCCAGCCGACAGGTAAGCCCGCTTGAGATCCGTGTCGATCTTTCTGTCGAGGACATCTCTAAACGTTACCGCGTCTTCTAACGGGAGGGTAACATGCCTGGCTAGGCGCATCAGGGATGCATCCACTACCGGAGGGGACACCAGAGGGTTCACCTTAGGCTCCTTGAGTGGGTATAGCTTCAGTAGTCTGTTATTCAGACTAGACTTCTTTTCTGGCCTCTGCCATTCTTCTTTGATCAGGTCCTCAAGTTCTTCAATGAACGGGAAGGATTCCGGATCCTTTCTGAGCTGAGGAAAATACTTCCTCTGTTTCGGTTGGGCTTGCTGGGGTTCCTCCCAACCTATCGCCTCCTTAACCGATTTTATAAACGGCTCTACCAGACTGAAGTCGAATCCGGCCGATACCTCCAGACCCTCATTATCCGACAGGGAGTCTTGCTCCTTCGATGTGCTAGCCCAGGCTGGAGAGGTAGTAGTAGAGAATTCCACCTCGGATACCGAGGCCTGGGGGGCTACGGCCCCAGCTGAATCTCCGACCTCCGAGATTCTCTCTCTTGTGGCCTCTTCCCGGCATGTCTGACAGACCAGTTTTCCCGGAAGAGCCGCTGCGCCGCAAACCCAGCATGCGTTCCCGGCAGGACGGGAGTGGCGTGCAGGGGAACGATGCCTGCGTGAGGGCGATCTTCTGTGGCGGGATCGGCCGTGTCTAGAGCGCGACCGGGAGCGGCTTCTTCTGCGGCTTCCTCTCGAGCGGCTTCTTCTGTGATAGGAACGGCTCCTTCTATGTCTGGAGCGACTTCTCCTGCGTGAGGACTCTCTTTGTCTTGAGGCAGACGTTCTTGAAGACCTGGTAGGGCTGACCAATTTAGGCAGCGTTAGTAGTGCTCTCTTTTTCGATCTTCAATACTTACATTTGTCTTCCCCCCCTTACCTAATAGGCTGACGGTGATCTGCTGGGGCAGCGGTCTCCATGGAGAGAAAGCGGACTGGAAACCTGCAGTGAGAAACAATAAACAGCTCTATGCAGAGGAGGCTTCAGAGGGAGCAGGAATCCTGACTTAAAAGCAGTATAAAGGAAGGCCACTTACCTTTTGTAGAGCGCTTTGGAGTCCAAACAGACAATCTGTCATGCATAGACAATCAGCAGCAGCAAATACAGCTACTGCTGGGCTTTTAAATCCGCCGCCATCAGCGTCGGACGCTCGCGCATGCGCAGTAGCGCCGCGAGACACCCGGCGCCATCTTGGAAGCTGGAAAGCAGCCCAGCGGTGCCCAAAACGACGCACCGCGCATGCGCGAGGACGCCGAGAACGCTCGGCGCTCCGGACAGCAAATCAGGAGAACCACAGAGCCCAGCAGACGGGCAGAGGCACTGGTAGGAGAGGGGGAAAGAGGGGGGGAGACCGCTGCACACAACTAAGCCTGTTTAAGGCTTATTTCATGAGGCCACAATGGAGTTTTCCTGGCCATTCCTCCAGCAAGTCTGTTTAAGGCTTTTGTGGGCTGCTGCACTTGAAGCCTGTTTAAGGCTTATACTTGTGGTCAGACAGCTGAATGAGATGAGAGTATGCCCCTGAGATCACCAGAGTGGGGCTCCTTCCATTTAGCTCGTTTAGAGGCTGTACAAGAAGGACTTCCATCCAGGAGAGGCTAGAACCTGGCTGGGGCGAAGCGGTAAGGGGGTGCTGATCCGTGCGTCCTGACAGGTGAGGAAAAATAAGAGAATACTGGGGCAGGTGTCTACTCTCTAATTTATAGCTATGTGGTCCTATCAGGTTGTGGAGGCGGAGTCACAACCCAACGTGTATGCTGCCATGAAGATGCGACAGGAAATAATGATAATATTGTAATAATATAGAAATAGAGGGCCCTATAAACAGAATGAATCATAATAATAACAATTTAACGATATATAGGTCTATATACAGAGCGTCTTCAAATTAGAATGAGTTCAAATAAAAAAGAAATAAAAAAAGCGAGTTAATAATAAATAACAAGAACACCATAACAATATACAATATAATCTGTATACAGAGAGTTCTATCAATATAATTAATCATAATAATAACAATGTAACAATATATAGGTCTGTATAGAGAATGTTCAATAATTAGAATGAATCATAACAAATATTGATAACACTATATAGCTCTATATACAGAGAGTCCTAGAATTAGACTGAATTATAAAAACTTGGTACTGTTTAGTCCTAGAATTAGAATGATTAATAATAAATAATGATAATAATGTAACAGTATATAGTTCTGTATACAGAGGAGTTCTAAAAAATAAAACGATCATAATAAATAATAACAATGTAACAATATATAGATCTACAGTGGGGACGGAAAGTATTCAGAGCCCCTTATATTTTTCACTCTTTATTATATTGCAGCCATTTGCTAAAATCATTTAAGTTCATTTTTTTCCCTCATTATTGTACACACAGCCCCCCATATTGTACACACAGCCCCCCATATTGTACACACAGCACCCCATATTGTACACACAGCCCCCCATATTGTACACACAACGCCCCATATTGTACACACAGCACCCCATATTGTACTCACAGCACCCCATATTGTACACACAGCACCCCATATTGTACACACAGCCCCCCATATTGTACACACAGCCCCCCATATTGTACACACAGCACCCCATATTGTACACACAGCCCCCCATATTGTACACACAGCCCCCCATATTGTACACACAGCACCTCATATTGTACACACAGCACCTCATATTGTACACACAGCACCCCATATTGTACTCACAGCACCCCATATTGTACACACAGCACCCCATATTGTACACACAGCCCCCCATATTGTACACACAGCCCCCCATATTGTACACACAGCACCTCATATTGTACACACAGCACCCCATATTGTACACAGCACCCCATATTGTACACACAGCCCCCCATATTGTACACACAGCCCCCCATATTGTACACACAGCACCTCATATTGTACACACAGCTCCCCATATTGTACACACAGCACCCCATATTGACAGAAAAACACAGAATTGTTGACATTTTTGCAGATTTATTAAAAAAGAAAAACTGAAATATCACATGCTCCTAAGTATTCAGACGCTTTGCTGTGACACTCATATATATAACTCAGGTGCTGTCCATTTCTTCTGATCATCCTTGAGATGGTTCTACACCTTCATTTGAGTCCAGCTGTGTTTGATTATACCGATTGGACTTGATTAGGAAAGCCACACACCTGTCTATATAAGACCTTACAGCTCACAGTGCATGTCAGAGCAAATGAGAATCATGAGGTCAAAGGAACTGCCTGAAGAGCTCAGAGACAGATTTGTGGCAAGGCACAGATCTGGCCAAGGTTACAAAAAAATTTCTGCTGCACTTAAGGTTCCTAAGAGCACAGTGGCCTCCATAATCCTTAATGGAAGACGTTTTGGGCGACCAGAACCCTTCCTAGAGCTGGCCGTCCGGCCAAACTGAGCTATCGGGGGAGAAGAGCCTTAGTGAGAGAGGTAAAGAAGAACCCAAAGATCACTGTGGCTGAGCTCCGGAGATGCAGTCGGGAGATGGGAGAAAGTTGTAGAAAGTCAACCATCACTGCAGCCCTCCACCAGTCGGGGCTTTATGGCAGAGTGGCCCGACGGAAGCCTCTCCTCAGTGCAAGACACATGAAAGCCGCATGGAGTTTGCTAAAAAACATCTGAAGGACTCCAAGATGGTGAGAAATAAGATTCTCTGGTCTGATGAGACCAAGATAGAACTTTTTGGCCTTAATTCTAAGCGGTATGTGTGGAGAAAACCAGGCACTGCTCATCACCTGTCCAATACAGTCCCAACAGTGAAGCATGGTGGTGGCAGCAGCATCATGCTGTGGGGGTGTTTTTCAGCTGCAGGGACAGGACGACTGGTTGCAATCGAGGGAAAGATGAATGTGGCCAAGTACAGGGATATCCTGGATGAAAACCTTCCCCAGAGTGCTCAGGACCTCAGACTGGGCCGAAGGTTTACCTTCCAACAAGACAATGACCCTAAGCACACAGCTAAAATAATGGAGTGGCTTCACAACAACCCCGTGACTGTTCTTGAATGGCCCAGCCACAGCCCTGACTTAAACCCAATTGAGCATCTCTGGAGAGACCTAAAAATGGCCGTCCACCAACGTTTACCACCCCCCCTGACAGAACTGGAGAGGATCTGCAAGGAGGAATGGCAGAGGATCCCCAAATCCAGGTGTGAAAAACTTGTTGCATCTTTCCCAAAAAGACTCATCAAAAGGGGCTTCTACTAAATACTGAGCAAAGGGTCTGAATACTTAGGAGCATGTGATATTTCAGTTTTTCTTTTTTAATAAATCTGCAAAAATGTCAACAATTCTGTGTTTTTCTGTCAATATGGGGGCTGTGTGTACAATATGGGGGTGATGTGTGTACAATATGGGGTGCTGTGTGTACAATATGGGGGTGATGTGTGTACAATATGGGGTGCTGTGTGTACAATATGGGGGGGCTGTGTACAATATGGGGGGCTGTGTGTACAATATGGGGAGCTGTGTGTACAATATGGGGGTGATGTGTGTACAATATGGGGAGCTGTGTGTACAATTTGGGGGGCTGTGTGTACAATATGGGGGGCTGTGTGTACAATATGAAGTGCTGTGTGTACAATATGGGGAGCTGTGTGTACACTATGGGGAGCTGTGTGTACACTATGGGGTGCTGTGTGTACAATATGGGGGTGCTGTGTGTACAATATGGGGAGCTGTGTGTACAATATGGGGAGCTGTGTGTACAATATGGGGAGCTGTGTGTACAATATGGGGGGCTGTGTGTACAATATGGGGTGCTGTGTGTACATTAATGAGGAAAAAGATGAATGTAAATGATTTTAGAAAATGGCTGCAATATAACAAAGAGTGAAAAATGTAAGGGGGTCTGAATACTTTCCGTCCCCACTGTATATAAAGAGTGTCTTAAAAATAAAATAAGTTATAATAAATAACAATATACAATATTTAGGTCTGTATACAGAGAGTCCTAATCATAGAATGATACATAATAATTGCATTGTAGCAGTATGCAATATAGTCTGTATACAGAGATTTCTGTAAATGGAATAAGTCATAATAAATAATAACAATGTAACAATATACAATATATACGTCTGCATACAGAGGAGTTCTATAAATAGAATGAATCATAATAAATAACGATAACAAAGTAACAATATTTACAGTTGCTCTATATACAGAGAGTCCAAAACTAGACTGAATAATAATAATTTGGTAACATTTAGTAAATCTTCCTCCTGGCGGCTCTGTTGGGAAGTCTCGGTGTGATATTGACGGTCTGATAGAGAAGAATGTAAATTGAGACTCGGGATGAATCCGAGGACCCCATAGGGTCTTAATGAGAGAAATAATTATATTTGTTTATCATAATGTCACGGTTGTTTCATGGTTTATTTCGAGACATTAAATCGTAGGGTTCAACATTCTCCTCGCCATCTTCCTCCCGCTGACTCCAGCATTTTGCAGTACAACGCTACTGCCATTGTTTCTCTGGGAATGGTGATTCAAATTTGCCGCACTTTATATGACGATCGCTTCCTTGTCCTCTATGACTTCATGGCATCATTTTCTTCTCCATTTCCCCCTCCGCTCTGGTTGGAGTTCCTCCGATCTCCATCGTCTGATCAGGAAATACACGGTGCGGGTTATCGGTCAATATAAAAACAAAACACTGTGAAAATGATACACCGCAAAGACCATTATCCCTGGCAACCAATCAGAATCCACTGTCTATGGACTGTACTTGGCAAAGTGATTCTGGTTCTGTACTTCGTATCTGCCTTTTTCTTTTCACTGTTGGACGGGATGTGCGAGCGCCTCTCAGTGCTGGACACAACCCCTTCTCCGCCATCTATGAAGAGCTTAGAAGAGCACTTTACCTCCCTCTCAACACATCTCACCCCCCCTCCCTCACCACATCTCACCTTCTCCCCCTCACCCCATCTCACCCCCCCACCACATCTCACCTTCTCCCCCTCACCCCATCTCACCCCCCCACCCCATCTCACCTTCCCCCACATCTCACCTTCTCCCCCTCACCCCATCTCACCCCCCCACCCCATCTCACCTTCTCCCCCATCTCACCTTCTCCCCTATCTCACCTTCTCCCCCTCTAACCCTATCTCACCTTCACCCCCCCCACCCCATCTCACCTTCTCCCCTATCTCACCTTCTCCCCCTCACCCCCCCCCCCACCCCATCTCACCTTCTCCCCTATCTCACCTTCTCCCCCTCACCCCCCCCACCCCATCTCACCTTCTCCCCTATCTCACCTTCTCCCCTATCTCACCTTCTCCCCCTCTAACCCTATCTCACCTTCACCCCCCCCACCCCATCTCACCTTCTCCCCTATCTCACCTTCTCCCCCTCACCCCATCTCACCCCCCCACCCCATCTCACCCCCCACCCCATCTCACCTTCTCCCCTATCTCACCTTCTCCCCCTCTAACCACATCTCACCTCGCCACCCGATCACACCTTGTCTTACTCTACCCCTTCTCACCTCACTCAGCCCTACCTCAACGCATCCTATCATACCTCTCAACTCAATATCTAACATGATATGCACCTTCTAAAGAATGTATAAAGCTGAAGACAGCAGATATACATGTAAAAGTTATGTAGGAGGATTTGTTTCATCTATGTGTATCATCTGAGGCTGTTCACTTCACTGGGTATATGTGAGGGTTTATGTCCACTTTAACTCTATCTAAGCATGCCCTATATCCCCCCTTCACTTCACCCCAACTATCCTGACCCACCTAACCCATACACCACCTTTCCCCACTTATCCTGACCCACCTAACCCTACTCCAGCTTGCCTCACTTATCCTAAACCACCTAACCTTTCTCCACCTCGCCTCACCTATCCTGACCCACCTAACCCTTCTCCACCTCGCCTCACCTATCCTGACCCACCTAACCCTACTCCCACCTTGCCTCACCTATCCTGACCCACCTATCCTGACCCACCTAACCTTTCTCCACATCGCCTATCCTATCCTGACCCACCTAACCCTACTCCCACCTCACCTCACCTATCCTGACCCTCCTAACCCTACTTCACCTTTCCTAACCTATCCTAACCCACCCAACCTATTCCACCTCACCTATCCTGAGCCATCTATTCCCTCTTGCTTCACCCCAACTATCCTGACACCATCTTTCCTCACTTATCCTGACCCACCTAACCCTACTTCAGCTTGCCTCACTTATCCTAAACCACCCAACCCTTCTCCAGCCTGCCTCACTTATCCTGACCCACCTAATCCTACTCCAGCTTGCCTCACCTATCCTGACCCACTTAACCCTACTCCAGCTTGCCTCACTTATCCTAAACTACCTAACCCTTCTCCACCTCACCTCCCCTATCCTGGCCCACCTAACCCTTCTCCACCTCGCCTCACCTATCCTGACCCACCTAACCCTACTTCAACTTTCCTAACCTATCCTAACCCACCCAACCTATTTCACCTCACCCCTCTTGACCCATCTAACCCTACTCCACCTTGCCTAACCTATCCTGACCCACCTAATCCTTCTCCACCTCGCCTAACCTATTCTGACCCACCTAACCCTACTACACCTCGCCTCACCTATCCTGACCAACCTAACCCTACTCCACCTTGCCTAACCTATCCTGACCCACCTAACCCTATTCCACCTTGCCTAACTTATCCTGACCCACCTAACCTTACTCCACCTTGCCTAATCTATATTGACCCACCTAACCCTACTCCACCTTGCGTAACCTATCCTGACCCACCTAACCCTACTCCACCTTATCTAACCTATCTTGACCCACCGAAACCCTACTCCACCTTGCTTAACCCATCCTGACCCACCTAACCCTACACAACCTTGCCTAACCTATCCTGGCCGACCTAACCCTACTCCACCTCACCTCACCTATCCTGACCCAACTAACCCTACTTCACCTTTCCTAACCTATCCTGACCCACCCAACCTTTTCCACACCTCACCAATCCTGACCCACCTAACCCTACTCGCCTAAGCTATCCTGACCCACCTAACCCTACTACACCTTGCCTAATCCATCCTGACCCACTTAACCCTACTCCACCATGCCTAACCTATCCTGACCCACCTAACCCTATTCCATTTCACCACACCTATCCTGACCCACCTAATCCTACTCAACCTTGCCTAGCCTATCCTGACCCACCTAACCCTACTCCACCCGCCTCACCTAACCTGACCCACCTAACCCTACTCCACCCGCCTTCCCTTATTGTGACCGACCTAACCCTACTCCCACCTCATCTCGCCTATCCCAATCCAACTAGCCCTCCTTCACCTTTCCTAACCTATCCTGATCTACCTAACCCTATTCCACCTTTCCTAACCTATCCTGACCCACCCAACCTTTTACACACCTCGCCTATCCTGACCCACCTAACCGTACTACATCTTGCCTAATCTATCCTGACCCTGCCTAACCTATCCTGACCCACCTAACCCTATTTCACTTCCCCACACCTATCCTGACCCACCTAACTCTTTTCCACCTTGCCACACCCTACCTCACTGCACCTTCTTTTTCCTTACTTTATGAAAGTTGGAAGTGGAAAATTGCAAAACTGAAATTGGAGAAAAGCAGACTGTAGAGGGAAAGGGGGTGGATACCAAACCCTGAGTGACTCCACCATGCAGAAAACTCTTTACCTTCCATTACCAATAGTGGACTGAGCCAGCTTTATAGTAGGAAAAATGATCGGGGAACTTTCCTTCGGTCAGATGGGTTGAAGTCTTTCTACACTGCTGGTGCGGAAAGTTTGGCGTTTAAGTTATCCCAAGTTTTTGGGGTGTTTGGAGAAGGGATGTAAGGGGATCACATAAACTTCAAATGTTCTGAATGAATCGAAAGCTAACATAGTACAAACTCCCCACTAGACCGCATGGCGTTGTCACCTTTGTGGAAATCCGATGAAAATTGGCAGCTTTATAAATGGGTGAGAATTGTCAGAAAATTGTCAGTAAAGACTGAGCAATGCTGTAAATGGTTCTCTGAGGTTTATAGATGAGAATCTCTGGCTGGTGAAGCTGTAAATCTGTGTTTGTGATGTCCTGACTGACGCAAATCCTAATCTCTCCATACAGTTCGGTGAGGAGACCTTCAATCGCGCCAAACTCCTGAATATCGGCTTCTTGGAGGCCATGAAGGACGCCGAGTACGACTGTTTCATCTTCAGTGATGTGGATCTCATTCCTATGGATGACCGCAATCTCTATCACTGCTATGAGCAACCGCGCCATTTTGCCATTGCCATGGACAAGTTTGGCTTCCGGTAAGTGTGTTGTTACAAGGGGCTGATTTTGTGCGGAGTAGTGTAGTTGGGGATGTAGGCACTGATGGTAATAGAATGTATCTAATAGGGGTCAGCTCTACTGAATGGGAAATGTGTGTGGTGTTGGCCTATAAATATTGCAGAACAAAACTCTGGAACGAGTCGGATATTAGAATTGGCACATGGGCTTTCCTGGTGGCCAAACCATCCAGAGGTGATGGGGAAAGTTACAATTTCTCTTTATTACGCAACAGATAAAAATACAACAGCTATAACTTACAGTGGGGAAAATTAATTATTTGATCCCCTGCGGATTGTGTACGTTTGCCCACTTACAAAGAAATGAAGGGTCTATAATTTTTATCATAGGTGTATTTTACATGATAGAGACAGAATATCAACCAAAAAAACAAAAACAAAAAAACCACATGATACAAATGTTATAAATTGAGTTGCAGTTCAGTGAGTAAAATATTTGATCCCCAAGCAAAACATGACTTAGTAGTTGGTGGAGAAACCCTTGTTGGCGATCACAGAGGTCAGACGTTTCTTGTAGTTGGTGATCAGGTTTGCACACATCTCAGGAGGGGTTTTGGTCCACTCTTCTTTACAGATCTTCTCTAAATCCTTAAGGTTTCTTGGCTGTCGCTTGGCAACTCGAAGTTTTAGCTCCCTCTATACATTTTCTATAGGATTAAGGTCTGGAGACTGGCTAGACCACTCCATGACCTTAATGTGCTTCTTCTTGAGCCACTCTTTGTTGCCTTGGCGGTATGTTTTGGGTCATTGTCATGCAGGAAGACCCATCCATGACCCATCTTCAGTGTTCTGGCTGAGGGAAGAAGGTTCTCCTCCAAGATTTTACAATACATGGCCCCGTCCATTGGCCCCTCAATGCGGCAAAGTCGGTCTGAACCTTTATCAGAGAAACAGCCCCAAAGCATCATGTTTCCACCTCCTTGCTTGACTAAAGGGATGGTGTGTGACTGTAGGGATGGTGTGTTACTGTAGGGATGGTGTGTGACTGCAGGGATGGTGTGTGACTGTAGGGATGGTGTGTGACTGTAGGGATGGTGTGTGACTGTAGGGATGGTGTGTGACTGTAGGGATGGTGTGTGACTGGAGGGATGATGTGTGACTGGAGGGATGATGTGTGACTGGAGGGATGGTGTGTGACTGGAGGGATGGTGTGTGACTGTAGGGATGATGTGTGACTGGAGGGATGATGTGTGACTGTAGAGATGGTGTGTGACTGTAGGGATGATGTGTGACTGTAGGGATGATGTGTGACTGGAGGGATGATGTGTGACTGTAGGGATGGTGTTCTTAGGGTCATAGTCAGCATTTTTCTTCCTCCAAACACGACGAGTTGAGTTAATGCCAAAGAGCTCAATTTTGGTCTCCTCTGACCACAGAACTTTCTCCCAATCCTTCTCTGAATCATTTAGATGTTCATTGACAAACTTCAGACGTTCCTGTACATGTGTCTTCCTGAGGAGGGGACCTTGCGGGGGCTGCAGGATTTCAATCCATGGTGGTGTATTGTGTTATCAATGGTTTGTTTGGTGACTGTGGTCCCAACTGCCTTGAGATCCTTCACAAGCTCCTCCCGTGTAGTTCTGGGAAGATCCCTCACTTTTCTCATGACCATCCTCACCCCATGAGGAGAAATCTTGCATGGAGCTCCAGACCGAGGACGATTGATGGTTATTTTGTATTTCTTCCATTTGTGAATAATCGCTCCAACAGTTGTCTCCTCCTCACCAAGCTTCTTGCTGATGGTCTTGTAGCCCATTCCAGCCTTGTGCAGGTCTACAATCTTCTCCCTGACGTCCTCTGACAGATCTTTGGTCTTCCCCATGATGGTGAGGATTAGATGGAAGGAAGAGATTCTGTGGACAGGTGTCTTTTATACACATAATTCTTTTCTGTGAGGGCTGGAGGTGAAGATTTAATTGTGGTTCTTTATGATCAGGATTTTGTGTTGTTTCTATAGTATGTTGGTATTGTGTTGGTTATTATCTGGGGTGGTGTTGGAGAAAGTTTGTGTATTATTTGTATTTGGTAGTTTGCCTCTTATTTTAATCTGTTATTTATTCTATAGTGTATTGTAATTGTTTGGATGTTTTATTTGTAGTGTAGTTTTAAATTTGTTATTTGGTAGTAATGGCTGTTATTGGTAATTTTTGTCGTGTTTTTGCATCTTGTTCAGTCTATTGTTGTGATCTTGTGTTGTCTTTAAGTGTGTCTGTGTCGTAACAATTTTCCTTTGGGATTAATACACATAACGAGTTGTCATTAGGAGAACCTTCTTACATCGACAGGACTAATCTGTGTACTACTGTAGCCAGTCTGTGGGGGGCAGAATTATTGTTGGTTGGTAGGAGATCAAATACTTATTTTATTCACTGAACAGCAACTCCATTTATAACATTTGTATTGTGTGTTTTTTCTGGATTTTTGGTTGATTTTCTGTCTCTATCATATAAAATACGCCTATGATAAAAAATGATAGACCCTTCATTTCTATGTAAGTGGGCAAAACTTACACAATCTGCAGGGGAGCCAATCATTTTTTTCCCCTCTGTATATATGTAAACAACAATCAATAGGCGTGACATACAACCAAAAATGTGGTTCGGTTAGGCATTGTAGTTTACTCACAACAGTATATTTCATCAAATGTATTAAGTTATATCTGTTGTATTTTTTTATTGGCTGAACCCCTGAAGAAATTCAACTTGCAAAACGCGTTGCGATATCGCTCCCATATTTCATCTTCACTTATGTACTATTGGTTGCAGTGTCTTGAAAAAGTATTCATACCCCTTGAAATGTTCCACATTTTGTCATATTACAACCGAAAACATAAATGTATTTTATTGGGATTTTATGTGATAGACCAACACAAAGTGTCACATAATTGTGAAGTGGAAGGAAAAATTATAAATGATACAAATAAAAATGTGAAAAGTGTGGGGGGGGGCATTTGTATTCAGCCCCCTTTACTCTGATACCCCTAACTAAAATCTAGTGGAATCAATTACCTTCAGAAGTCACTTAATTAGTAAACAGAGTCCACCTGTGTGTCATTTAATCTCAGTATAAATACAGCTATTCTGTGAGGCCCTCAGAGGATTGTTAGAGAACCTTGGTGAACAAACAGCATCATGAAGGCCAAGGAACACACCAGAGAAGCAGCCAAGAGGTCCATGGTAACTCTGGAGTAGCTGCAGAGATCCACAGCTCAGGTGGGAGAATCTGTCCACAGGACAACTATTAGTCGTGTTCTCCACAAATCTGCCCTTTATGGAAGAGTGACAAGAAGAAAGACATTGGTGAAAGAAAGTCATAAGAAGTCCTGTTTGTAGTTTGTGAGAAGCCATGTGGAGGACACAGCAAACATGTGGAAGAAGGTGATCTGGTCAGAGGAGACCAAAATTCAACTTTATGGCCTAAAAGCAAAACACTATGTGTGGGGAAAACTAACACTGCACATCCCCCTGAACACACCATCCCCACCGTGAAACATGGTGGTGGCAGCATCATGTGATGGGGATGGTTTTCTTCAGCAGGGACAGGGAAGCTGGTCAGAGTTGATGGGAAGATGGATGGAGACAAATACAGGACAATATTAGAAGAAAACCTGTTAGAGTCTACAAAAGACTTGAGACTGGGGCGGAGGTTCACCTTCCAGCAGGACAATGACCCGAAACATCCAGCCAGAGCTACAATGGAATGGTTTAGATCAAAGCATATTCATGTGTTAGAATGGCCCAGTCACAGTCCAGACCTAAATCACATTGAGAATCTGTGGCAAGACTTGAAAATTGCTGTTCACAGACGCTCTCCATCCAATCTGACAGAGCTTGAGATATTTTACAAAGAAGAATGGGCAGAAATGTCCTCTCTAGATGTGCAAAGCTGGTAGAGACACCCCCAAAAAGACTTGTAGAGAAAGGGGGTTCTACAAAGTATTGACTCCGGGGGGCGCCATACAAATGCCCCCCCCCACACTTTTCACATATTTATTTGTATCATTTATCATTTTCCTTCCACTTCACAATTATGTGACACTTTGTGTTGGTCTATCACATAAAATCCCAATAAAATACATTTATGTTTTTGGTTGTAACAAAATGTGGAAAATCAGGGGGTGTGAATACTTTTTCAAGGCGCTGTAAATGTAACCTATATGCTTATTTATATACAGGGGAAGGTGTATGGGGTTGCTGATGACATATTTTCCATTCTTCATCTTGTATGCTTTCACTCTTTGGAGTTATTTACCCGTTTTTAACAATATGACCCCGGAATGAACGCGAAGATTTTATATATCTCTTCCTTTCCTGTATTTGCACCTTAAAAGTCCCATCACTCAATTTCCTTTTTCTGATACTGATGAATCCCATTATTTGTATACAATGTATCCATTCGGATCTGCGTTGAAGAAACACTCGGCTGAAGTTTCTATTATATTTTGTGTTGGATGATTGCCCCCCCCCCCCCCCCGGCCTTGAAGCTCTGGGTAGTCTCTGTGAACTCATCCCCCTTATTAGATAAAGATTGATGGTGGCGTTTCCCATGGATGGCGGACATTGTTCCCATGGATGGCGCACATTGTTCCCATGGATGGCGCACATTGTTCCCATGGATGGCGCTCATTGTTCCCATGGATGGCGCACATTGTTCCCATGGATGGCGCACATTGTTCCCATGGATGGCGCACATTGTTCCCATGGATGGCGCACATTGTTCCCATGGATGGCGCACATTGTTCCCATGGATGGCGCACATTGTTCCCATGGATGGCGCACATTGTTCCCATGGATGGCCGACATTGTTCCCATGGATGGCGCACATTGTTCCCATGGATGGCGCACATTGTTCCCATGGATGGCGCACTTTGTTCCCATGGATGGCGCACTTTGTTCCCATGGATGGCGCTCATTGTTCCCATGGATGGCGCACTTTGTTCCCATGGATGGCGCACATTGTTCCCATGGATGGCGCACTTTGTTCCCATGGATGGCGCACTTTGTTCCCATGGATGGCGCTCATTGTTCCCATGGATGGCGCTCATTGTTCCCATGGATGGCGCTCATTGTTCCCATGGATGGCGCACTTTGTTCCCATGGATGGCGCTCATTGTTCCCATGGATGGCGCACTTTGTTCCCATGGATGGCGCACTTTGTTCCCATGGATGGCGGACATTGTTCCCATGGATGGCGGACATTGTTCCCATGGATGGCGGACATTGTTCCCATGGATGGCGCACATTGTTCCCATGGATGGCGCACATTGTTCCCATGGATGGCGCTCATTGTTCCCATGGATGGCGCACATTGTTCCCATGGACGGCGCACATTGTTCCCATGGATGGCGCACATTGCTGGGACGGGGACAGATGTGCGCCCCATGGGCTAGTCCCTGGAAACGCGGGGGCAGCGCACAGATCTGCGGGCAGCGCTCACATTACAGCCGCCTCTCCTCGTTAACCCCCCTGGGTTATTCTTCTGTCCTTGGCGATGGGATTGGATTCGATTGTCGGTGGACGGAATTAGCAGAAGACGGCGCTGACATTAAGGAACAATAACAGCCGCTAATGAGATGTTTTTTTCCCTTCCGATGAATCGGCAAGGAGGGATGGCGGCTCATCCAGCTGTGACATGGCCTGGAGGGCACAGTGACTGGCAGCTGTGTGCGCAAATCCTCCCGCCTGTCTGTCCCCGCAGGCTCCCGCCACCTGCCACAGGGTGGGCTCATCGCTTCCCGCCGGAGGGCAATTCCTTTATATGGAGGAGATGAGTCATCCACCCAACCGGTCCGGTGCGCTGCATTCCTCCATTCACTCATCGGTCATCTCACCCAGACAGGAGACCCCCCCGGGAGATCCGTTCTCCTCTCTGTATTACCCGGACCACCCAATCAGAGCCACCAAGCAGCACCGGAGAAAATGGATCAACTCCCACCATAGCACTCAACATAACAGCCAGCCTCCGCTGTGTCATTTAAATGCATATCACAGTCAAGAAATAGACAGAAAGGTTCATTGGTATTAGAGTGTAAGCTCCTCTGGTACAGAGACTGATGTGATTGGCTCAGTGATCTCTGTACAGCACTGCGGTATATGTCAGATATAGATATATATATATATAGATGGATGGATAGATAAAGAGATAAAGAGATATCTATATATATCTATATATCTATATAGATATAGATAGATAGATAGATAGATATTATCTGACAAAAGTAAGTACACCCCTCAGTGACATTTGTGTAAATCTTTTCTTCTATCTTTTCATGTGACAACACTGAAGAAATGACACTTGTCTACAATGTAAAGTAGTGAGTGTACAGCTTGTATAACAGTGTAAATTTGCTGTCCCCTCAAATCAACTCAACACACAGCCATTAATGTCTAAACCGCTGGCAACAAAAGTCAGTACACCCCTAAGTGAAAATCTCCAAATTGGGCCCAAAGTGTCAATATTTTGTGTGGCCACCAGGGGCGTTGCTAGGGGGTGGCTTTTGGGGCTATAGCCCCGAATCTGGGGCCAATAGCCCCGAGTCTCTGCAGGGGTCCCCAAAGGGGAGGGGAGGCTCTCTGGGGATCCTTATGTAAGTGGGGGGCTCTCTGGGGACCCTGATGCAAGGGAGAGGCTCTCTGGGGTCCCTGATTTTAAGGCAGAGGCTCTCTAAGGACCCAGATTTAAGGGGGAGGCTCTCTGGGGACCCTAATGTAAGAAGGGATCTCTGGGAACCCTGATGTAAATGGGGGGCCCTCTGGGTACCCTGATGAAAGGGGGAGGCTTTCTGATGACTCTGATGTAAGGAGGAGGCTCTCTGGGGACCCTGATGTAAGGGGGGACTCTCTGGGGACCCTGATGTAAGGGGGACTCTCTGGGGACCCTGATGTAAGGGGGACTCTCTGGGGACCCTGATGTAAGGGGGGACTCTCTGGGGACCCTGATGTAAGGGGGGACTCTCTGGGGACCCTGATGTAAGGGGGGACTCTCTGGGGACCCTGATGTAAGGGGGGACTCTCTGGGGACCCTGATGTAAGGGGGCTCTCTGTGGACCCTGATATAAATGGGGGGCTCTCTGGGGATATATATACACACACACACACACACACGTATATTACTGTAAATACATGTGTATGCCCGCCCAAGCGTATGACTTTCTTTACTACGCTGCTTTGGGCTCTAGCCCCAGAACTTTTGTAGACCTAGCAACGCCCCTGGTGGCCACCATTATTTTCCAGCACTGCCTTATCCCTCTTGGGCATGGAGGTCACCAGAGCTTCACAGGTTGTCACTGGAGTCCTCTTCCCCTCCTCCATGACATCACAGAGCTGGTGGATGTTAGAGACCTTGCGCTCCTCCACCTTCTGTTTGAGGATGTCCCACAGATGATCAATAGGGTTTAGGTCTGGAGACATGCTTTGCCAGTCCATCACCTTTACCCTCAGCTTCTTTAGCAAGGCAGTGGTGGTCTTGGAGGTGTGTTTGGGGTCGTTATCATGTTGGAATACTGCCCTGCGGTCCAGTCTCTGAAGGGAGGGGATCATGCTCTGCTTCAGTATGTCACAGTACATGTTGGCATTCATGGTTCCCTCAATGATCTGTAGCCCCCCAGTGCCGGCAGCACTCATGCAGCCCCAGACCATGACACTCCCACCACCATGCTTGACTGTAGACAAGACACACTTGTCTTTGTCCTCCTCACCTGGTTGCCCCCACACACGCTTGTCACCATCTGAACCAAATACGTTTATCTTGGTCTCATCAGACCACAGGACATGGTTCCAGTAATCCATCTCCTTAGTCTGCTTGTCTTCAGCAAACTGTTTGTGGACTTTCTTGTGCATCATCTTTAGAAGAGGCTTCCTTCTGGGATGACAGCCATGCAGACCAATTTGATGCAGTGTGCGGTGTATGGTCTGAGCACTGACAGGCTGACCCCCCACCTCTTCAACCTCTGCAGCAATGCTGGCAGCACTCATACGTCTATTTCCCAAAGACAACCTCTGGATATGACGCTGAGCACGTGACCTCAACTTCTTTGGTGGACCATGGCGAGGCCTGTTCTGAGTGGAACCTGTCCTGTTATACCGCTGTATGGTCTTGGCCACCGTGCTGCAGCTCAGTTTCAGGGTCTTGGCAATCTTCTTATAGCCTAGGCCATCTTTATGTAGAGCAACAATTCTTTTTCCCAGATCCTCAGAGAGTTCTTTGCCATGAGGTGCCATGTTGTACTTCCAGTGACCAGTATGAGAGAGTGAGAGCGATAACACCAAATTTAACACACCTGCTCCCCATTCACACCTGAGACCTTGTAACACTAACGAGTCACATGACACCGGGGAGGGAAAATGGCTAATTGGGCCCAATTTGGACATTTTCACTTAGGGGTGTATTGACTTTTGTTGCCAGCGGTTTAGACATTAATGGCTGTGTGTTGAGTTATTTTGAGGGGACAGAAAATTTACACTGTTATACAAGCTGTACACTCACTACTTTACATTGTAGACAAGTGTCATTTCTTCAGTGTTGTCACATGAAAAGATAGAAGAAAAGATTTACACAAATGTCACTGAGGGGTGTACTTACATTTGTGAGATACTCTATATAAATATCTGACATATACCACAGTGCTGTACAGAGAACACTGAGCCAGTCACATCAATCTCTGTACCAGTGGAGCTTACACTGTAAATCCCCCCCCCCCCCTCTCCAATACATGTGAGTGAGGGGTGTACTTACTTTTGTGAGATACTGTGTGTGTATATGTGTGTGTTGTGTACGCTATATTACCAAAAGTATTGGGACGCCTGCCTTTACACACACATGACCTTTAATGACATCCCAGTCTTAGTCCGGAGGGTTCAATATTGAGTTGGCTCCGCCCTTTGCAGCTATAACAGCTTCAACTCTTCTGGGAAGGCCGTCCACAAGGTTTAGGAGGGTGTCTATGGGAATATTTGACCATTCTTCAAGAAGAGCATTTGTGAGGTCAGGCACTGATGTTGGACGAAAAGTCTATGTGTGTGTAAAGGCAGGCGTCCCAATACTTTTGG
The DNA here is from genome assembly GCA_037952925.1 of Lithobates clamitans. NCBI lineage: Eukaryota > Metazoa > Chordata > Amphibia > Anura > Ranidae > Lithobates > Lithobates clamitans. The sequence continues at coordinate 229,536 of JBBGZY010001315.1, forward strand.
TAATATAGTGCATATTTCCCAGGTTGGGTGTACACTGCACTTATAAGGTAAAGTAATAGTAAGTGCCCCCCCCCCCTCCCCCCCAAGAAGGAATACATAAAGTAACAAATACAAAACAAGTGATAGATAAATGACGGAGAACAATTGATTTTCCTGGAAGTGCATTAAAGTCTTTGAATACACGGCCCGGCGTTGTCTCTGCACCGATCTCTTATTGATCAGTAGATGTACAGAGGTGTAATATTTCCACTCGATTGTAAACATCACGGCTCGCCGCTCCTCATGTAAATATAAATCAGAGTAACACTTTGTATCCATCAGGTCATTCATTGTTACATTGGTGAGTTTGGCACCTGGACGGTCCCGGGACCAATAATTCATCACCAACAATTGGTCATACACGGGTGATCGGTGTACATAAAGTTCATTGTGAACTCGTATTACTCATCGAATAAAACACGTCTGTAATCCCCCAACACTCAGCATCTCATTGTGGAGTTCTACGTTCTTCTTGCACAGATCTCCAAATGCCGATATACGTTCTCCAAATGTGTGTAAATGATGGGAGTCGTTATCCCTTCTGGGGGGTCATCAATCCTCATCCTTGTATACTTTATATTATTTCATCTCTACAGACATTCTGTATACATCAACAGAGATCACCTCCGACTGTACAGGACTTCCCCCTCGGGGGGCCGCTGGCCTCCTAGCAACCAATGACACACCCCCCGCTTAATCAGCTGCATGGAAACAGTGGGGGTGGGGATGATGTCACTGAATATAGCCATATATGGGCAATGATCTCAGCCAGCATCCCCACCCCTTTGTTTACAGTGGGTTGGGAGTCCTCGGCTGGCAGTAAATGGTGCTGTGGATGTGTCACTGGTTGCTAGGAGGCCGACCATTTACAGCAAGAGAAACAGCGGGAGAGGATTGTTCTGAGACATTTACTCCGCAGGAGGACTTTTGCCCCATGAGACGCCCTCCTTAGACCAGGATCCTCATCAGAGTCCCCCCTTACATTATTATCCTCATCAGAGTCGCCATCAAAGCCCACCCTTACACAAGAATCCCCCCTTACATCAGGCTCCCAATCAGAGCCCCACTAACATCAAAGTCTCCGTCAAAGTCCCCTTTACATAAGGGGTCCCCATTGGAGTCCCCCCTTACATCATGGTCCCCATCAGAGTCCCCCCTTACATCAGGGTCCCCCCTTACATCAGGGTCCCCATCAGAGTCCCCCCTTACATCAGGGTCCCCATCAGGGTCCCCCCTTACATCAGGGTCCCCCCTTACATCAGAGTCCCCCCTTACATCAGGGTCCCCATCAGGGTCCCCCCTTACATCAGGGTCCCCATCAGGGTCCCCCCTTACATCAGGGTCCCCATCAGGGTCCCCCCTTACATCAGGGTCCCCATCATATCTGGCAGCCCCCCTAATTTTAAAAGCAGCTTCCAGACGCCAAAGAGCCCCCTGCAGACCCCCCACATCTGCCAGGCCAGGGTTGTGGGGATGAGGCCCTTTGCATTGTTACATTTTTCCCCATGGCGACATTTGTCGATCTTTTTCCTATTAGCCTTAAAATGGGTAAAATTCATTAGCAGGATTCGTTTTCTAATGACTTTAATGGGGTTGGGGGAACATTTCTAATTTCCGACCTTTTTTTTTAACTGCTCATCGAACGTCCCTTTGAAGAGATCCCGGAACGTTCGGCTCATCGCTGGAAATGAGCACTTTTGTTACGGAGCTGCAAGAAATAAACTTCCGTGTATTTACAGCGATAATGCAGCAAACCGCGCCGTCTTCAGGGCGAAGATATCGTGTGAAGCTGCAGAGAAAACGTAAATAATTCCAAGCGCAGAGAGAATCCTCGTACTCGGGAAATATCATCAATCGGGTCTTCATACGGTGTCACCGCAGTCCTGAGAGAGCGCAGATAAATCGCGGAGAGCACCGGGTGATGTTCTCATTCTGAGAAATCAATGAAAATTTCCTTCTATGCCGCCGTCTGCCCAAATTCTCATCATGTACACCCAGGTCCGGGACGAGGGGTGGACAGGAGGGGCCCTGGGCCCTGTGGTACCATGAGAGAAGGGGGGGCACCACGAGGAGATTGGGGAGAGGGGATTTGTGTGGGGAGGGGGTATTTGGGGGCCAGCAGGGGGTATGATGTGTTCTAGGAGGGGAAATCGGGGGGGAGGGGATAGGAGTTGTGATTTGGGCAACACAGCCCCAGCCTGGATCGGGTAGGTAGGTTGAGCTGAGAGGGGACAAAGATTCATGCTGGGAGGAGGGATGGGGGGGGCAAAGATTTGTGCTGGGAGGGGGGATTTCAGCAGGGGGATGGATTTGTCCTGTGAGGAGGGGGAATTTATGCTTGGGGGTAAAAATGCAGATTATTCCCCAATTTTATTTTGAGGGGGGTTTTCTGAGAAAAAAAGAATAATGCATCTTGGGGGGGGGGGGCAGTTTGGTATGTTCGCCCTGGGCTCTAGATGATCTTGTCATGGCGCTCTGTACACCTGATACATGAATCCCCCCCTACAGATGTCACACAGAAAATATTGATCCCTTAATGGACTCCAAACCTCATTACTGGAACACGGGGAGCACAGCGTAACCCCCACTTCTTCCAGTCAGGGGTCTCTGGTTCAGCTCAAGGTGACACCTAACAGTCCACAAACATCCACCCCATAATGGTATCAAAGATGCCTCCCATCGGTGTTCGGTTCTAAATTGAAGGCATTCCTGAAGATCGGTGTGGCCTCTCCCGGCTTGCACCTCATACCATGCGTCAATGCGGGCCTTGTCCTGAGAACACGACACGCATCTACCTGATGCATGTAGGCCAATTCCTGCACTGAAGACTCCAGTCCCTTTCTCAGTGATGGTGGGTTGGAGAACCTGATAACCTTCCTTCCTCTTCAACACTTTTTTTTCAGGTTCCTTCTCATCTGGGCTCTGGGCCAAGCCAGGAAATGTTTGTTCATTTACATACAAGAGATTCTCATTTTTCCAGAGCTGTTCCACTGGGGGTCCCACTGAACACCTGAGGCCATGAGACATGGGGGTCCAGGTTTCCGGGTGCCATATCTTCCCTATCACAGTCAAGCAAATGGACCCTCCACTAGGCCACCACTTCATCTCAACTTCTTCCCTATCTAGGGGACCAGCTGTGTTCTAGCAAAAGTAAGTCCGCCCCCTCTATACCCTAAGCCTCTCATCATGGGGCCCCGTCTACCAACCTCCACCCACCCCAACTCCTCAGTATAATCCCTCTCAGACATATCATTTGATTGATGGGAGCCATGACTCCTAAAAGCCGTAAATCCTGGGCCACACGGGGGTCTCCACCCTGCTACACGTTTCATCCAAATGGACTTCAGATGGTCTTTCCATAACAAACCTCCGACGACCCCATGTTTTAGTGTCCCCTGTACAGCGCTGCGGAATATGTTGGCGTTACATTTTTCTTTACATATGTAGACATTATGGCTAGGTCCACAATTATGGGTTTAAATAAAACAAAAATCTTACGGGCAACCCTCAAGGGGAGTATGAGCAAACTTCCTTACTAGCTGCTAGCACTTCTCACATTCCCATAAATGTGCAAAAAAAAAAACCCGTTTAAAACCAATCAATGTGCCGCGCTAATCTGAATTAATAATATAAAATCCTTAGTGTTATAGTGACGTAAATTAACTACCCTTAAAAAAAAAAATCAAACCTATGCAAATTCATGTAAACACATCATTACATGCAAAATATTCATATATAATAATACTACCAATACACTATATCAGTGCTAAGCGCGACATCCTTAACAATCAAAGATGTGCAAATTAATATAAACAATCATCGCATGTGCAAAATAAGCGCAATAATAATGATAATACACTACATTTGTGTAAAATGTGCCATTAAGTGAAAAACAAAAAAGGCATACAATGCACCCCATACTTATTCACATGGGGGGGGGTACTGGGGGCCCCCTTGTTAAAGGGGGCTCCCAGATTCCGATGAGCCCTCTGCTTGCAGACCCCCACAACCTCCGCCCAGGGTTGTCAGGAAGAGGCCCTTGTCCCTGTCAACATGAGGGACAAGGTGCTTTGGGGCACGAAGCACCCCCTGCCCCCCCCCCCCCACATGTTCAAGGCATGTGGCCCGGTATGCTTCAGGAGAGGGGGGGGCTGCTCACTCATTCCCTCCTCCTCCTCTTTCCTGGCCTGCCAGACTGCATGCTCGCACAAGGGTCTTTTACGGACTTGGGGGGGGGGGACCCTACAGCGTCTTTTTTCTTTATCTTATTTAAAATACCTGGGTGCCGCAATTGCAGCCGCGAATGTGATTTGATTCATTTTTTTTTTCTTTAGAAATGTTAGTTTTACTGCGGCATATTCTATACATGCTACAGATGCGCCACTTTACAGGCAGCCTAAGGAAACCTCCCAGGCACTATATTTAAAGGAATTTTTAATTTTTATTGTTCCACTTTACCATCATTAAAATCACTGCTCCTTTAAAAAAATGATAATTTTTGTTTGCATTGATACATGTCCCCCAGGGCAGTACCTAGAACCCCATACCCCTTTTATAGCCAATTACTTGCATATATGCCTTCAAAATGGCGAATTTTGATGTCTCCTGTTCGGCTCTTATAGACTTCAATGGATTTTGCGGTTCAAGGCCGAACTTTTCCCCCATTCAGTAGTACTGCTGCAAACCAAATAGGGGGGTGTTCAGCTCATCTCTAATGTTTGGACTAAGGGTTACCGTTAAATGTTCGGTTCAAGGGTTAGGGTTAGTGTTAAATGTTAGGTTTAGGGATAAGGATTAGAGTTGGCATTAAATGCTAGGGTTAAGGGTTAGCGTTACATTTTTGGGTTTGTGATAAGGGGTGAGGTTAGTGCTAATTGTTACGGTTATGGATAAGGGTTAGCGTTAAATTTTAAGAATAAGGGTTAGCGTTAAATGCTAGGGTTATGGTTAAGGGTTAGGGTTTGCATTAAATGTGCATTAAATGTTAGGGATAAGGTTTAGCGTTAATAGTTGGGGTTAAGGGTAAGGATAAGCATTAAATGTTAGGTTTAGGAATTAGGGTTAAATGTTAGGGATAAGGGTTAGCGTTAATGGTTAGGGTTAGCATTATAATGCTAGGGTTAGGGATAAGGCTTAGGCTTAGCATTAAATGTTAGGGTTAAGGGTTAGGGTTCACATTAAACATTATGATTAAAGGTTAATGATGAATGTTAGGGTTAGTGATAAGGGTTAGGGTTAGCATTTAATGTTAGGGTTAGGCATAAGGGTTAGGGTTAAATATTAGGGTTAGCAATGAATGTTGGGGATAAGGGTTAATGGTTAGGGTTAGCCTAAAATGCTAGGGTTAGTTAAGAGTGTTAAATGCTAGGGTTAAGGGTTACCATTAAACATTAGGGGTTAACGTTAAATGTTAGGGATAAGGGTTAGTGATAAGGTTAGGGTTAAATGTTAGGGTTAAGGGTTAGGATTAGCATTAAATGTTAGGTTCAGGGATTAGGGTTAGTGTTAAATATTAGGGTTAGGCTTAGCATTAAATGATCGGGTTAGGGAAAAGGGTTAGAGTTTATGGTTGGGGTTAGCATTAAATGTTATGGTTAAGGGTTAGGTTTAGTGATAAATCAGATCTTTGGTTCCTCGTGGGTGGGATTAGAGAATCTTCACATGAAGGAAAGTTGAGGTTTGTGAATAAAAATTGGCCCTAGTATATGTATTGTATGTATGAATGGGAGTTATTGACTTTAGATTGTAAGCTCCTTGGGGGCAGGGAGTGATATGAATGTACAGTATAGATGTAAAGAGATGCGTAAATTGACAGCGCTATACAAGTACCTACAATAATAATAATAATAATAATAATAAAACACATTGTAGCAGCAGAAGATTGTATGTGACTGTCCACCCCGCCTTCCTTTGTCACATATCCGTCTCTTCTTATCTTTTGTTCCCCACAGGTTGCCCTATGCGGGGTACTTTGGCGGAGTCTCGGGGTTGAGTAAAGCTCAGTTCTTGAAGATAAACGGTTTCCCCAATGAGTACTGGGGCTGGGGGGGAGAAGATGACGACATTTACAACAGGTTGGTGAGATTTACTGCAATCTTATCCGGCAGACAGAAGTCTGAGCCGTCTATAGAGATTATTGTGCCGGAGAGACGGGAAAGGACTGATGATGTCACAGATGTGTCTCCTGTATTATGTTTCATAAAGTTGTTTCTTGAATGATTCCTACCACAGCGCCCCTGCATACATACTGTGTCTTTAATATATATATATAATATAGATGGGGGGTTGGTGTCCCGGGGGATATAATATAGATGGGGTGTTGGTGTCCCGGGGGGTATAATATAGACGAGGGGTATAATATAGATGGGGGTTGGTGTCCCGGGGAGTATAATATAGACGGGGGGTATAATATAGATGGGGGGCTTGGTGTCCCTGGGAGTATAATATAGACGGGGGGTATAATATAGATGGGGGGCTTGGTGTCCCGGGGAGTATAATATAGACGGGGGTATAATATAGATGGGGGTTGGTGTCCCAGGGAGTATAATATAGACGGGGGTATAATATAGATGGGGGTTGGTGTCTCGGGGGGTATAATATAGATGAGGGGTTGGTGTCCCGGGGAGTATAATATAGACGGGGGGGTATAATATAGATGGGGACTTGGTGTCCCGGGGAGTATAATATAGACGGGGGGTATAATATAGATGGGGACTTGGTGTCCCGGGGAGTATAATATAGACGGGGGGTATAATATAGATGGGGGGTTGGTGTCCGGGGGGGTATAATATAGATGGGGAGTTGGTGTCTTGGGGGTATAATATAGATGGGGGGTTGGTGTACCGGGGGGGTATAATATAGATGGGGAGTTGGTGTCTTGGGGGTATAAAATAGATAGGGGTATAATATAGATGGGGAGTTGGTGTCCCGGGGGGTATAATATAGATGGGGGGCTTGGCATCCCGGGGAGTATAATATAGACGGGGGGTATAATATAGATGGGGGGTTGGTGTCCCAGGGAGTATAATATAGACGGGGGGTATAATATAGATGGGGGTTGGCGTCCCAGGGAGTATAATATAGACGGGGGGTATAATATAGATGGGGGGTTGGTGTCCCGGGGGGTATAATATAGATGGGGGGCTTGGCATCCCGGGGAGTATAATATAGACGGGGGGTATAATATAGATGGGGGGTTGGTGTCCCAGGGAGTATAATAGAGACGGGGGGTATAATATAGATGGGGGTTGGTGTCCCGGGGAGTATAATATAAACGAGGGGTATAATATAGATGGAGGGTTGGTGTCCCGGGGAGTATAATATAGACGGGGTGTATAATATAGATGGGGGGTTGGTGTCTCGGGGGGTATAATATAGATGGGGGATTGGTGTCCCGAGGAGTATAATATAGACGGGGGGTATAATATAGATGGGGGGTTGGTGTCCCGGGGAGTATAATATAGACGGGGGGTATAATATAGATGGGGGGTTGGTGTCTCGGGGGGTATAATATAGATGGGGGATTGGTGTCCCGAGGAGTATAATATAGACGGGGGGTATAATATAGATGGGGGATTGGTGTCCCGAGGAGTATAATATAGACGGGGGGTATAATATAGATGGGGGGTTGGTGTCCCGGGGAGTATAATATAGACGGGGGGTATAATATAGATGGGGGGTTGGTGTCTCGGGGGGTATAATATAGATGGGGGATTGGTGTCCCGAGGAGTATAATATAGACGGGGGGTATAATATAGATGGGGGATTGGTGTCCCGAGGAGTATAATATAGACGGGGGGTATAATATAGATGGGGGGTTGGTGTCCCGGGGAGTATAATATAGACGGGGGGTATAATATAGATGGGGGGTTGGTGTCTCGGGGGGTATAATATAGATGGGGGATTGGTGTCCCGAGGAGTATAATATAGACGGGGGGTATAATATAGATGGGGGGTTGGTGTCCCGGGGAGTATAATATAGACGGGGGATATAATATAGATGGGGGGTTGGTGTCCCAGGGAGTATAATATAGACGGGGGGTATAATATAGATGGGGGTTGGTGTCCCGGGGAGTATAATATAGATGGGGGGTATAATATAGATGGGGGACTTGGTGTCCCGGGGAGTATACTATAGACGGGGGGTATAATATAGATGGGGGGTTGGTGTCCGGGGGGGGTATAATATAGATGGGGAGTTGGTGAATTGGGGGTAGAATATAGATGGGGGTTGGTGTACCGGGGGGTATAATATAGATGGGGAGTTGGTGTCTTGGGGGTATAATATAGATGGGGAGTTGGTGTCTTGGGGATATAATATAGATGGGGGTATAATATAGACGGGGAGTTGTTATCTCGGGGGGTATAATATAGATGGGGGGTTGGTGTCCCGGGGAGTATAATATAGACGAGGGGTATAATATAGATGGGGGTTGGTGTCCCGGGGGGTATAATATAGACGGGGGGTATAATATAGATGGGGGGGCTTGGTGTCCCGGGGAGTATAATATAGACGGGGGGTATAATATAGATGGGGGGTTGGTGTCCCGGGGAGTATAATATATACGGGGGGTATAATATAGATGGGAGTTGGTGTCCCAGGGAGTATAATATAGACGGGGGGTATAATATAGATGGGGGGTTGGTGTCCCGGGGAGTATAATATATACGGGGGGTATAATATAGATGGGGGGTTGGTGTCCCGGGGAGTATAATATAGATGGGGGGTATAATATAGATGGGGGGTTAGTGTCCCGGGGAGTATAATATAGACGTGGGGTATAATATAGATGGGGGGGTTGGTGTACCGGGGGGTATAATATAGATGGGGAGTTGGTGTCTTGGGGGTATAATATAGATGGGGAGTTGGTGTCTTGGGGATTTAATATAGACGGGGGGTATAATAAAGATGGGGAGTTAACTCGGGGGGTATAATATAGATGGGGAGTTATCTCGGGGGGTATAATATAGATAGGGAGTTGTTATCTCAGGGGGTATAATATAGATGGGGAGTAGGTGTCTTGGGGGTATAATATAGACGGGGGGGGTTGTGATTTGTGTCAGATGCCATTTATAATGGACATACATTACAGCCGATTGTATGAAATAAATATAAGGAAATATCAGGAATTAAGATTGGAAACTAAATTTAATGGTGATAGATAGATGGCGGAACCTCCAGTTAAGACATTTTGTCGAGAAACTGCCCCACCCAATAAGAGATGGGGAAGATCTCAGGCCTCTGGAGCAGTTATGTACGAGCGGGAAATCAAGGAATAATTTAGCTTGGATATAAAAAAAAATATTAACTGCCAGAGGGGATCTGGAGGCCCCGCCATACATCAAAAAATGGGAACAAGAATTAGGGTCACAACTAAATAAATACACTATTGATAAAATTATGAAATTAACACCTAATTCTGCTGCAGATACAAGGACGGCTCAGATGAATTATAAGTGTCTGGCAAGGTGGTATGCGACCCCGGAAAAATTAAGTAAATATCAACCGGGGAAATCCTCGGATTGCTGGAGAGGATGTAAGGCAGTTGGAACAATGGCCCACTTATGGTGGGACTGTCCCATCATTAAACAATACTGGAAAGAGGTCTAACAATGTAATCCCGGAAGAGCCCTGGATATGCTTGTTCCATGGGGTTGAGGGCTCAGTAAAGCATTACACAGCTTCTGTAATCCCCACCTTGATTCATGTAGCAAAAAGCCTCATACCCAAAAAATGGCAGGAACCTGAAAGCCCAAAAATACGAGACTGGATAATCGGTATAAATGACATTTATAACTTGGAGAGTTTTGATCCAAGTAGTGAAGAAGTGGAGAGGAGAGAGCGAAAGGACAAATGGGATAGTTGGAAAGTGTTTACAAAGACATGGAGATATGTAGAGGTAATAACCCAACAATAGCAGGGGGTAAGGAGCGAAATAAGTGCAAAGCAATTTAAATTAGATTGATATTTCAGTTTCAGGACAGGGGGGGGGGGGGTGGAAATTATGAAAAATGTCTTGTAATCTTGAAATGTAATGTAACGATGTTGTGGATTTTGTAAAAAGATATTTTCTATTTTAAAAAATTAAAGAATAATAAAAAAAAAAGATGGGGAGTTGTGGTCTCAGGGGGGTATAATATAGACGGGGGGTATAATATAGATGGAGAGTTGGTGTCTTGGGGGTATAATATAGATGGGGAGTTGTTATCTCGGGGGGTATAATATAGATGGGTGGTTGGTGTCTCAGGGGGTATAATATAGACGGGGGTTGGGATTTGTGTCAGATGCCATTTATAATGTACATACATTGCAGCCGACACATTGTATGAAATTAATATAAATGTTTCTATCTCTGTTCTCCAGGATAACGCTGAACGGTATGAAAGTTTCCCGACCCGACATCCGCATTGGACGATACCGGATGATCAAACACGAGCGAGATAAGCACAATGAACCCAATCCTCAACGGTAATTCATAATCGCCTCCACCTGCCTGCGCCATCCTTCCTTCTCCACACTGCAACCCCCATCCCTCCATCCCCCCCATCCCTCCATCCCCCCCATCCCCCCCATCCCTCTATCCCCCCATCCCTCTATCCCCCCATCCCTCCGCCAGTCAACACTCAACATCCTCTGCTTCACCCAATCAATCTGCACTCTATCTTTCTTTTTTTCTTTTGTATAGTACTGTGCAAAAGTTCTAGGCAGGTGTGAAGAAATGCTGTAAAGTAAGAATGATTTCAGAAATATATATATATTAATTGTGTTTTTATCAGTTTACAACATGCAAAGTGAGCAAACAGAAGAAAAATCTGAATCAGATTGATATTTGGTGTGACCACCCTTTGGTTTTAAACCAGCATCAATTCTTGCACACTTTGTACACTTGTAGAAAGTCAGAGATTTTGTAGGATTAGAGTCAGGCGTATGATCAACCATTTATACCAAGCAGGCACTAATGATCATCAATTCCATATGTAGGGTGAAACACAGTCATTAACTGCAAACAAACAGCTGTGTAAGAGGTTTAAAACTGGGTGAGGAACAGCCAAACTCTGCTACTAAGGTGAGGTTGTGGAAGACCGTTTCATGTCATAGGTCATTCACCATGGCAAGGCTCAGCACAGCAGCAAGATACAAGGGAGTTATACGGAGTCAGTATGGCCTCTCCCAGGCAAAGATTTCAAAGCAGACTGGGGGTTCAAGATGTGCTGTTTAGGCTCTTTTTAAAGAAGCACAAAGAAACGGGCAATGGTAAAGAGCGAAAACGCAGTGGTCGGGTAACGTTGATGAGCGTAGACGCAGTGGTCGGCTAGCAGTTGAAAGACAGATCATACTTACTTCCCTTCCACATTTGAAGATGTCCAGCAATGACATTAGCACAGAACTGGTGGAAACCAGTAGGATCCAGGTACACTCATATACTGTCCGCAGGAAACCAGTAGGTCCCAGGTACACCCATCTACTGTCCGGAGAAGTCTGGAGGAAACCAGTAGGTCCCAGGTATACCATCTACTGTCCGGTGAAGTCTGGAGGAAACCAGTAGGTCCCAGGTACACCCATCTACTGCCTGGAGAAGTCTGGGGGAAACCAGTAGGTCCCAGTTACACCCATCTACTGTCCAGAGAAGTCTAGAGGAAACCAGTAGGTCCCAGGTACACCCATCTACTGTCCAGAGAAGTCTGGAGGAAACCAGTAGGATCCAGGTACCCCCATAAACTGTCCAGGGAAGTCTGGCCAGAAGTGGACTTCATGGAAGAATTGTGGCCAAGAATGTTGACTGTGGCAGGAGGCAGTTTGTTATGGGAAGGGTTGGAGAGAGGTACAATAATGAGTGTCTGCAGCCAACTGTGAAGCATGGTGGAGGTCCTTGCAAGTTTGGGCTGCATTACTGCAAATGGTGAGTTTTAGAGGATCAATGGTGTCCTCATGCTGAGAAATCCAGGCAGATACTTACTTCTCCATGATGTCATACCATCAGGGAGGCGTGTGATTGGCCTCAATTCTATTCTGCAGCAGTACAACCACCCCAAGCATCCAGCCAATGTCATTAAGAACTATCTTCAGTGTAAAAAAGAAGTTCTGGAAGTGAGGGTTTAGCCCCCACAGAGCCCTGATCATCATGGAGTCTGTCTGGGATGAAGGAATGGAGGCAGCCGACATCCACAGAAGATCTGTGCTCAGTTCTCCAGGATGTACATAGAACAACCTACGTAGAGAGTTCCTTCACCAACTGTGTGCAAGTCTACCTAGAAGAAGGCAAAGGGGGGGAGGGGGGCACCCCAAAATATTGATTGGATTTGGATTTCTCTTCATTTACTTTCCATTTTCGTTAATTGATAAAAATAAACTATTAACACTCCGATTTCTGAAAGCTTTCTTATACAGCATTAGCATCACACCTGCCTAAGACTACTTTAGCACAGTACTGTATCTATACTTGTATATCTCAAACAAATGTGGCCTTACATCCTTTGCATTGCTCTTGCTGTCCCTGGAGAGCTGTAGAGATATCACTGAGGTCCTACTAATTCAACATTTCTTTGCTTCTTTGTTTGCTTGTTGCTGCCTTTTTACAGACTCTCTGCATACAAAGCAACCCTGGCTTCATGTTAGCTGTATATCTGGGTAAGCTCACATTGAGGTGTATACGGTAATAAAGGAGTGCTTGGGAGCCTCCTTTGTATAACACCTAAAAATAGTGCAGATGGTCACTATTAAAATCCTGAACCTCCCGTGGTAAACTTTGTTTTGTACATGGATCCAAATACTTCACAGAAGGCATGTGCTCTATAGACATGATCAATCCCATCAGCCGGATACGAGGAAATGTCCACCTTCTGCTTCTATTATCGGAGTTCTGTTATGGTCTGCACCCCCAGACTCTGCACCTCACTTGTCCCCGCACCCCCAACCTTTTCACCCCGCCAAAGTCTGCACCTCCCTGTCCCTGCACACCCAACAACCATTCTCTGCACCTCCTTGTCCCTGCACCCCCACCTCCAACTCTGCACCTCCCTGTCCCCCTGACATCCACACCTCCCTGTCCCTGTACCCCCCAATCTCTGCACCCCTGCAGACTCTGCACTTCCCTGTCCCTGCACCCCCAACCTCTGTGCACCCCCAACCTCTGCACCTCTGCAAACTCTGCACTTCCCTGTACCCTTCCAATCTCTTCACCCCCCCCCTATCCCAGAACCCCTCAACCTCCCCATCCTCCCCAAGTTCTGCACTTCCTTGTCCCTGCATCCCCTGCCCCTGAGTTCTACACCCGTCTCCATAACTGCTACACCCCACTATTCCTGCAGCCCCAAATCTGCACTTACCTGTGACTGCACACCCAACTTCCCCAAATTCTAAACCGTCTCAAACACACCACCCCAGCCTCTGCACCCCTCACTCTCTGCACTTTCATGTCTTTGTACCCCCACCCCAAACTCTGCACTTCCCTGTCCCTGCACCCCCAACCTCTACAAGCTCCCCCCCCAAACTCTGCACTTCCCTGTCCCTGCACCCCCCCCCCAAACTCTGCACTTCTCTGTCCCTGCACCACTCTACTTCCTTGTCCCTGCATTCTTCCAATCTCTGCACCCCCTATCCCGGAACCCCTCAACCTCTGCAGCCTTCCCAAATTCTGCACTTCCTTGTCCCTGCATCCCCCCACCCTGAATTCTGCACCCATCTACTTAACCACTACACCCCACTATTCCTGCAGCCCCAAATCTGAACTTCCCTGACCCTGCACACCCAATCTCTCCAAATTCTAAACTCTCTCTAACACAGCACCCCAACCTCTGCACCCCTTAAACTCTGCACTTCCCTGTCTTTGTACCCCCGACCTCTGCACCTCTCTGTTACTGCATCCCTCCAACCTCTGTAAACGTTGCACTTCCTTGACCTTACACACTCACCCCAAATTTTACAAGCCCCCCCTCAACCACTGCACTCCACAGTCTATGTGCCCCTAAACTTTGCACCACATTTCACCACTGCCTCCCTGCACACCATGCCCCCCCCCCCAAAAAAAAACTCTGCACCTCTCTACAACCCCTCACCGGTCTACCCCAGTCTTGATCCCCTTTCTTTCTGCACCCCCTGATTTGCCCCCCCCCCCCCCCCGGCTGGAATAGCGTGTCTGTTCTCTGGGTCACCTTCACACGTCTATGAATGGTGCGTCCTCATCCTGGTCTATAAATCTAAGACGCCGGATTGGGTGATCATGTCTATGAGGTACCCGCAGGCATTTCTGGGGGGGAAACACATTTACACAGAATTGTAAAACCTCTTCTGATGTTCAGACAATGAGGGGGGGATGGTGGAAGCTGGTCGCTATCTACATATCAGAGCGTCTCTATATCTGAGACTTCTACAGAGATCTGTAGAGGAATCTGAACAGACATGAAAGCTTTTCTATTCTCCATAAGTGACATTTTCATGTCTGGCACGGCTTCGGGGTGTACAATAAATCGATGTATTTATAGTGATGGCAGCGCCCTCTAGTGGAGCGGATATGCAGCGGGGGCCTCTTTAATGAGTTCAGCCAAGAATGGTCAGAGAGGGAGTCCTCCGGATAGAAGACCGGCTCAGAATATTTCATCATGGAAGGAAGTAATCCCTACGCAGCACCTGATAGGACGATCTGTAATCAAAATCCCTTTCTGGGTGACCCCCCCAGAGATCTATGTGTGCCGAGAAGCTTCGCTTATTCATTATCACAGGAAATAGAAACAATTTATATCTCCAGCGCTCTATGGGACCTAAAATTGTCTTCAGAGTTCATCACCAAGTCACCCCATTACTTGAGTCATTGACATCACATACTTGTGTAACTTTCCCGGCAATTGTTACTTCCGAAGGAATGTCGCTACATTGTATCCGCACTTCATTCAGATCAATTCTGGGAGGAGCCTAAAAGATGTATTTATACAAGGCTAAACAATTATTAAATGGAGTCTCCTGCTATATATGCTGAGATAGACCCCCTCTCATTGAGATATAGGAGTGTATACTTCATTCCTCCAGACGTGTTGTACAGAATAATAAATAGCAAAGACACTTTACATCTGTAGACAAAGCGCTTGGGAATCACGATCTGCAGTCTTCACCAGAGCTAAGCCTGGAGTACAGGCCTATACAGATCCACAGAGGACCTTCAAACCCCCCACCCCCACCCCCTCGGTGAAACCTGCTGAGTTACCCTCCCGGATACTCTCCTTGTTCCACCTCCATAGATGGATTACCGCATTCTCAACCAGGGTTTCTCCAGAGGTTGCTGGGGGTTCCTCGAGCTGTGGCTGATTGACCTCCCATCTGATGGTGCCTCCATAGTTCTGGGACCAACACCACTTGGCAGTGCCAACTACACAACTCCAATGATCTTTAAAGCAGTGGTTCCCAACTCCTGCCCTCAGGACCTACTAACAGGCCAGGCTTGCAAGATATTTTAAAAATATATCACAGGTGATATCATTTGCTGCTCAGTAATTGCAATATTCTAGTCTGAATCTCCCCAAAGTAATACTTAAAATCTGGCCTGTTAGTGGGTCCTGAGAACAGGAGTTGAGAACCACTGCTTTAAAGGATATTCTTCTCACTGATCACCAATGTAAGGAACATTCTTCCCACTGATCACCAATGTAAGGGACATTCTTCCCACTGATCACCAATGTAAGGGACATTCTTCTCACTGACCACCAATGTAAGGAACATTCTTCTCACTGATCACCAATGTAAGGAACATTCTTCTCACTGATCACCAATGTAAGGAACATTCTTCTCACTGACCACCAATGTAAGGAGCATTCTTCTCACTGATCACCAATGTAAGGTACATTCTTCTCACTGATCACCAATGTAAGGAACATTCTTCTCACTGATCACCAATGTAAGGAACATTCTTCCCACTGATCACCAATGTAAGGAGCATTCTTCTCACTGATCACCAATGTAAGGAACATTCTTCTCACTGATCACCAATGTAAGGAACATTCTTCCCACTGATCACCAATGTAAGGAACATTCTTCCCACTGATCACCAATGTAAGGAACATTCTTCCCACTGATCACCAATGTAAGGAACATTCTTCTCACTGACCACCAATGTAAGGAGCATTCTTCTCACTGATCACCAATGTAAGGTACATTCTTCTCACTGATCACCAATGTAAGGAACATTCTTCTCACTGATCACCAATGTAAGGAACATTCTTCCCACTGATCACCAATGTAAGGAACATTCTTCCCACTGATCACCAATGTAAGGAACATTCTTCCCACTGATCACCAATGTAAGGAACATTCTTCTCACTGACCACCAATGTAAGGAGCATTCTTCTCACTGATCACCAATGTAAGGAACATTCTTCCCACTGATCACCAATGTAAGGAACATTCTTCTCACTGATCACCAATGTAAGGAGCATTCTTCTCACTGATCACCAATGTAAGGAACATTCTTCTCACTGATCACCAATGTAAGGAACATTCTTCTCACTGATCACCAATGTAAGGAACATTCTTCTCACTGATCACCAATGTAAGGGACATTCTTCTCACTGATCACCAATGTAAGGAACATTCTTCTCACTGATCACCAATGTAAGGAGCATTCTTCTCACTGACCACCAATGTAAGGAACATTCTTCTCACTGATCACCAATGTAAGGAACATTCTTCTCACTGATCACCAATGTAAGGGACATTCTTCTCACTGATCACCAATGTAAGGAACATTCTTCTCACTGATCACCAATGTAAGGAACATTCTTCTCACTGATCACCAATGTAAGGAACATTCTTCCCACTGATCACCAATGTAAGGAACATTCTTCCCACTGATCACCAATGTAAGGAGCATTCTTCCCACTGATCACCAATGTAAGGAACATTCTTCTCACTGATCACCAATGTAAGGAACATTCTTCCCACTGATCACCAATGTAAGGAACATTCTTCCCACTGATCACCAATGTAAGGAACATTCTTCTCACTGACCACCAATGTAAGGAGCATTCTTCTCACTGATCACCAATGTAAGGAACATTCTTCTCACTGATCACCAATGTAAGGAACATTCTTCTCACTGATCACCAATGTAAGGGACATTCTTCTCACTGATCACCAATGTAAGGAACATTCTTCTCACTGATCACCAATGTAAGGAGCATTCTTCTCACTGACCACCAATGTAAGGAACATTCTTCTCACTGATCACCAATGTAAGGAACATTCTTCTCACTGATCACCAATGTAAGGGACATTCTTCTCACTGATCACCAATGTAAGGAACATTCTTCTCACTGATCACCAATGTAAGGAACATTCTTCTCACTGATCACCAATGTAAGGAACATTCTTCCCACTGATCACCAATGTAAGGAACATTCTTCCCACTGATCACCAATGTAAGGAGCATTCTTCCCACTGATCACCAATGTAAGGAACATTCTTCTCACTGATCACCAATGTAAGGAACATTCTTCTCACTGATCACCAATGTAAGGGACATTCTTCTCACTGATCACCAATGTAAGGAACATTCTTCTCACTGATCACCAATGTAAGGAACATTCTTCTCACTGATCACCAATGTAAGGAACATTCTTCCCACTGATCACCAATGTAAGGAACATTCTTCCCACTGATCACCAATGTAAGGAGCATTCTTCCCACTGATCACCAATGTAAGGAACATTCTTCTCACTGATCACCAATGTAAGGAACATTCTTCCCACTGATCACCAATGTAAGGAACATTCTTCCCACTGATCACCAATGTAAGAGGTATTTTTCCAACTGTAAAGTCTGCTCCTGACCTAAACCTGGGGTACAGACTGATGTAGTCCACAGGGGAGTGTTGTGCTGTGTTACACTAGGGGATACTCTCCTTGTTTGGCCCAGCATCTACAGATAGATTACTGTAGACATTCCCAACCAGGTTTCCTCCAGAGGTTATTAGGGGTTCCTTGAGCTGTGGCTGATTTACCTCCCATGTGATGGTGCCTGCCTAGTTCTGGAGCCAAGCCATGTGGCAGAACCATCTGCAGGACACCAGTTATCAACAAAGTCACGTGATCACCAAAGGGTTAGGATCAGCGATGGGGTCACAAGAACAAGTCCAGGATAGGTGAAAAGAGCTTTACAGCCCTTGGGAGCCATTTAAAGCCCATTGCACCCCTGAACAAACACCACCATCATTTCCAGTTATCAATTGACTGCGATGCATTGCACTGTAATAGCAAACTTTCCATGAAATGTCTGAATATTCAACGAAATTTCGGCAAAGCGAGAGCTCCCAGTCTAGCTCATCCTCATTCCAAATTTAAAACCCATTTTTCTTCTTTTTTTCAGGTTCACGAAGATCCAGAACACAAAAGTGACCATGAAAAAGGACGGCATCAACTCCTTGCACTACCGCGTCGTCCACTTCGCCAAATTCGCCATGTACACGAACATCACAGTGGATATCGGCAAGCCGCCTCCGCGACCGGCTCGGGGGTGACGGACTTCAATGGCCGCTCCATGGCACTCTGTCTTCTCAACCTCCTCGGAGGCCTACTGGGGATGGTCTTCTGAGCAGATGAACTGACGCGGACTCTCACCACCAGCGGGGCCCCCCCCCGCTCTGGGATCTTCCGGCTGGACAACGGAGCTCCGTCTGGTTACTCTCACCAATCCATGATCCGCTATTCCTGTGGTGCAGTTAGGTGGTTCCTCAGAAGATGGTTGGGAGGTGCACCACGAATGGTGATCTACTGTGATCTGCCCCGAACGCTCGCCGTGCGCAGACAATACGCTGGAAGCATTTTGTCACTTTCTCGTTTCTCACAAATGTATCATTTGTCTTTTTATAAGCCGAGTCTTCTTCTTTTTGTGTTGTTTTCATCTTTGGACGCGTTGTTGGGTGAACGTTTCACCGGGAAACTTCAGGGCAGCTATAGGGGGGTGAGCGTGCTGTCGCTGATGATGTCACCGATGATGCAATGTATGTTGTGGAATGTTTAGTTGGCTTCCCACCAGTCCCAAGGGAGCATTCGAACCGGAGAAGAAAACGCAGATATCGCACCCATCCTCCGCCCTCCGGAACCGACACCTGGTATTACCACTACCCAGTTTTGAGGAAGTTAATTTAAATGGACAGTGCCAAGTTTAGTGCCCGTTTTGTGCAAATTTACAATTTTGAGTCTTAGATTTCTGGATTATTGTTCCACAGTCCAGAGGGGATCACACACACTGCTGGGTGCAAAGCTTGATGCTGATCCCGCCATTTATGGTGGAGGTGGCTCTACATGTTGGTTGGGGTTTCCTATGGAGTCTTTACACTCGCAACATCTCTCTGTCTGTATGTGGCTCCACCCATTACTGTAATTTATGCACAAAGCCATTGTGTCCAAGTCCTGCTACGCACTCTGCAGGTGACTTCGCCTTTCCCCTCCCCCACATTAATTTTCTTTGTTGAGTGATAAATATCCAGAGGTATTGTATTATAACTCTGTTTAATGATAATGATTCAAAAGCACATAACACCCCCCCACCTCAAAATTTTGTCATGGCACCCCTTCGCGGTCAGGGCGGAGATTTGCGGTCTTTACGTTCTGTCCCGGTCTTATCGGTTTCACGTGTTTCAGCTGGTGGAGATGGTTTTCTATAAATGAACCTTAACCAGGACATGCATGAGAACCCTTTACAGATATACACAGGCCATGCATGTAGTTTATACACATTTATTGGGCAGGTGTGAAATGGGCCTTATTTTTGAATATCAGCATGTGGGCAGCGTTTGAGCGAGAGATACGAGGATCCGACAAATGAGGACTCGCTGCCCTTATCTCCCTGGAGAAGGAGAGATGGAGCTGTATGGGAAATTTGTGCCAGGTGCTGCCAAATTTGGTGCCAGGCGAAAAATGCTGAGTGGAGAGCTGAGGCCTGGGAAGAAGTGGGGTGTAGAGCTGAGGCCTGGGAAAAAGTGGGATGGAGATCGGAAGCCTGGGAAGAAGTGGGATGGAGATCGGAAGCCTGGGAAGAAGTGGGGTGGAGATCTGAGGCCTGGGAAGAAGTGGGGTGGAGATTTGAGGCCTGGGAGGAAGTAGGGTGGAGAGCTGAGGCCTGGGAAGAAGTAGGGTGGAGAGCTGAGGCCTGGGAAGAAGTGGAGTGGAGAGTTGAGGCCTGGGAAGAGGGTGAGTGGGAGGCTGAAGCCTGGGAAGATGGCAGATGAAGGGCTGAGGCCTGCGAAGATGGCGGCGGGTGGAGAGCTAAGGTCTACGAAGATGGCGGATGGAGGGCTGAGGCCTGGGAAGATGGCTAATGAAGATCTGAGGTCTTCAAAGATGGCGGGTGGAGAGCTGATGTCTACGAAGATGGGGGGTGAAGGGCTTAAGCCTTGGAACAGGGTGAGTGGGAGGCTGATTGCTGGGAGAATAGTGGATGGAGAGTTGAGGCCTGGGAAGAGGGTGAGCAGGAGGCTGAAGCTTTGGAAGATAACAGATGAAGGGCTTGCAAAGATGGTGGGAGGAGAGCTGAGGTCTACAAAGATGGCGGGTGGATGGCTGAGGCCAGGGAATTGATGTGGGATGGGAGGGTTGATGCCTGGGAAGATGGTGAATGAAGAGCTAAGGCCTGGGATGATGTGGGGTGGAGGGATGAGGCCTGGGAACAGGGTGTGCTGTAGGCTGAAACCTGGGAAGATGGTGGAGGGCTGAGGCCTGGGAAGATGGTTAGGGAGGGGCTGTGGTCTGGGAAGATGGCAGATGGATGAAGGAGGCCTAGGAAGATGGTAGGTGAAGGACTGAGGCCTAAGAAGAGGGCAGGTGGAGATCTGAGGTCTACAAAGATGGTGGCTGGAGGACTGAGGCTTGAAAAGATGAAGAGCTGAGGCATGGGAAGATGACAGGTGGAGAATTGAGGCCTGGGAAGACGGCGGGCGGACAGCTGAGGCCTGGGAAGATGGGGGATGGAGAGCTGAGGCCTTGAAAGTGGGCCGGTGAAGGACTGAGGCCTGGGAAGCTGGCGGGAGAAGAGGTGAGGCCTGGGAAGATGGGAGACTGAAAGCTGAGGCCTGGGAAGATGGCAGGTGTAGGGCACCGTAGGTTGTCTCTGGGAAGATGTTGTTCTGCAGTGGTGGAGTGCGTAATGGAAATGGCACACTGTAAGTCGGACACAGAAGGCGCTCCCTCTGCAGCGGTGGGATGGAGACTGCTTGCTCTGTAGGTGAGGATGTAAAGTGTTGCTGTGCAATGCTATTTGGGGGGTTGTTTTGGCCGGGTGATTGATTTTTCTTGCACCTTGCAAAAAAAAAAAAAAAAAGTAACCGCCTGATTCCTGTTGGCGCCCTCTACCGGGGCTCATTCACACCTCAGCGTTTTAATTGCAGCATAACTCAGCCCTATGGAAGACGCTGAAAAGCAATCCCCAAGTAGGTTTTGAGGTGAGAAATGCGGAGTCAGAATGTTTCCTATTGGCAGCTTGAAGTCACATGGTAATATCACAGCCAGTAGGAGAGTGTTGGCAGGTCTGGTATGAGAATGTGAAATGAAATGCTGAATATCTGGGAATGTATCATATTTAGAAATGGGTGTAACTAAACCGATTTGTGAGTTAGTTGAGCAATCAGCATATCGCCGCAATGTGCAGGAACGTTTGTTCTAATATATTCATTCTTTTCCCAATCAGTGTATATCATATCCCCTCCCCCCGGAGTATCAGGCTGAATGTACAGCGGCACTGCCAGACTCATCAATTTTGATTCACTGACGCATTTCGCATTTCTCTGGCGTCACCCATCCCCCGAGGGCCCAGGAATCAGGCAGGATCCATGTGGGTTGATGAATAGAATTGATCTAATTGTTAGACGAGGTGCAGTTTGCAGGAAGAGCGGAATATTCCCGTAGAAAACACAGGTTAAAGCGAGCAGCCCCCCCCCCACGGCTGGTGGAAGTGGCTTGGTGTGGCACGGTGAGCGGTGGCTGCTACGTGGCTGGCGGGAGGGGGGGAGCGGGTGGAGGGTCTCTGTACTTTGGATGCTTCTTATAATTGTTTTTCTATAATTGCGTGATCGGGGGTTTGCAGAGAAAACATTGTAATTATTGCCTTTACAGTTTTTTATAAAATAAACCTGAAAAAGAGAACCTGTCATGTCTTCTGTTCTGTCGGCCTCATCACTCGAATCCCCCAAAAGTCTCATTTATACTTCCCTTTCCATTTGGAGGGGCAATGGTGGGAACATGGGGGTGGGGTGGTACAAAAACTCTGGCCGATCGTCCTGAGATCTGCACCTGGAAGACCATTTTCTTAAAGAATCGTGTGCTTGCTGAGCAAATGGTGAAATTTAGCACTGATTTAGAGCACAGAATATATCTATGACACATTTGCATATCTGTCAGTCCAGCGAAACCTCATGGAAATTACATACATTCAAATGGTGCAAAATCGAATGTTCTAAGACTAAAATTCTCTGCAGATTGAATGTGTGAATGGGGAATATACCACATTATGGCCACTAGATGGAGCTGAGGTGCGGGGAATATACCACATTATGGCCACTAGATGAAGCTGAGGTGCAGGGAATATCCCACATTGGGGCTACTAGATGGAGCTGAGGTGCACAGAATATACCACATTATGGCCACTGGATGGAGCTGATGTGCGGGTAATATACCACATTATGGCCACTAGATGGAGCTGAGGTGCAGGGAATATACCACATTATGGCCACTAGATGGAGCTGATGTGCGGGTAATATACCACATTATGGCCACTAGATGGAGCTGAGGTGCACGGAATATACCGCATTATGGCCACTAGATGGAGCTGAGGTGCAGGGAATATACCACATTGGGGCTACTAGATGGAGCGTATAATAAGCATATATTGATTGGTTTGCGCAAAAGTTATAGCGTCTACAAACTATGGGAAAGATTTATGGCTATTTTATGGCATTTTTATATATATTTTTTTCTTTTTTCCTAGTAATGGCGGTGATCAGCGATTTTTTATCGGGACTGCGACATTGCGGCGGACAGATCGGACACTTTTGACATACATTTGAGACCACTGACATTTATACAGCGATTGGTGCTATAAAAATGCACCAATTTACTGTATAAATGTCACTGACAGGGAAGGGGTTAACACTAGGGGGCAATCAAGGGGTTAAATGTGTGTCCTAGTTAGTGTTTCTTAGAACCCTTTCACACTGGAGGCGTTTTCCAGGCACTTTAGCGCTAAAAATAGCGCCTAGCGGGGGGGCTAAAAGAGCCCCGCTAGCGGCTGAAAAGCGTCTTTAAAACGACGGTAGAGCGTCACTAATACTAGCGACGCTTTACCGCTAATGCGGCCGTGCTGCCAGTGTGAAAGGGCTCTAACTGTATGGGGATGTGATTGACTGGGGGAGGAGACATAATGCTGTTCCTACCTACTAGGAACAAACGATATGTCTCCTCTTCCCTGTCAGAACTGGGATTTGTGTGTTTACGCACACAAATCTCCGTGCTGGCTCTCGTGCCCACAATCGCCACCAGCCACCCGCGATCGCGGGCACGAGAGCCACGCGCATTGGGTCCCCCACGAGAGCCACACGTCCGCCGGCCACGCGCATTGGGTCCCCTGCCGTGCAGCGGACCCAACAACAAGGGAACAACAACATATAACTAAACAACAACGTATAACTAAAGGCAAAAGTTCCAGAGGTCAGGCACTGATGGACGAGAAGGCCCGGATCGCAGTGGTGCGCAGTCATGTTGGAAGAGGAAGGGGCCGTCCCCAAACTGTTCCCACAAAGTTGGGAGCATGAAATTGTCCAAAATGTCTTGGTATGCTGACACCTTAAGAGTTCCCTTCACTAAAACTAAGGGGCCAAGTCCAACCCCTGAAAATCAACCCCCACACCATAATCCCCCCTCCCCCCCACATCATAATCCCCCCCCCCCCCACACCATAATCCCCCCTCCACCAAATGATTTGGACCACAAAGCAAGGTCCATAAAGACATGGATGAGCGAGTTTGGGGTGGAGGAACTTGACTGGCCTGCACAGAGTCCTGACCTCAACCTGATAGAACACCTTTGGGATGAATTAGAGCGAAGACTGCGAGCCAGGCCTTCTCGTCCAACATCAGTGCCTGACCACATGAATGGGCTTCTGGAAGATTGGTCCAACATTCCCATAGACACCCTCCTAAACTCATGTGCGTGTAAAGGCAGGTGTCCCAATACTTTTGGTAGGATAGTGTATATAGGGTACAAGGTAATATCTGGGTTTGCAGAGGCATTTGATGCACATAGAGTGGATTTATATCCTTTTTTGGTTAATGAGGAATATATTTATGAATTAAATTGTTTGCCTGTTCAGCTTTAACCTACCAGGATGGTTCAGGAAGAGACCCATATAAATGCTAGAAAAACATAATAACCAATAATTGTGTATTTTTGGCCAAAGTCCCTCCCCATCCTGCCCCGCCCCCCACCCCCGCCTCATGCCTGGAAATACCTGTCTTGTGGGAAGAAGGGAACATTGGTCTGGATTCCTCATGGAAGGTCATCATTGGGACGGGAGACTCTTCATCTCAGAGAAGAGAAGTTACCGTATAGAATTAAAGACTCGGAATCGGCTACAAAAGACTCATTTTATTGTTAGAAACTTCCTGCGTCCTCCCGCCGCCGTTCCTCGCCCCGCGTTCCAGAGACGGGCGTTCTATAATCAGCTCATACAAGTCATAAAACACATTGATGTATTTTCCAGAGATTCGTCCAGCGCGTTTCGACCACCTTTTCCCCAAACGTTTCGCATCTAATTTGTGAACGGAAAACCGTAATAAAATTCTCTGGGTGACCTTCAACACACCTGACTGTGCGGCGTCATACGCGGCTCTGCCGGATGGGGCAATCTGTCCGTAGCTATAAAGAGGAAATCTAGAAAGAACTTTACCAAGTCTCCTCAGTCCTCGTACCTCATCTCGTACCATGACCTGCGTCAAACTAAACTAAATAAAAGGTCGTCAGAATCACCCCAGAAACTCTTCAGATTTCTTATTTCGTGAATATAATGTCGAACTCCTAGTCAGAATTGTGGCAAACATACTATAGGGACTTAAATTGGAGAGTCCCTAAGTGAATGGAGGGTGGGTGTAGCTAGGCTGTAGTCAGCCTGAGCTATGAATATGTTATCTGTGCTCACTAGGGTTCTCCTAAACTCAGGATATTTCTCCCTTGGTTAGTGTGAGAAGATAAAATGTATTGAGTTAGGAATATTTATCAACCTTGGCCAGTCACTGAGGGTGGTATTCCATTGATGTGAGCTGAGGGAAAAAGTTACATAATTGGAGCAACTTCCTAGAAGGGTCTTTGCCTCCCAGGCTTGGCTTGGTGAGGATGTCAATGCAGAGGTCATGCCTCCTAGGCTTGGCTTGGTGAGGATGTCAGTGTAGAGATCTTGCTTCCTAGGCTTGGTGGGGCTTGAATGTCAATGTAGAGGTCTTGCCTCCTAGGCTTGGTGTGGTGAGTATGTCAATGTAGAGGTCTTGCCTCTTAGGCTTGGCTTGGATGTCAGTGTAGAGGTCTTGCCTCCTATGCTTGGTGTGGTGAGGATGTCAGTGTAGAGATCTTGCCTCCTATGCATGCTGTGCTGAGGAGGATGTCAATGTAGAGGTCTTGTCTGCTAGGCTTGACGTGTTGAGAATGTCAGTGTAGAGGTCTTGCCTCTTAGGCTTGGCTTGGATGTCAGTGTAGAGGTCTTGCCTCCTAGGCTTGGTGTGGTGAGTATGTCAATGTAGAGGTCTTGCCTCTTAGGCTTGGCTTGGATGTCAGTGTAGAGGTCTTGCCTCCTATGCTTGGTGTGGTGAGGATGTCAGTGTAGAGATCTTGCCTCCTATGCTTGCTGTGCTGAGGAGGATGTCAATGTAGAGGTCTTGTCTGCTAGGCTTGACGTGTTGAGAATGTCAGTGTAGAGGTCTTGCTTCCTAGGCTTGGCGTGGTGAGGATTTCAATGTAGAGGTCTTGACTCCTAGGCTTGGCGTGGTGAGGATTTCAATGTAGAGGTCTTGTTTGCTAGGCTTGATGTGATGAGAATGTCAGTGTAGAAGTCTTTGCCTCGTAGGGTTGGTGAGGTGAGGATGTCAGTGTAGAGGGCTTGCCTCCTAGGCTTGGCCTGATGAGGATGTCAGTGTAAAGGGCTTGGCTCCTAGGCTTGGCCTGATGAGGATGTCAGTGTAAAGGGCTTGCCTCCTAGGCTTGGGGTGATGAGAATGTCAGTGTGGAGATCTTTACCTCGTAGGGTTGGTGTGGGAAGGATGTCAGTGCTGAGGTTTTTATCTCCTAGATTTGACATAGAGAGTGTAGAGGTTTTGGCATCCTAGGGTTGGTGTGGTGAGGATATCAGTGTAGAGGTCTTGCTCCTAAGCTTGGTCTGATGAGGATGTAAATGTAGAGGTCTTTGCATCCTAGGGTGGGTGTGATGAGGTTTGAGGTTGCCAGTGGGGGGGGGGGGGGGGAGCCAGGGTAAGGAAGGGCTTTTGTTCTCTTGGAAGACCCAAACGTAGGCCCAAGAAATCTGTGGCTGCTTGTGTATGGTCAGAGGACCAGAATCCTGTTGGTCGGTGGTTACTGATTATTAGGACAACCAGTAATTGCTGAACGGGAACTCATAAAGGGCTGTTACCAAGTTTCATGCAAATAGATGGCCTGTGATATTTTTGCTGTTTTTGGGAGTATTACAGCACCTTGAAAAAGTATTCATACCCCCTGAAATTTTCCACATTTTATCATGTTACAACCAAAAACGTAAACATATTTTATTTGATAGACCAACACAAAGTGGCACATAATTGTGAAGTGGAAGGAAAATGATAAATGATACAAATAAATATGTGAAAAGTGGGGGGGGGGGTATTTGTATGGCGCCCCCCTGAGTCAATACTTTGTAGAACCGCCTTTCGCTGCAATTACAACTGCAAGTCTTTTTGAGGATGTCTCTACCAGCTTTGCACATCTAGAGAGGGACATTTTTGCCCATTCTTCTTTGTAAAATATCTCAAGCTCTGTCAGATTGGATGGAGAGCGTCTGTGAACAGCAATTTTCAAGTCTTGCCACAGATTCTCAATGTGATTTAGGTCTGGACTGTGACTGGGCCATTCTAGCACATGAATATGCTTCCATCAACTCTGACCAGCTTCCCTGTCCCTGCTGAAGAAAATCATCCCCACAACATGATGCTGCCACCACCATGTTTCACACATAGTGTTTTGCTTTTAGGGCAAAAAGTAGAATTTTGGTCTCATGTGACCAGATCACCTTCTTCCACATGTTTGCTGTGTCCTCCACATGGCTTCTCACAAACTACAAACAGGACTTCTTATGACTTTCTTTCCCCAATGTCTTTCTTCTTGTCACTCTTCCATAAAGGGCAGATTTGTGGAGAACACGACTAATAGTTGTCTTGTGGACAGATTCTCCCACCTGAGCTGTGGATCTCTGCAGCTCCTCCAGAGTTACCATGGACCTCTTGGCTCTTCTCTGATGAATGCTCTCCTTGCCCGGCTGGTCAGTTTAGGTGGACGGCCATGTCTTGGTAGGTTTGCAGTTGTGCCATACTCTTTCCATTTTCCGATGATGGATTGAACAGAGCTCCGTGAGATGTTCAAAGCTTGGGAGATTTTTTGTATAACCTAAACCTGCTTTATACTTCTCCACAACTTTATCCCTGACCTGTCTGGTGTGTTTCTTGCCCTTCATGATGCTGTTTGTTCACTAAGGTTCTCTAACAAACCTCTGAGGGCTTCACAGAACAGCTGTATTTATACTGAGATTAAATGACACACAGATGGACTCTATTTACTAATTAGGTGACTTCTGAAGGCAATCGGTTCCACTAGATTTTAGTTAGGGGTATCAGAGTCAAGGGGGCTGAATACAAATGCCCCCCAACACTTTTCACATATTTATTTGTAAAAAATTTGGAAAACCATTTATCATTTTTCCTTCCACATCACAATTATGAGCCACTTTGTGTTGGTCTATCACATAAAATCCCAATAAAATACTTTTATGTTTTTGGTTGCAACATGACAAAATGTGGAAAATTTCAAGGGGTATGAATACTTTTTCAAGACACTGTATGTGCCCTGAATCTCCACAAGTTATTCTGCAAATGGAAACTTTGAAACCAAAGGGGACTGAAGCCTAACCGCTGCCATTGGTGGGTCGGAGAGCTGCTGGGTTTCTCAAAGGGCGGGTCACTGTTAGAAAGGGCACGGCAGCCCAATACATTTCCAGCAGCTTCCTCGAGGGTCCTCTCTACACCACAAAATGCTGCTTTCTGGACCCGGCTGTGGCACTGACTGTGGGAATGGTTCAACCTGTTGGAGTTTGGAGCACCTGTTGACCCTTAGAGATGTACAGTGAGTAAAACTGAAGAGGAGTTCTTTCATATTGTGAGAGTGACCCTAGGCCACAAACTATAAAATAAGAGGAACACATAGGTTGGACTTGATGGACTTGTGTCTTTTTTTTAGACCTCACCTACTATGTAACTATGTAACTTGGTGCTGATTCTATATTTAGGGTCGGAACTGTCACCAAACGACCTATAGACTGTGAATAAGATATAAGACAGAAGATGATAGGAATACTAATAAGGTCACCCCATGTCCGCCCTGTTGTACAATCGGTGAGATATTGGCATTACAAGGGGGGATTGGAGAGCTGGAGATCAGCCGCGTCTGTGGCCTTTGCCCTCTACGAGTTCTCCTGGCCCTCCTGTGGGTGGCAGTTCTTGGTCTTCTCACACTTGGCCAGGCGGTTCCCTTCCCAGTAGCCCACATCCTGCCCATCGTGGCAGCGGCACTTGGTGCAGGAGTCCACCCAGACGTACTGCCCCGCCGGGATGACCCGCTTCTGGGTGGCATCGGCATAACAATTCGGACCTGCAAGGGGGGGAAAAGGGAGATGAGTTCAAATCCATACTTTCATCCCCTATTGATTGCAGTTCTCAGGGTGACTACACAGCAATTATTTGTTACAGATCTTTGTAGAGCGCCATCAGTTTACACAGTGCTGTACATCAGTCCCTGCCCCCAAGGAGCTTTCAATCCCACAGGGCCAACAGACCTACCAGCAAGTCTTTGGTATGCAGGAAGAAAACTCACACCAGCACAGGGAGAACATGCAAACTCCATGCAGACAATGTCCTGACCAGGATTTCAAGTGATGACCCCAGTGTTTAGCAGCAAGACCTGCACAGGTTACGGTGTTCCCCTTGTATGTTTCGTCACCTCCCCTTGTATGTTTCGTCACCTTCCCTTGTATGTTTCGTCACCTCCCCTTGTATGTTTCGTCACCTCCCCTTGTATGTTTCGTCATTTACCCGTTGTATGTTTCATCATTCCCCCTTGTATGTTTCGTCATCGATATGTGTATCCACTCACCCCCAACACAGGAATTCACAGCGCCCCCGATGGTCTCCATCTTCTACATTCAGAATTAATGCAATTGATGGAATCAAATTAACTTGTGTCATGCAAAAGGCCCATTTAGGGCTCATTCGGGGGGGGGGAGTAAAACCCTGTGGTTGGCCCTACCCCCTTAACAAGGATCTTCAGGCTGTGCGAAGAAAATTAAAAGTCAGCAGCTAAAACACGAACTAAAAGGCCAATTACCTGTCCAAGGATCCAGCGCTGTCCTCAGCCAGGCCGGTTCTTCATCGGTCTTCGGTCCCTGGTGCCGGCAAGTTTACTAAGGGAGGTGACTCCTTGCAGCTGCAAAGCCGGCTTCCCACTGCGCAAGCACAAGCTACGCTTTGTGAATGGACCTGCAGTCTTCTGGGACCTGTGATGTGTCTCAGACGGGCGCGGGCAAAGAGGGGGGGGATAACTTCTGCTCGGATATCGTGGGGAGATTCCAGCGGAAGCTGATACCCATCATAGATCGCCCTACAGTGAGCAAAGTACAAGTAAATGAAGCCTTGGACCTGATTTGTTACTGTTCATGCATCAACATGCACTGTGCCCTGCGTCAATGTGCGTTGCTATAGGCAGCTTATTCAGTTTGACCCGTTGATTCAGCCAGAATCGGACACAACACTTTTTTTTTAAACGCAGCGCACCGCGATGTTCAGCGTTTCCGTTGTGATGCGCGGCACTGGGGACATGTTGCCTGCTACCATATCGGTGTGTGGGGTACTATTCAGAATGACTGACACCTCTGTGCATGGCGGTACGTGCGTTGTC
Source organism: Lithobates clamitans (assembly GCA_037952925.1). Lineage (NCBI taxonomy): Eukaryota > Metazoa > Chordata > Amphibia > Anura > Ranidae > Lithobates > Lithobates clamitans. Next base: position 259,788 of record JBBGZY010001315.1, read on the forward strand.
AGGTGTTGCGGGGATGAGCTCTGAAGTAGAGGGGATACCCCTCGAAACGCGGCGGCTTTCTTTGGACTATCATCCCACCCAAATTTACTGGCCAGCAGATCTTGCTGGATGATGCATATAATGGACTTTTTGTTAGACATGTGTGGTTCGTTTCATCCTGAATTGAAATTCGGACAAATTTTCAGTTTTCGGAAATTCGGATGTATCCGAGTTACAATAGTACCGAATATGAACGAACTCGAAACAATGAAAAAAAATCAAAATTCGAATGGTTTTCAAATTCGAATTGTAAAAGTTTTCAAATTCGAATAATTTTTGAATTCGAATAGTTTTGGTATTTCCAAAGAGAATAAAATAGAATAGAAAATTAAATGAATAGAATAGAAAAAAAAATATTAGAATAGAAAAGAATATAACAGAAAATAAAAGAATGGAATAGACTAGAATATACTAGAAACAAATAGAATAGAATGACATAAAATATAACCACCTTCGGAAATTCGAATTTCAAATAGAATAAATTTGAATTCGAATACATAAGAAAAGAATAGAACAGAAAAGAATAGCATAGAAAAATAAGAATAGATTATAATAGAATAGAAAAGAATAAAAAAAAAATAGAATAGAAAAGAAAGAAAGAATATAACCATTTCCCAAAATTCAAATAGAATCAATTTGAATTGAATAGAATAGAAAATAATAGATTTAAATAGAACAAATAGAAAAAGAATACAATTAAAAAAAATAGAATAGGAAGAATATAACCGTTTCCCAAAATTCAAATAGAATCAATTCGAATTTGAATAGAAAAGAATAGCTTAGAAAAGGAAGATGGTTATATTCATTCTATTCTATTCTGTTGTTTTTTTTCTATACTATTGTGTTATTTTCTCTTCTACTCTATTCTTTTCTATTCTATTCAAATTCGATTTGTTTCTATTTGAATTTGGGAAAATGGTTATATTATTTCTATTCTACTCTATTCTATTGTTTTGTTTTTTTAATTCTATTCTTTTCTATTCTAATTTCAGTGGATGGTTATAATCTATTTAATTCTATTCTTTTTTTTTTATCATATTCGATTCCTTTTTATTCTATTCCATTCTATTCTCTTCTTTTATTTTCTATCCTATTTTGTCCTGTTTTACTCTATTATATTCTTTTATATTCTGTTTTATTCTTTTCTTTTCTATTCTATTTTTTCATTCTATTCCTTTATTTTCTATTCTATTTTATTCTCTTTGGAGATTGGAAAACTATTTAAAATCGAAAACTATAAGAAATTGATTTGAAAACTTATCGAATCGATCCAAATTCAAATTAGAAAATTCTAATTGATTCGAATATGAATAAACAAAACGAATTCCGAAAACAAATGTAACTAAATGAATTTATGTAAATAACGGATTGAAACAAAACCGTTTTTTTCGTTCTGCACACGTCTACTTTTTATCAACTGCTTGATTTTATCACTCGTTTGTGAATATGCAATTTTACCTTTTAATAGATCTCGGTGTTGTAATGCGCAAGGCTGGTGCGACCGCTGTCTGTTTTTGTCCTCTGTCTCTGTTTTTGCCCGCTGTCCCTGTTTTTGCCCGCTGTCCCTGTTTTTGCCCTCTGTCCCTGTTTTTGTCCTCTGTCCCTGTTTTTGTCCTCTTTCTCTGTTTTTGCCCGCTGTCCCTGTTTTTGCCCTCTGTCCCTGTTTTTGACCGCTGTCCCTGTTTTTGACCGCTGTCCCTGTTTTTGCCCTCTGTCCCTGTTTTTGCCCTCTGTCCCTGTTTTTATCCTCTGTCCCTGTGTTCTTTTAGAGTTGCGGGGATGTGTGAATAGAGACATTTTGAATGTTTCCTATTTTACCCCCGACATACCTCTGTGCCCCCAGTTTTTGTGCCCTGTTGACCCCCCCTCCCCCTGCTGGCACACCCTAGGTACTTCCCTGCAACCCAGACAGTTCTTAGTTCAGACAGTAATGGTTGCGGGGTCACTCACCATCTTTGCAGCGGGGACAGCACTCCCCCTTCTCGTAGACGGGGTTCACACATGGTGGGGGGGCGCAGTCAGCCACCAAGCAGCGGGCGATGCCATCGATGTCACAGGTGCACTGCTCACACTCCGAGGGCTGCAACAAATCAAACACAAGTTAGTGACTCCATGCAGAGAAGAGGAGGAAGTCTTGGGGCCCGTGTTGGTGGGAAGTCTTGGGGTCCGTGTAGACGGGAAGTCTTGGGGCCCGTGTTGGCGGGAAGTCTTGGGGTCCGTGTTGGCGGGAAGTCTTGGGGCCCGTGTTGGCGGGAAGTCTTGGGGCCCGTGTTGGCGGGAAGTCTTGGGGCCCGTGTTGGCGGGAAGTCTTGGGGCCCGTGTAGACGGGTAGTCTTGGGGCCAGTGTAGGCGGGTAGTCTTGGGGCCCGTGTAGGCGGGTAGTCTTGGGGCCCGTGTAGGCGGGTAGTCTTGGGGCCCGTGTAGGCGGGTAGTCTTGGGGCCCGTGTAGGCGGGTAGTCTTGGGGCCCGTGTAGGCGGGTAGTCTTGGGGCCCGTGTAGGCGGGTAGTCTTGGGGCCCGTGTTGGCGGGTAGTCTTGGGGCCCGTGTTGGCGGGTAGTCTTGGGGCCCGTGTTGGCGGGTAGTCTTGGGGCCCGTGTAGGCGGGAAGTCTTGGGGCCCGTGTAGGCGGGAAGTCTTGGGGCCCGTGTAAGCGGGAAGTCTTGGGGCCCGTGTAAGCGGGAAGTCTTGGGGCCCGTGTAAGCGGGAAGTCTTGGGGCCCGTGTAGATCGAAAGTCTTGGGGCCCGTTTAAGCGGGAAGTCTTGGGGCCCATGTAAACTGGAAATCTTGGGGCCTTTGTAGACGGAAAGTCTTTGGGGTCCGTGTAGACGGGAAGTCTTTGGGGTCCGTGTAGGCGGGAAGTCTTGGGGCCCGTGTAGGCGGGAAGTCTTGGGGCCCGTGTAGGCGGGAAGTCTTGGGGCCCGTGTTGGCGGGAAGTCTTGGGGCCCGTGTTGGCGGGAAGTCTTGGGGCCCGTGTTGGCGGGAAGTCTTGGGGCCCGTGTAAGCGGGAAGTCTTGGGGCCCGTGTAGATGGAAAGTCTTGGGGCCCATGTAGATGGAAAGTCTTGGGGCCCGTTTAAGCGGGAAGTCTTGGGGCCCGTGTAGGCGGGAAGTCTTGGGGCCCGTGTAGGCGGGAAGTCTTGGGGCCCGTGTAGGCGGGAAGTCTTGGGGCCCGTGTAGGCGGGAAGTCTTGGGGCCCGTGTAGATGGAAAGTCTTGGGGCCCATGTAGATGGAAAGTCTTGGGGCCCGTTTAAGCGGGAAGTCTTGGAGCCCGTGTAGGCGGGAAGTCTTGGGGCCCGTGTAGGCGGGAAGTCTTGGGGCCCGTGTAGGCGGGAAGTCTTGGGGCCCGTGTAGGCGGGAAGTCTTGGGGCCCGTGTAGGCGGGAAGTCTTGGGGCCCGTGTAGGCGGGAAGTCTTGGGGCCCGTGTAGATGGAAAGTCTTGGGGCCCATGTAGATGGAAAGTCTTGGGGCCTATGTAAACTGGAAATCTTGGGGCCTTTGTAGACGGAAAGTCTTTCGGGTCCATGTAGGCGGGAAGTCTTGGGGCCCGTGTAGGCGGGGAGTCTTGTGGCCCGTGTAGGCGGGGAGTCTTGTGGCCCGTGTAGGCGGGGAGTCTTGTGGCCCGTGTAGGCGGGGAGTCTTGGGGCCCGTGTAGGCGGGGAGTCTTGGGGCCCGTGTAGGCGGGGAGTCTTGTGGCCCGTGTAGGCGGGAAGTCTTGGGGCCCATTAAATGGGAAGTCTTGGGGCTCGTGTAGATGGAAATTCTTGGGGAATTGGGGGGGGTAATCTGGGGGGGGGGGCATCTGGGGGACCTGATCAGGCTGGGGGTATGTGGGACGTGTGATCAGGGTGGGGGTATCTGGGGGTGTGTTCAGGGTGGGGGTATGTAAAAGTCCGTGTGTTAGGGGGCGCAAATTACTTGCCTTGCCCCGGGTGCCGACAACCCACGCTATGCAACTAAATGGGGCTACCCCTGCACTGCAAGGGTTAAATGCCTGGTCTAGGGGACCAGGAAAATGAATCTTCCTCACCGCATCCTCCGCTCTGCTACTCCCGGGTAGTGTGAGGTCCTCTATATTGGACATGAGGATGCCGAGGACCAGACAACGTTGGGGAGGAGAGGAGAGCGCCAGCTGCCTACAAAGTAGAGCAGAGGACCAGCTAAGTAAAACTGCTTTTTGCCCCCTCCCCCAATGCATAAAGGATAAAGGGCCCATTCACACCTGCAATCACATGCGGGGGGGATTCCCGGAGATTAACTTCCCCCCTGAAGGCAAAGGGAGCTGGCAGCTCCTGCAGCAATCACCTGCAAACGATTGGCCCTGGATGCGGACCTCAATGGGTCTTCCTCCTCTGGGGTTCTCCCATGTAATCGGCGGCGGCCCCCCATTCACGAGTGTGAACCAAAGAATAAAAAAATCTGCAAAACTGTACAAAGTGCAACAAATGTATCAAAGGCTCCCTTTCCTTCCCTGCAATCTGATGATTGGTCTGCAGGTGGCGCTATCAGCAAAGAGCTTTTCATGTCTGCAGATTATTGCAACCAAAGTGGAAGTTCCTGGAAATGTTGGAATATTGTGGAATAACTGACCAACTGCGGTCAATTCACTAAGAGTTAAATAACGGCCAATAACATGCGGTAAAATAGTGCTTGTGGTAAATCCGTTTTGAAAGTGCAATTCACTAAGAATTTTGCATTAAATAATGAATGCGGTGTTTGTTTGAGCCGTAATTACCGCATTTTTTTTATGCAGTAATTTATCGCATTGAGCTGGTTGCTAAGGAGCGGGCTGGAAAGCCGGCCACTGTGTCCTTAACAACGGATGACTCCTCAGCCGTCAGCGGGTTCTCCACTGACAGCTGAATGTAAAAAAGACATGCAGGCAATTTAAAATTATGAAAAAAAATACAGCATGGGGGGGAACCCTATGCCAATTTTTTTTTAAAAACAACAAGGGGGGTCCCCCCCACCAAAAAAATCCATACCAGAACCTTATTCCAGCATGCAGCCCGGCAGCTCAGGAAAGGAGGGGGATGAGCAAGCGCCACCCCCCCCCCCCTCCTGAACCATACCAGGCAACATGTCCTTTACATGGGGGAAGGGGAGACTGCAGACATAGTACAGAAGACGATCAGAGACTGCAGACATAATACAGGAGATGATCAGAGACTGCAGACATAATACAGGAGATGATCAGAGACTGCAGACATACTACAGGAGATGATCAGAGACTGCAGACATAGTACAGAAGACGATCAGAGACTGCAGACATAATACAGGAGATGATCAGAGACTGCGGACATAATACAGGAGATGATCAGAGACTGCAGACATAGTACAGGAGATGATCAGAGACTGCAGACATAGTACAGGAGACGGTCAGAGACTGCAGACATAATACAGGAGATGATCAGAGACTGCGGACATAATACAGGAGATGATCAGAGACTGTGGACATAGTACAGGAGATGATCAGAGACTGCAGACATAATAGAGGAGATGATCAGAGACTGCAGACATAATAGAGGAGATGATCAGAGACTGCAGACATAGTACAGGAGATGATCAGAGACTGCGGACATAATACAGGAGATGATCAGAGACTGCGGACATAATACAGGAGATGATCAGAGACTGCGGACATAGTACAGGAGATGATCAGAGACTGCAGACATAGTACAGGAGCTGATCAGAGACTGCAGACATAGTACAGGAGGTGATCAGAGACTGCAGACATAATACAGGAGATGATCAGAGACTGCAGACATAATACAGGAGATGATCAGAGACTGCAGACATAGTACAGGAGATGATCAGAGACTGCAGACATAGTACAGGAGATGATCAGAGACTGCAGACATAATACAGGAGATGATCAGAGACTGCAGACATAGTACAGGAGACGATCAGAGACTGCAGACATAGTACAGGAGATGATCAGAGACTGCGGACATAGTACAGGAGATGATCAGAGACTGCGGACATGCTGTGGAAATGGTTGGAGATTGGGGGTCGCGTGGCAGGAGAGTGTTGGAGATCTCGCCTATTTGTGAATGATAAGATGGGAGGAAATAAAAATAAACAGAAGATAAAGAGATGAGATGAGAGGAAAGGATACAATTTATAAACAATGTATCTCTAGAAGGCTGAATAATCTTTCCTTTTCCTGCACTAATCACAGACTGCAATCCTTTGGGGCTCCGAGGGGCCACACAATAAGTGCCACAGGGGCCCGATGCAGCCCTGGAGCCACAGTTTGGGTTCTAGGTGGAATGTGGCCCCTATGATTCCATCCTCAGTGTGACTCCTCCCCTTATACAGGTCCCCATATCAGACCGGTCCTCATTCTGGCGTGTGATCGGATCGCTGTGATTGGTCTACAGCCAGGTCTGTATAATCCCATTATTAGGGAAGAATTTCCTGAGCGCACACATTCCATGCAGTACAGGAGACCCCCATCCCCCCCCCCCCCCTCCGGGTCTCATCACTTCCCGACCAAACAGAAAGATTTCCAATCTTCGGATGGCGAGGGAACAGCTGGGAACGATTTTACGGATAAAAGTCGGCCTGGAGAACAGATGAGCCTTGTGTGCCGATTGCCCAAACCACAATCATCGGAGATCCCATATTACTTCCACCTGGAGACACTCCGAGGGGTCCGCACAGGTGGGGGGAGGGGAAGTACTAATATTCATCAGATATATTCTTCATGATGAGTGGACGTCTTCACAAATGCCTGACACAGATTTGTAGAAGGAGGAGGCAGCATTTCCTCAAAGTTACAATGTACAGTCTGATTACTGGGGGGAAGGGAGACTGAGGAAATGCTTCCCCCAGTCTTGTATACCCCCAGTCTTGTGTCACAGGGCCCTTCTCATGTAATACCATTGGGGGCCCCTAGCCTTGTATAGAGGACAGACGGGGCCCTTCCTATGTGATACCCAAAGGGGCCCCCAGCTTTGTTTGTTTTCCAGACAGGGGCCTTCTCATGTGTCCCCCCCCCCCCCCCAGGGGCCCCCAGCCTTGTACAGGACATGTCAGGTCCGGGTCCCCCCCCCCCATTGCTCCATCCCGCACAGCTGGGACTGGTTAACCCTCCACTTCCCCAGATGTTCCCTACATGCCGGAAATCTCATTAAAGATGAAATCAGAGCCGGATCCTCTGACACTTCCCCCAGAAACAGATGACAACAATTGTGACTCCCATTGTCCTGTGTGATGGGGGCGGGGCCAGTGTTAGGGACGCACACAGAACCCATTTCTCATGTGTGATTATTAGATCAGCTCTGGGCAGCCAATCATGTAACCCGCCCATGGACGCTCCCGCGGTGTACTCTCCGCCAGGCAACGCCAAGACCAATGAGAGTTATTAACACCTCCATTAATCAGCGTGGTGAATATATGACAGGCAGGGCATGGAGCGCGTTGGGTAAGAGTCGCAGTAATTGGCGTTCTCTATCTCGCACTCCACGCACTGGGAGATAATCGGGGAATATTCCGCTGTGTTCCAGATCCAGCACTAAAACGGCCGTAAAAATGGTAAAACTTTCATCTTTTATTGGCTCCCTCGGTCTTTACACGCGATACATTTACAGCTGTGATGACCCGAAGACTGCGTCCTCTCCGGAGACTTATAAATCGCATTTCAGGAATGGAAACATGGAGGAGGATGCTGAATACGAGATTTCCCTGACACAGAAGAGACCGACAAACACTGATAATCATCACAGATCAATCACCCGATAATAATCATCACAGATCAATCACCCAATAATAATCATCACAGATCAATCCCCCGATAATAATCATCACAGATCAATCACCCAATAATAATCTTCAAAGATCAATCACCCAATAATAATCATCACAGTTTAATAACCCAATAATAATCATCACAGATCAATCACCCGATAATAATCATCACAGATCAATCACCCGATAATAATCATCACAGATCAATCACCCAATAATAATCATCACAGATCAATCACCCAATAATAATAATCACAGATCAATCACCCAATAATAATCATCACAGATCAATCACCCAATAATAATCATCACAGATCAATCACCCGATAATCATCACAGATCAATCACCCAATAATCATCACAGATCAATCACCCAATAATAATCATCACAGATCAATCACCCAATAATAATCATCACAGATCAATCATCCAATAATAATCCTCACAGATCAATCACCCAATAATAATCATCACAGATCAATCACCCGATAATAATCATCACAGATCAATCACCCGATAATAATCATCACAGATCAATCACCTGATAATAATCATCACAGATCAATCATCCAATAATCATCACAGATCAATCACCCAATAATAATCATCACAGATCAATCATCCAATAATCATCACAGATCAATCATCCAATAATAATCATCACAGATCAATCATCCAATAATAATCATCACAGATCAATCACCCCGATAATAATCATCACAGATCAATCATCCAATAATCATCACAGATCAATCACCCAATAATAATCATCACAGATCAATCATCCAATAATCATCACAGATCAATCACCCGATAATAATCATCACAGATCAATCATCCAATAATCATCACAGATCAATCATCCAATAATCATCTTCACAGATCAATCACCCAATAATAATCATCACAGATCAATCACCCAACAATAATATTTACAGATTAAACACCCGATAATATCTGTGGATATTCGGGATCTGCTGGTGAATGTCGGGATCTGCGGGTGAATGTCGCTCGGGGGGATCTCTGATGACGGTTTTCGGGATCTGCGGGTAAATGTCGCTCGGGGGGATCTCTGATGACGGTTTTCGGGATCTGCGGGTAAATGTCGCTCGGGGGGATCTCTGATGACGGTTTTTGGGATCTGCAGGTGAATGTCGCTCGGAGGGGATCCCTGAGGACGGTTTTCGGGATCTGTGGGTGAATGTCGCTCGGGGGGATCTCTGATGACGGTTTTTGGGATCTGCGGGTGAATGTCGCTCGGGGGGGATCTCTGATGACGGTTCTCAGGATCTGCGGGTGAATGTCGCTCGGGGGAACCTCTGATGACAGTTTTCGGGGGATCTGTGGGTGAATGTCACTCGGGGGGATCTCTGATGACGGTTTTCGGGATCTGCGGGTGAATGTCACTCGGGGGGATCTCTGATGACGGTTTTCGGGATCTGCGGGTGAATGTCGCTCGGTGGGATCTCTGATGATGGTTCCCGGGATCTGCGGGTGAATGTCGCTCGGGGGGATCTCTGATAACAGTTTTCGGGATCTGCGGGTGAATGTCGCTCGGGGGGGATCCCTGAGGACGGTTTTCGGGATCTGTGGGTGAATGTCGCTCGGGGGGATCTCTGATGACGGTTTTAGGGATCTGCGGGTGAATGTCGCTCGGGGGAACCTCTGATGACAGTTTTCGGGGGATCTGTGGGTGAATGTCACTCGGGGGGATCTCTGATGACGGTTTTCGGGATCTGCGGGTGAATGTCGCTCGGGGGGATCTCTGATGATGGTTCCCGGGATCTGCGGGTGAATGTCGCTCGGGGGGATCTCTGATGACGGTTTTCGGGATCTGCGGGTGAATGTCGCTCGGGGGGATCTCTGATAACAGTTTTCGGGATCTGCAGGTGAATGTCGCTCGGGGGGATCTCTGATGACGGTTTTCGGGATCTGCGGGTGAATGTCGCTCTGGGGGGATCTCTGATGACGGTTTTCGGGATCTGCGGGTGAATGTCGCTCGGGGGGATCTCTGATAACAGTTTTCGGGATCTGCAGGTGAATGTCGCTCGGGGGGGATCTCTGATGACAGTTTTCGGGATCTGCGGGTGAATGTCGCTCGGGGGAACCTCTGATGACAGTTTTCGGGATCTGCGGGTGAATGTCGCTCGGGGGGATCGCTGATGATGGTTTTCGGGATCTGCGGGTGAATGTCGCTCGGGGGGATCGCTGATGATGGTTTTCGGGATCTGCGGGTGAATTTTGCTCTGGGGGATCTCTGAGGACGGTTTTCGGGATCTGTGGGTGAATGTCGCTCGGGGGGATCTCTGATGACGGTTCTCGGGATCTGCGGGTGAATGTCGCTCGGGGGGATCTCTGAGGACGGTTTTCGGGATCTGTGGGTGAATGTCGCTCGGGGAGATCTCTGATGACGGTTTTTGGGATCTGCGGGTGAATGTCGCTCAGGGGGGATCCCTGAGGACGGTTTTCGGGATCTGTGGGTGAATGTCGCTCGGGGGGATCCCTGAGGACGGTTTTCAGGATCTGCGGGTGAATGTCGCTCGGGGGGGATCCCTGAGGACGGTTTTCGGGATCTGCGGGTGAATGTCGCTCGGGGGGATCTCTGATGACGGTTTTTGGGATCTGCGGGTGAATGTCGCTTGGGGGGGATCCCTGAGGACGGTTTTCGGGATCTGCGGGTGAATGTCGCTCGGGGGGATCTCTGATGACGGTTTTTGGGATCTGCGGGTGAATGTCGCTTGGGGGGGATCCCTGAGGACGGTTTTCGGGATCTGTGGGTGAATGTCGCTCGGGGGGATCCCTGAGGACGGTTTTCAGGATCTGCGGGTGAATGTCGCTCGGGGGGGATCCCTGAGGACGGTTTTCGGGATCTGTGGGTGAATGTCGCTCGGGGAGATCTCTGATGGCGGTTTTTGGGATCTGCGGGTGAATGTCGCTCGGGGGGATCCCTGAGGACGGTTTTCGGGATCTGTGGGTGAATGTCGCTCGGGGGGATCCCTGAGGACGGTTTTCGGGATCTGCGGGTGAATGTCGCTCGGGGGGATCTCTGATGACGGTTTTTGGGATCTGCGGGTGAATGTCGCTTGGGGGGGATCCCTGAGGACGGTTTTCGGGATCTGTGGGTGAATGTCGCTCGGGGGGATCCCTGAGGACGGTTTTCAGGATCTGTGGGTGAATGTCGCTCGGGGGGGATCCCTGAGGACGGTTTTCAGGATCTGTGGGTGAATGTCGCTCGGGGGGGATCTCTGATGACGGTTTTTGGGATCTGCGGGTGAATGTCGCTTGGGGGGGATCCCTGAGGACGGTTTTCGGGATCTGTGGGTGAATGTCGCTCGGGGGGATCTCTGATGACGGTTTTCGGGATCTGTGGGTGAATGTCGCTCGGGGGGGATCCCTGAGGACGGTTTTCGGGATCTGTGGGTGAATGTCGCTCGGGGGGATCCCTGAGGACGGTTTTCGGGATCTGTGGGTGAATGTCGCTCGGGGGGATCTCTGATGACGGTTCTCAGGATCTGCGGGTGAATGTCGCTCGGGGGAACCTCTGATGACAGTTTTCGGGATCTGCGGGTGAATGTCGCTGGGGGGGGTCTCTGAGGACGGTTTTCGGGATCTGCGGGTGAATGTCGCTCGGGGGGATCTCTGATGACAGTTTTTGGGATCTGCGGGTGAATGTCGCTCGGGGGAATCTCTGATGGCGGTTTTCGGGATCTGCGGGTGAATGTCGCTCGGGGGGGATCTCTGAGGATGGTTTTCAGGATCTGCGGGTGAATATCACTCGGTGGGATTTCTGATGATGGTTCCCGGGATCTGCGGGTGAATGTCGCTCGGGGGGATCTCTGATGACGGTTCTCGGGATCAGCGGGTGAATGTCGCTCGGGGGGATCTCTGATGACGGTTCTCGGGATCAGCGGGTGAATGTCGCTCGGGGGGATCTCTGATAACAGTTTTCGGGATCTGCAGGTGAATGTCGCTCGGGGGGATCTCTGATGACGGTTTTCGGGATCTGCGGGTGAATGTCGCTCTGGGGGGATCTCTGATGACGGTTTTCGGGATCTGCGGGTGAATGTCGCTCGGGGGGATCTCTGATAACAGTTTTCGGGATCTGCAGGTGAATGTCGCTCGGGGGGGATCTCTGATGACAGTTTTCGGGATCTGCGGGTGAATGTCGCTCGGGGGAACCTCTGATGACAGTTTTCGGGATCTGCGGGTGAATGTCGCTCGGGGGGATCGCTGATGATGGTTTTCGGGATCTGCGGGTGAATGTCGCTCGGGGGGATCTCTGAGGACGGTTTTCGGGATCTGCGGGTGAATGTCGCTCGGGGGGATCTCTGATGACGGTTTTGGGGATCTGCGGGTGAATGTCGCTCGGGGGGGATCCCTGAGGACGGTTTTCGGGATCTGTGGGTGAATGTCGCTCGGGGGGATCCCTGAGGACGGTTTTCAGGATCTGCGGGTGAATGTCGCTCGGGGGGGATCCCTGAGGACGGTTTTCGGGATCTGTGGGTGAATGTCGCTCGGGGGTATCCCTGAGGACGGTTTTCAGGATCTGCGGGTGAATGTCGCTCGGGGGGGATCCCTGAGGACGGTTTTCGGGATCTGCGGGTGAATGTCGCTCGGGGGGGATCCCTGAGGACGGTTTCGGGATCTGCGGGTGAATGTCGCTCGGGGGGGAATCTCTGATGACGGTTCTCAGGATCTGCGGGTGAATGTCGCTCGGGGGAACCTCTGATGACAGTTTTCGGGATCTGCGGGTGAATGTCGCTTGGGGGGATCTCTGATGACAGTTTTTGGGATCTGCGGGTGAATGTCGCTCGGGGGGATCTCTGATGACAGTTTTTGGGATCTGCGGGTGAATGTCGCTCGGGGGGGATCTCTGATGACGGTTCTCAGGATCTGCGGGTGAATGTCGCTCGGGGGGATCGCTGATGACGGTTTTCGGGATCTGCGGGTGAATGTCGCTCGGGGGGATCTCTGATGACGGTTTTCGGGATCTGTGGGTGAATGTCGCTTGGGGGGATCTCTGATGACAGTTTTTGGGATCTGCGGGTGAATGTCACTTGGGGGGATCTCTGATGACAGTTTTCAGGATCTGCGGGTGAATGTCGCTCGGGGGGATCTCTGATGACAGTTTTCGGGATTTGCGGGTGAATGTCGCTCGGGGGGGATCTCTGATGACGGTTCTCAGGATCTGCGGGTGAATGTCGCTCGGGGGGGGATCGCTGATGACGGTTTTCGGGATCTGCGGGTGAATGTCGCTCGGGGGGATCTCTGATGGCAGTTTTCGGGATCTGCGGGTGAATGTCGCTCGGGGGAATCTCTGATGGCGGTTTTCGGGATCTGCGGGTGAATTTTGCTCGGGGGAATCTCTGATGGCGGTTTTCGGGATCTGCGGGTGAATGTCGCTCGGGGGGGATCTCTGAGGATGGTTTTCAGGATCTTCAGGTAAATGTCGCTCGGGGGAACCTCTGATGACAGTTTTCGGGATCTGCGGGTGAATGTCGCTCGGGGGGGTCTCTGAGGACGGTTTTCGGGATCTGCGGGTGAATGTCGCTTGGGGGGATCTCTGATAACAGTTTTCGGGATCTGCAGGTGAATGTCGCTTGGGGGGATCTCTGATGACAGTTTTTGGGATCTGCGGGTGAATGTCGCTCGGGGGGATCGCTGATGACGGTTTTCGGGATCTGCGGGTGAATGTCGCTCGGGGGGATCTCTGATGGCGGTTTTCGGGATCTGCGGGTGAATGTCGCTCGGGGGGGATCTCTGAGGATGGTTTTCAGGATCTTCAGGTAAATGTCGCTCGGGGGAACCTCTGATGACAGTTTTCAGGATCTGCGGGTGAATGTCGCTCGGGGGGGTCTCTGAGGACGGTTTTCGGGATCTGCGGGTGAATGTCGCTTGGGGGGATCTCTGATAACAGTTTTCGGGATCTGCGGGTGAATGTCGCTTGGGGGGATCTCTGATAACAGTTTTCGGGATCTGCAGGTGAATGTCGCTCGGGGGGATCTCTGATGACGGTTTTCGGGATCTGCGGGTGAATGTCACTCGGGGGGATCTCTGATGGCGGTTTTCGGGATCTGCGGGTGAATGTCGCTCGGGGGGGATCTCTGAGGACGGTTTTCGGGATCTGCGGGTGAATGTCGCTCGGGGGATCTCTGATGACAGTTTTCGGGATCTGCGGGTGAATGTCGCTCGGGGGGATCGCTGATGACGGTTTTCGGGATCTGCGGGTGAATTTTGCTCGGGGGAATCTCTGATGGCGGTTTTCGGGATCTGCGGGTGAATGTCGCTCGGGGGGTATCTCTGAGGATGGTTTTCGGGATCTGTGGGTGAATGTCGCTCGGGGGATCTCTGATGACAGTTTTCGGGATCTGCGGGTGAATGTCGCTCAGGGGGGATCGCTGATGACGGTTCTCTGGATCTGCGGGTGAATTTTGCTCGGGGGAATCTCTGATGACGGTTCTCGGGATTTGCGGGTGAATGTCGCTCGGGGGGATCTCTGATGACAGTTTTCGGGATCTGCGGGTGAATGTCGCTCGGGGGGATCTCTGATGACAGTTTTCGGGATCTGCGGGTGAATGTCGCTCGGGGGATCTCTGATGATGGTTTTCGGGATCTGCGGGTGAATGTCGCTCGGGGGAACCTCTGATGACAGTTTTCGGGATCTGCAGGTCAATGTCGCTCGGGGGGGATCTCTGATGATGGTTTTCGGGATCTGCGGGTGAATGTCGCTCGGGGGAACCTCTGATGACAGTTTTCGGGATCTGCGGGTCAATGTCGCTCGGGGGGATCTCTGATGACGGTTTTCGGGATCTGCGGGTGAATGTCGCTCGGGGGGATCTCTGATAACAGTTTTCGGGATCTGCAGGTGAATGTCGCTCGGGGGGGATCTCTGATGACAGTTTTCGGGATCTGCGGGTGAATGTCGCTCGGGGGAACCTCTGATGACAGTTTTCGGGATCTGCGGGTGAATGTCGCTCGGGGGGATCGCTGATGATGGTTTTCGGGATCTGCGGGTGAATTTTGCTCTGGGGGATCTCTGATGACGGTTCTCGGGATCTGCGGGTGAATGTCGCTCGGGGGGATCTCTGAGGACGGTTTTCGGGATCTGTGGGTGAATGTCGCTCGGGGAGATCTCTGATGACGGTTTTTGGGATCTGCGGGTGAATGTCGCTCAGGGGGGATCCCTGAGGACGGTTTTCGGGATCTGTGGGTGAATGTCGCTCGGGGGGATCCCTGAGGACGGTTTTCAGGATCTGCGGGTGAATGTCGCTCGGGGGGGATCCCTGAGGACGGTTTTCGGGATCTGCGGGTGAATGTCGCTCGGGGGGATCTCTGATGACGGTTTTTGGGATCTGCGGGTGAATGTCGCTTGGGGGGGATCCCTGAGGACGGTTTTCGGGATCTGCGGGTGAATGTCGCTCGGGGGGATCTCTGATGACGGTTTTTGGGATCTGCGGGTGAATGTCGCTTGGGGGGGATCCCTGAGGACGGTTTTCGGGATCTGTGGGTGAATGTCGCTCGGGGGGATCCCTGAGGACGGTTTTCAGGATCTGCGGGTGAATGTCGCTCGGGGGGGATCCCTGAGGACGGTTTTCGGGATCTGTGGGTGAATGTCGCTCGGGGAGATCTCTGATGGCGGTTTTTGGGATCTGCGGGTGAATGTCGCTCGGGGGGATCCCTGAGGACGGTTTTCGGGATCTGTGGGTGAATGTCGCTCGGGGGGATCCCTGAGGACGGTTTTCGGGATCTGCGGGTGAATGTCGCTCGGGGGGATCTCTGATGACGGTTTTTGGGATCTGCGGGTGAATGTCGCTTGGGGGGGATCCCTGAGGACGGTTTTCGGGATCTGTGGGTGAATGTCGCTCGGGGGATCCCTGAGGACGGTTTTCAGGATCTGTGGGTGAATGTCGCTCGGGGGGGATCCCTGAGGACGGTTTTCAGGATCTGTGGGTGAATGTCGCTCGGGGGGGATCTCTGATGACGGTTTTTGGGATCTGCGGGTGAATGTCGCTTGGGGGGGATCCCTGAGGACGGTTTTCGGGATCTGTGGGTGAATGTCGCTCGGGGGGATCTCTGATGACGGTTTTCGGGATCTGTGGGTGAATGTCGCTCGGGGGGGATCCCTGAGGACGGTTTTCGGGATCTGTGGGTGAATGTCGCTCGGGGGGATCCCTGAGGACGGTTTTCGGGATCTGTGGGTGAATGTCGCTCGGGGGGATCTCTGATGACGGTTCTCAGGATCTGCGGGTGAATGTCGCTCGGGGGAACCTCTGATGACAGTTTTCGGGATCTGCGGGTGAATGTCGCTGGGGGGGGTCTCTGAGGACGGTTTTCGGGATCTGCGGGTGAATGTCGCTCGGGGGGATCTCTGATGACAGTTTTTGGGATCTGCGGGTGAATGTCGCTCGGGGGAATCTCTGATGGCGGTTTTCGGGATCTGCGGGTGAATGTCGCTCGGGGGGGATCTCTGAGGATGGTTTTCAGGATCTGCGGGTGAATATCACTCGGTGGGATTTCTGATGATGGTTCCCGGGATCTGCGGGTGAATGTCGCTCGGGGGGATCTCTGATGACGGTTCTCGGGATCAGCGGGTGAATGTCGCTCGGGGGGATCTCTGATGACGGTTCTCGGGATCAGCGGGTGAATGTCGCTCGGGGGGATCTCTGATAACAGTTTTCGGGATCTGCAGGTGAATGTCGCTCGGGGGGATCTCTGATGACGGTTTTCGGGATCTGCGGGTGAATGTCGCTCTGGGGGGATCTCTGATGACGGTTTTCGGGATCTGCGGGTGAATGTCGCTCGGGGGGATCTCTGATAACAGTTTTCGGGATCTGCAGGTGAATGTCGCTCGGGGGGGATCTCTGATGACAGTTTTCGGGATCTGCGGGTGAATGTCGCTCGGGGGAACCTCTGATGACAGTTTTCGGGATCTGCGGGTGAATGTCGCTCGGGGGGATCGCTGATGATGGTTTTCGGGATCTGCGGGTGAATGTCGCTCGGGGGGATCTCTGAGGACGGTTTTCGGGATCTGCGGGTGAATGTCGCTCGGGGGGATCTCTGATGACGGTTTTGGGGATCTGCGGGTGAATGTCGCTCGGGGGGGATCCCTGAGGACGGTTTTCGGGATCTGTGGGTGAATGTCGCTCGGGGGGATCCCTGAGGACGGTTTTCAGGATCTGCGGGTGAATGTCGCTCGGGGGGGATCCCTGAGGACGGTTTTCGGGATCTGTGGGTGAATGTCGCTCGGGGGTATCCCTGAGGACGGTTTTCAGGATCTGCGGGTGAATGTCGCTCGGGGGGGATCCCTGAGGACGGTTTTCGGGATCTGCGGGTGAATGTCGCTCGGGGGGGATCCCTGAGGACGGTTTCGGGATCTGCGGGTGAATGTCGCTCGGGGGGGAATCTCTGATGACGGTTCTCAGGATCTGCGGGTGAATGTCGCTCGGGGGAACCTCTGATGACAGTTTTCGGGATCTGCGGGTGAATGTCGCTTGGGGGGATCTCTGATGACAGTTTTTGGGATCTGCGGGTGAATGTCGCTCGGGGGGATCTCTGATGACAGTTTTTGGGATCTGCGGGTGAATGTCGCTCGGGGGGGATCTCTGATGACGGTTCTCAGGATCTGCGGGTGAATGTCGCTCGGGGGGATCGCTGATGACGGTTTTCGGGATCTGCGGGTGAATGTCGCTCGGGGGGATCTCTGATGACGGTTTTCGGGATCTGTGGGTGAATGTCGCTTGGGGGGATCTCTGATGACAGTTTTTGGGATCTGCGGGTGAATGTCACTTGGGGGGATCTCTGATGACAGTTTTCAGGATCTGCGGGTGAATGTCGCTCGGGGGGATCTCTGATGACAGTTTTCGGGATTTGCGGGTGAATGTCGCTCGGGGGGGATCTCTGATGACGGTTCTCAGGATCTGCGGGTGAATGTCGCTCGGGGGGGGATCGCTGATGACGGTTTTCGGGATCTGCGGGTGAATGTCGCTCGGGGGGATCTCTGATGGCAGTTTTCGGGATCTGCGGGTGAATGTCGCTCGGGGGAATCTCTGATGGCGGTTTTCGGGATCTGCGGGTGAATTTTGCTCGGGGGAATCTCTGATGGCGGTTTTCGGGATCTGCGGGTGAATGTCGCTCGGGGGGGATCTCTGAGGATGGTTTTCAGGATCTTCAGGTAAATGTCGCTCGGGGGAACCTCTGATGACAGTTTTCGGGATCTGCGGGTGAATGTCGCTCGGGGGGGTCTCTGAGGACGGTTTTCGGGATCTGCGGGTGAATGTCGCTTGGGGGGATCTCTGATAACAGTTTTCGGGATCTGCAGGTGAATGTCGCTTGGGGGGATCTCTGATGACAGTTTTTGGGATCTGCGGGTGAATGTCGCTCGGGGGGATCGCTGATGACGGTTTTCGGGATCTGCGGGTGAATGTCGCTCGGGGGGATCTCTGATGGCGGTTTTCGGGATCTGCGGGTGAATGTCGCTCGGGGGGGATCTCTGAGGATGGTTTTCAGGATCTTCAGGTAAATGTCGCTCGGGGGAACCTCTGATGACAGTTTTCAGGATCTGCGGGTGAATGTCGCTCGGGGGGGTCTCTGAGGACGGTTTTCGGGATCTGCGGGTGAATGTCGCTTGGGGGGATCTCTGATAACAGTTTTCGGGATCTGCGGGTGAATGTCGCTTGGGGGGATCTCTGATAACAGTTTTCGGGATCTGCAGGTGAATGTCGCTCGGGGGGATCTCTGATGACGGTTTTCGGGATCTGCGGGTGAATGTCACTCGGGGGGATCTCTGATGGCGGTTTTCGGGATCTGCGGGTGAATGTCGCTCGGGGGGGATCTCTGAGGACGGTTTTCGGGATCTGCGGGTGAATGTCGCTCGGGGGATCTCTGATGACAGTTTTCGGGATCTGCGGGTGAATGTCGCTCGGGGGGATCGCTGATGACGGTTTTCGGGATCTGCGGGTGAATTTTGCTCGGGGGAATCTCTGATGGCGGTTTTCGGGATCTGCGGGTGAATGTCGCTCGGGGGGTATCTCTGAGGATGGTTTTCGGGATCTGTGGGTGAATGTCGCTCGGGGGATCTCTGATGACAGTTTTCGGGATCTGCGGGTGAATGTCGCTCAGGGGGGATCGCTGATGACGGTTCTCTGGATCTGCGGGTGAATTTTGCTCGGGGGAATCTCTGATGACGGTTCTCGGGATTTGCGGGTGAATGTCGCTCGGGGGGATCTCTGATGACAGTTTTCGGGATCTGCGGGTGAATGTCGCTCGGGGGGATCTCTGATGACAGTTTTCGGGATCTGCGGGTGAATGTCGCTCGGGGGATCTCTGATGATGGTTTTCGGGATCTGCGGGTGAATGTCGCTCGGGGGAACCTCTGATGACAGTTTTCGGGATCTGCAGGTCAATGTCGCTCGGGGGGGATCTCTGATGATGGTTTTCGGGATCTGCGGGTGAATGTCGCTCGGGGGAACCTCTGATGACAGTTTTCGGGATCTGCGGGTCAATGTCGCTCGGGGGGATCTCTGATGACGGTTTTCGGGATCTGCGGGTGAATGTCGCTCGGGGGGATCTCTGATGATGGTTTTCGGGATCTGCGGGTGAATGTCTCTCGGGGGGGTCTCTAAGGACGGTTCTCGGGATCTGCGGGTAAATGTCGCTCAGGGGGATCTCTGATGACGGTTTTCGGGATCTGCGGGTGAATGTCTCTCGGGGGGGTCTCTGAGGACGGTTTTCGGGATCTGCGGGTAAATGTCGCTCGGGGGGGATCTCTGAGGATGGTTCTCGGGATCTGCGGGTGAATGTCGCTCGGGGGATCTCTGAGGACGGTTGGGGATCTGCGGGTGAATGTCGCTCGGGGGGGTCTCTGAGGACGGTTTTCGGGATCTGCGGGTGAATGTCGCTCGGGGGGATCTCTGAGGACGGTTTTCGGGATCTGCGGGTGAATGTCGTTTAGGGGGATCTCTGATGACGGTTCTCGGGATCTGCGGGTGAATGTCGCTCTGGGGGATTTCTGATGACGGTTCTCGGGATCTGCGGGTGAATGTCACTGGGGGGGGATCGCTGATGACGGTTCTCGGGATCTGCGGGTGAATGTCGCTCGGGGGGATCTCTGATGACCATTTTCGGGATCTGCGGGTGAATGTCACTGGGGGGGGATCGCTGATGACGGTTCTCGGGATCTGCGGGTGAATGTCGCTCGGGGGGATCTCTGATGACGGTTTTCGGGATCTGCGGGTGAATGTCGTTTAGGGGGATCTCTGATGACGGTTCTCGGGATCTGCGGGTGAATGTCACTGGGGGGGGATCGCTGATGACGGTTCTCGGGATCTGCAGGTGAATATCGCTCGGGGGGAATTATTGATGACGGTTCTCAGGATCTGCGGGTGAATGTCGCTCGGGGGGATCTCTGATGACTGTTTTAGGGATCTGCGGGTGAATGTCGTTCGGGGGGAACTCTGATGACGGTTTTAGGGATCTGCGGGTGAATGTCGTTCGGGGGGAACTCTGATGACGGTTTTAGGGATCTGCGGGTGAATGTCGCTCGGGGGGATAGCTAATGACGGTTTTCGGGATCTGCGGGTGAATGTCGCTCGGGGGGATCTCTGATGACGGTTGGATACATTGTGACAGGTTCACTTTAAGGCTCCTATTTATAAATGATTCCTCGGGGAGACTCACCGTCTTTATAATTGGATACAAATCGATCAATGTGTGAATCGGGGGGGGGGGAAGTTGTGTGAAGACATATTAAATAGACCCCCCCAGTGTTAAAGTTAATATAACCCCCCCCCCCCCGACAGCATTCAGTGCTCTCCGTGTATCATAAACAATTGTCATTTTGTTTGTAATAAAACCCCGTGTTCCCCTCTCTTCCCCCATCTCTGCTGATCTCCTGCAGCCTCTTTCATTCACTTCCTCTGGTATTCGCTGCATGCACCGGGACCGGCTTCCTGGCCATACATGTACAATGTGTGTCAGTGTGTTCTCTCCACCAGGGGGGGCATGTGAGAGGGTGACAACTCAAGAGCACCACTGAGAGACCGGGACAGATCGTTGTCACCTTATACCGGGAAGTGGCCGAGCAAAGGACCTCCATGGCGGGATCACCAGGAAGGACAGCTGCAGGTTTGAAAAAGGTAGAGAAATAATATTTGAAATAAGTTGAAGATGTGAAGGCGTGTATATGGGGGGGCCGAGTCACAGCAACGCAATCCACCAATCCCAGCACAGATCTGATGGTGTATTGGTGTTATCTAATATAATATAACACATTTGGGGGTTACAGAGCCATTAAGGGGTGACAACAAATAAATACCCCACCCCCCATATTCTGGGGCCCCTGACAGGCAGATAATTGCCCGGGAAAGGCGAATCCTGGCCTGCAGACGCTCGCAGTCTGTTCACTAATAAGATCCAGAGAAACACAAATACATTTCCGGCACCTCGGCCAAACCAGCCGCCATCTGTCCCGCACCGAGGTGAGAACCGCAAGACGGTGGGGAGGCGTGACCGCGCCAAACCTGAGGGCGCAGAACAATCGCCAACCAAAGACAGAGGAGATGTAAACCCTAAAAGAGACGACAATTAATATCTCTGGAAGCTCCAGCCGTGACCTCCGATCCACGGGAGGAAAGTGCAACACTAACTATAGAAAATATTTTACTGAAAGAGTAGTGGAATCAGCGCTGGGGCAAGATCATCCAGAGCCCTGGGCAACAAACCCTGCGCCCCCCCCCCCCAGCAAAAATCCCCCCAAAACACTGAGCACTAATCTGTATGATTGCCCCCTAAACATAAATCCCCCCTCCTCCCAGTACAAATCCACCCCCCTGCTGAAATCCCCAAATCTCTGTCCCCCATCCCCTAAATCCCCCCAACACAAATGCCCCCCCCCAAAAAAAAGTTACCCCTCCTAGCACAAATCCTCTGCCCCTCAAATTTCCCCTCCACACATCCTCTCCCCCCCCCCTAAATTCCCCCTCCGAGTATAAATCCCCCCTCTCCCCCTAGCATGGACCCCCCCCCAAAAAAATGTTTCTGCCTCCCCCTCTACAATATCACCTCTTCTAGCACAAATCCCCCTCCCCCTAGCAGAAATCCTCTTCCCGCATTTCCTCTTCGAGCACAAATCCCACTAAATCGCACTCTCAGCACACACCCAACCCCCCCCCCCTTAAATTTCCCCTCCTAAAACCATTCTTACCCCCTGCCACTCCCCTAATTCACCTCCCAACACAAATCCCCTCACCTCACGTGACATCACAAGGTGAGGAGTCCCATAATGACATCCCTGGATAGCCACGCCCCATGACTATATTAGAACTGGCAGACATTGGGATGACACAAAGGCGGGAGCCAGCATCGGAAGAGGAAGAAGATAGCAGCCGCAAAGAAGATCACAGCGGAAAAGAAGACAGCACCGGAGGGAGAAGACTGGAGGAAGAACACATCACCGGAGGGAGAAGACCAGAGGAAGAACACATCACCAGAGGGAGAAGACCAGAGGAAGAACACATCACCGGAGGGAGAAGACTGGAGGAAGAACATATCACTGGAAGGAGAAGACTGGAGGAAGAACACATCACCGGAGGGAGAAGACTGGAGGAAGAACACATCACCGGAGGGAGAAGACTGGAGGAAGAACACATCACCAAAGGAAGAAGACTGGAGGAAGAACACATCACCGGAGGGAGAAGACTGGAGGAAGAACACATCACCAGATGGAGATGAGTGGAGGAAGAACACATCACCGGAGGGAGAAGACCAGAGGAAGAACACATCACCGGAGGGAGAAGACTGGAGGAAGAACACATCACTTGAAGGAGAAGACTGGAGGAAGAACACATCACCGGAGGGAGAAGACTGGAGGAAGAACACATCACCAAAGGAAGAAGATTGGAGGAAGAACACATCACCGGAGGGAGAAGACTGGAGGAAGAACACATCACCAAACGGAGAAGACCTGAGGAAGATCACATCACCGGAGAAAGAAGACTGGAGCAAGAACACATCACCGGAGGGAGAAGACTGGAAGAAGAACACATCACCGGAGGGAGAAGACTGGAGGAAGAACACATCACCGGAAGGAGAAGACTGGAGGAAGAACACATCACCGGAGGGAGAAGACTGGAGGAAGAACACATCACTGGAGGGAGAAGACTGGAGGAAGAACACATCACCGGAGGGAGAAGACTGGAGGAAGAACACGTCACCGAAGGGAGAAGACTGGAAGAACACATCTCCGCAGGGAGAAGACTGGAAGAACACATCTCCGGAGGGAGAAGACTGGAAGAACACATCTCCGGAGGGAGAAGACTGGAAGAACACATCTCCGGAGGGAGAAGACTGGAAGAACACATCTCCGCAGGGAGAAGACTGGATGAACACATCTCCGGAGGGAGAAGACTGGAGGAAGAACACATCACCAAAGGAAGAAGATTGGAGGAAGAACACATCACCGGAGGGAGAAGACTGGAGGAAGAACACATCACCAGATAGAGATGAGTGGAGGAAGAACACATCACCGGAGGGAGAAGACCAGAGGAAGAACACATCATCGGAGGGAGAAGACTGGAGGAAGAACACATCACTGGAAGGAGAAGACTGGAGGAAGAACACATCACCGGAGGGAGAAGACTGGAGGAAGAACACATCACCAAAGGAAGAAGATTGGAGGAAGAACACATCACCAGAGGGAGAAGAGTGGAGGAAGAACACATCACCGGAGGGAGAAGAGTGGAGGAAGAACACATCACCGGAGGGAGAAGACTGGAAGAAGAACACATCACCAAAGGAAGAAGATTGGAGGAAGAACACATCACCGGAGGGAGAAGACTGGAGGAAGAACACATCACCCAACGGAGAAGACCTGAGGAAGATCACATCACCGGAGAAAGAAGACTGGAGCAAGAACACATCACCGGAGGGAGAAGACCGGAAGAAGAACACATCACCGGAGGGAGAAGACTGGAGGAAGAACACATCACCGGAAGGAGAAGACTGGAGGAAGAACACATCACCGGAGGGAGAAGACTGGAGGAAGAACACATCACCGGAGGGAGAAGAATGGAGGAAGAACACATCAACAGAGGGAGAAGACTGGAGGAAGAACACATCACTGGAAGGAGAAGACTGGAGGAAGAACACATCACCGGAAGGAGAAGACTGGAGGAAGAACACATCACCGGAGGGAGAAGACTGGAGGAAGAACACATCACTGGAGGGAGAAGACTGGAGGAAGAACACATCACCGGAGGGAGAAGACTGGAGGAAGAACACGTCACCGAAGGGAGAAGACTGGAAGAACACATCTCCGCAGGGAGAAGACTGGAAGAACACATCTCCGGAGGGAGAAGACTGGAAGAACACATCTCCGGAGGGAGAAGACTGGAAGAACACATCTCCGCAGGGAGAAGACTGGAAGAACACATCTCCGCAGGGAGAAGACTGGAAGAACACATCTCCGGAGGGAGAAGACTGGAAGAACACATCTCCGGAGGGAGAAGACTGGAAGAACACATCTCCGGAGGGAGAAGACTGGAAGAACACATCTCCGCAGGGAGAAGACTGGATGAACACATCTCCGGAGGGAGAAGACTGGAGGAAGAACACATCACCAAAGGAAGAAGATTGGAGGAAGAACACATCACCGGAGGGAGAAGACTGGAGGAAGAACACATCACCAGATAGAGATGAGTGGAGGAAGAACACATCACCGGAGGGAGAAGACCAGAGGAAGAACACATCATCGGAGGGAGAAGACTGGAGGAAGAACACATCACTGGAAGGAGAAGACTGGAGGAAGAACACATCACCGGAGGGAGAAGACTGGAGGAAGAACACATCACCAAAGGAAGAAGATTGGAGGAAGAACACATCACCAGAGGGAGAAGAGTGGAGGAAGAACACATCACCGGAGGGAGAAGAGTGGAGGAAGAACACATCACCGGAGGGAGAAGACTGGAAGAAGAACACATCACCAAAGGAAGAAGACTGGAGGAAGAACACATCACCGGAGGGAGAAGACTGGAGGAAGAACACGTCACCGAAGGGAGAAGACTGGAAGAACACATCTCCGCAGGGAGAAGACTGGAAGAACACATCTCCGGAGGGAGAAGACTGGAAGAACACATCTCCGGAGGGAGAAGACTGGAAGAACACATCTCCGGAGGGAGAAGACTGGAAGAACACATCTCCGCAGGGAGAAGACTGGAAGAACACATCTCCGGAGGGAGAAGACTGGAAGAACACATCTCCGGAGGGAGAAGACTGGAAGAACACATCTCCGGAGGGAGAAGACTGGAAGAACACATCTCCGGAGGGAGAAGACTGGAAGAACACATCTCCGCAGGGAGAAGACTGGATGAACACATCTCCGGAGGGAGAAGACTGGAGGAAGAACACATCACCAAAGGAAGAAGATTGGAGGAAGAACACATCACCGGAGGGAGAAGACTGGAGGAAGAACACATCACCAGATAGAGATGAGTGGAGGAAGAACACATCACCGGAGGGAGAAGACCAGAGGAAGAACACATCATCGGAGGGAGAAGACTGGAGGAAGAACACATCACTGGAAGGAGAAGACTGGAGGAAGAACACATCACCGGAGGGAGAAGACTGGAGGAAGAACACATCACCAAAGGAAGAAGATTGGAGGAAGAACACATCACCAGAGGGAGAAGAGTGGAGGAAGAACACATCACCGGAGGGAGAAGAGTGGAGGAAGAACACATCACCGGAGGGAGAAGACTGGAAGAAGAACACATCACCAAAGGAAGAAGATTGGAGGAAGAACACATCACCGGAGGGAGAAGACTGGAGGAAGAACACATCACCCAACGGAGAAGACCTGAGGAAGATCACATCACCGGAGAAAGAAGACTGGAGCAAGAACACATCACCGGAGGGAGAAGACCGGAAGAAGAACACATCACCGGAGGGAGAAGACTGGAGGAAGAACACATCACCGGAAGGAGAAGACTGGAGGAAGAACACATCACCGGAGGGAGAAGACTGGAGGAAGAACACATCACCGGAGGGAGAAGAATGGAGGAAGAACACATCAACAGAGGGAGAAGACTGGAGGAAGAACACATCACTGGAAGGAGAAGACTGGAGGAAGAACACATCACCGGAGGGAGAAGACTGGAGGAAGAACACGTCACCGAAGGGAGAAGACTGGAAGAACGCATCTCCGCATTTCCTCTTCGAGCACAAATCCCACTAAATCGCATCTCCCAGCACACACCCAACCCCCCCCCTTAAATTTCCCCTCCTAAAACCATTCTTACCCCCTGCCACTCCCCTAATTCACCTCCCAACACAAATCCCCTCACCTCACGTGACATCACAAGGGGAGGAGTCCCATAATGACATCCCTGGATAGCCACGCCCCATGACTATATTAGAACTGGCAGACATTGGGATGACACAAAGGCGGGAGCCAGCATCGGAAGAGGAAGAAGATAGCAGCCGCAAAGAAGATCACAGCGGAAAAGAAGACAGCACCGGAGGGAGAAGACTGGAGGAAGAACACATCACGGGAGGGAGAAGACCAGAGGAAGAACACATCACCGGAGGGAGAAGACCAGAGGAAGAACACATCACCGGAGGGAGAAGAACAGAGGAAGAACACATCACCGGAGGGAGAAGACTGGAGGAAGAACACATCACTGGAGGGAGAAGACTGGAGGAAGAACACATCACCGGAGGGAGAAGAATGGAGGAAGAACACATCAACAGAGGGAGAAGACTGGAGGAAGAACACATCACTGGAAGGAGAAGACTGGAGGAAGAACACATCACCGGAGGGAGAAGACTGGAGGAAGAGCATGTCACCGAAGGGAGAACACTGGAAGAACACATCTCCGCAGGGAGAAGACTGGAAGAACACATCTCCGGAGGGAGAAGACTGGAAGAACACATCTCCGGAGGGAGAAGACTGGAAGAACACATCTCCGCAGGGAGAAGACTGGAAGAACACATCTCCGGAGGGAGAAGACTGGAAACAGAACACATGACCAAAGAGAGAAGACTGGAAGAAGAACACATCACCAGAGGGAGAAGACATTCTTCACTTTTAATAAAGGACTTGTCAAAAACTGTCTCTTGTTTTTATTTACACTACACTGCTTTTTTTAGGAGTGAATGAGTAGGGGTACAATGTACCCCTACTCATTCACATGGGGGGGCAGGATATGGGGGCCAACTTGTTAAAGGGGGCTTCCAGATCCCGATAAGTCCCTCCACCCGCAGAACCCCACAACCTCCTCCCAGGGTTGTCAGGAAAAGGCCCTTGTCCCTATCAACATGGGGACCAGGTGCTTTGGGGAGGGGGGTGCAGAGCCCACCTGCCCCAAAGTACCCCCACACATGTGGCCCGGTATGGTCCAGGAGCGACCACTTTCCTGACCTGCCAGGCTGCATGCTCAGATAAGGGTATGGTATGGATTGTGGGGGGACCCCATGCCATTTTTTTATTTTGTTTTATGGAAGGGTCTGTTATGGTCTTGGAGGGGGAACCCCCACACTGTTTTCTTTTTTTCAATTTTGGTGTGGGAGTTCCCCCTCAAGATTCTCAAAGCACAAGTTGCATGCCACAAGTTGGATCAATTAAGATGATCCCGACTTCCATTCGTGCTGAATTTGTGCCCAAGTCGGACCAAAGTACTGCAGGAAACTTTTTCAAAGTCGGAGTCAAAGTCCTTACAATAAACTCCTCTGATTGGATCCCTTTTGCTCTGTAAAATATCCCATTGGCAGCGTTTTGTTCTATTAATCAATAGAAGTTATTGATCGTCCTCCGCCGTCACTCATCTTCAGATTCAGGGATCTCTACTCAGGGGTTAAGCTGGTGGTATATTTTCCATGTACGAGGCGCTCGCCGCTCCGCGCCTCTTCCCCTTTCCAGTTGCTATTCAGGAACTTGTAAGTGGAATGTTGAGACGGCAGATCCGGCGCTCAGCACTGCGCTCTCTGTGTCTGGGCCGGAAACCTAAAGCCTCTGGCTGGGAATGTGACCCCCCCGGGAGCGCAGACTAAATTTAGGAGGCGTCGGTTTCTATGGCCAGCAATGTACAAATGTCAGGACTGTGGGCTTAGCGGACACCGGAGGAGGCCCAATAACCAACGGCCGTGACTGGACAACAACCAACGGCCGTGACCGGACAACAACCACCGACCGTGACCGGACAACCACCGGCTGAGACCGGCAAACCACCAGCTGAGACCGGACAACCACCGGCTGTGACCGGAGAACCACTGGCTGTGACCGGAGAACCACCGGCCATGACCGGACAACCACCGGCCGTGACCGGACAACCGCCGGCTGTGACCGGACAACCACCGACTCTGGCCAGACAACCACCGGCTCTGACCGGAATACCATCGGTCATGACCGGACAACCACCAGCTCTGACCGGACAACCACCAGCCATGACCAGACAACCACCGGCTGTGACCGGACAACCACCGACTGTGACCGGACTACCACCGGCCGTGAACGGAGAACCTCCGTATAGGAGGTATAGGGGACACAATGACCAGTATGAGGTGGCAGAGGGGAGGTATAGGGGGCACAATGACCAGTATGTGGTGGCAGAGGGGAGGTATAGGGGGCACAATGACCAGTATGAGCAGATGGCAGAGGTGAAGTATAGGGGCACAATGACCCATATGAGCAGGTGGCAGGGGGGAGGTATAGGGGCACAGTGACCAGTATGAGCAGGTGGCAAAGATTAAGTATGGGGGGGGGGCACAATGACCAGTATGAGCAGGTGGTAGAGGTGAGGTATAGGGGGCACAATGACCAGTATGAGCAGATGGCAGAGGTGAAGTATAGGGGGAACAATGACCAGTATGAGGTGGCAGAGGGGATGTATAGGGGGCACAATGACCAGTATGAGCAGGTGGCAGAGGTGAGGTATAGGGGGCACAATGACCAGTATGAGCAGATGGCAGAGGTGAAGTATAGGGGGAACAATGACCAGTATGAGGTGGCAGAGGGGATGTATAGGGGGCACAATGACCAGTATGAGCAGGTGGCAGAGGTGAGGTATAGGGGGCACAATGACCAGTATGAGCAGATGGCAGAGGTGAAGTATAGGGGGAACAATGACCAGTATGAGGTGGCAGAGGGGATGTATAGGGGGAACAATGACCATTATGAGCAGGTGGCAGAGGTGAGGTATAGGGGGCACAATGACCAGTATGAGCAGGTGGCAGAGGTGAGGTATAGGGGTACAATGACCACTATAATTGGATGGCAGAGGTGAGGTATAGGGGGCACAATGACCAGTATGAGCAGGTGGCAGAGGTGAGATATAGGGGCCACAATGACCAGTATGAGGAGGTGGCAGAGGGGAGGTATGGGGGGCACAATGTACAGTATGAGCAGATGGCAGAGATGACATATAGAGGGTACAATGACCAGTAATTGCAGATGGCACAGGTGAGGTATAGGGGACCAATGACCACTATAAGCAGGTGGCAAAGATGACATATTGGGGGCACAATGACCAGTATGAGCAGGTGGCAGAGGTGAGGTATAGGGGGCACAATGACCAGTATGAGGTGGCATAGGGGAGGTATAGGGGGCACAGTAACCAGTATGAGCAGGTGGCAGAAGTGAGGTATAGGGGCACAATGACCAGTATAAGCAGGTGGCAGAGGTAAGGTATAGGGGGCACAATGACCAGTATGAGCAGGTGGCAGAGGTGAGGTATAGCGGGTACATTGACCAGTATGAACAGGTGGCACAGGTGAAGTATAAGAGGCACAATAATCAGTATGAGCAGGTGGCAGAGGTGAAGTATAGGGGGCACAATGACCAGTATGAGCAGGTGGCAGAGATGAGGTATATGGGGTACAATGACCAGTATGGGCATGTGGTAGAGGTGAGGTATAAGTGGCACAATAACCAGTATGGGCAGGTGGTAGAGGTGAGGTATAGGGGGCACGATGACCAGTATGAGCAGGTGGCACATGTGAGGTACAGGGGCACAGTGACTGGTATGAACATGTGGTAGAGGTTGGGTATAGGGGACACAATGACCAATATGAGAAGGTGGCAGAGGTGAAGTATAGGGGGCACAATGACCAGTATGAGCAGGTGGCAGAGGTGAAGTATAGGGGCACAATGACCAGTATGAGTAGGTGGCAGAGGTGAGGTACAAGGGGAGGCACAATGACCAGTATGAGCAGGTGGCAGAGGTGAAGTATAGGGGCACAATGACCAGTATGAGTAGGTGGCAGAGGTGAGGTACAAGGGGAGGCACAATGACCAGTATGAGAAGGTGGCAGGGATCACATATAGGGGACACAATGACCAGTATGAGCAGGTGGCAGAGGGTAGGTATAGGGGGCACAATGACCAATATGAGCAGGTGGCAGAGA
The DNA here is from genome assembly GCA_037952925.1 of Lithobates clamitans. NCBI lineage: Eukaryota > Metazoa > Chordata > Amphibia > Anura > Ranidae > Lithobates > Lithobates clamitans. Next base: position 289,968 of record JBBGZY010001315.1, read on the forward strand.
TGAGGTATAGGGCGCCCAATGACCAGTATGAACAGGTGGCAGAGGTGAAGTATAGGGTGCACAATGACCAGTATGAGTAGGTGGCAGAGATCACATATAGGGGGCACAATAACTAGTATGAGCAGGTAGCAGAGGTGATGTATAGGGGGTACAATGACCAGTATGAGCAGGTGGCAGAGCGTAGGTATAGGGGGCACAATGACCAGTATAAGCAAGTGGCAGAGGTGAAGTATAGGGGCAAAATGACCAGTATGAGTAGGTGGCAGAGGTGAGGTATAGGGGGAGGCACAATGACCAGTATGAGAAGGTGGCAGAGATCACATATAGGGGGCACAATAACTAGTATGAGCAGGTAGCAGAGGTGATGTATAGGGGGTACAATGACCAGTATGAGCAGGTGGCAGAGCGTAGGTATAGGGGGCACAATGACCAGTATAAGCAAGTGGCAGAGGTGAGGTATAGGGGGCACAATGACCAGTATGAGCAGTTGGCACAGGTGAGGTATAGGGGGTACAATGACCAGTATGGCCAGGTGGCAGAGGTGAGGTATAGGTGGCACAATAACCAGTATGGGCAGGTGGTATAGGTGTGGTATAGGCGGCACAATGACCAGTATGAGCAGGTGGCAGAGGTAAAGTATAGGGGGTACAATGACCGGTATGAGCAGGTGGCAGAGATGAGGCATAGGGGGAGGCACGATGACCAGTATGAGCAGGTGGCAGAGGTAAGGTATAGGGGGTACAATGACTAGTATGAGCAGGTGGCAGAGGTGAAGTATAGGGGGTACAATGACCGGTATGAGCAGGTGGCAGAGATGAGGCATAGGGGGAGGCACAATGACCAGTATGAGCAGGTAGCAGAGGTGACATATAGAGGGCACAATGACCAGTATTTGCAGGTGGCAGAGGGGGGTATAGGTGGCACAATAACCAGTATGGGCAGGTGGTATAGGTGAGGTATAGGCGGCACAATGATCAGTATGAGTAGGTGGCACAGGTGAGTTATAGAGGGCATAATGACTGCTATGAGCAGGTGGCAGAGATGAGGTATAGGGGGCACAATGACCAGTATGAGCAGTTGGCAGAGTTGAGGTATGGGGACACAATGACCAGTATAAGCAGGTGGCAGAGGTGAGGTATAGGGGGTACAATGATCAGTGTGTCCAGGTGGCAGAGGTGAGGTATAGGTGGCACAATAACTAGTATGGGCAGGTGGTACAGGTGAGGTATAGGCGGCACAATGACCAATATGAGCAGGTGGCAGAAAAGCAGTATAGGGGCCCAATGACCAGTATGAGTAGGTGGCAGAGGTGAGGTATAGGGGGAGGCACAATGACCAGTATGAGAAGGTGGCAGAGATCACATATAGGGGGCACAATAACCAGTATGAGCAGGTAGCAGAGGTGATGTATAGGGGGTACAATGATCAGTATGAGCAGGTGGCAGAGCGTAGGTATAGGGGGCACAATGACCAGTATAAGCAGGTGGCAGAGGTGAGGTATAGGGGGCACAATGACCAGTATGAGCAGGTGGCACAGGTGAGGTATAGGGGGTACAATGACCAGTATGGCCAGGTGGCAGAGGTGAGGTATAGGTGGCACAATAACCAGTATGGGCAGGTGGTACAGGTGAGGCATAGGCGGCACAATGACCAGTATGAGCAGGTGGCAGAGGTAAGGTATAGGGGGTACAATGACTAGTATGAGCAGGTGGCAGAGGTGAAGTATAGGGGGAGGCACAATGACCAGTATGAGCAGGTAGCAGAGGTGACATATAGGGGGCACAATGACCAGTATTTGCAGGTGGCAGAGGGGAGGTATAGGGGGTACAATGACCAGTATGGCCAGGTGGCAGAGCGTAGGTATAGGGGGCACAATGACCAGTATAAGCAAGTGGCAGAGGTGAGGTATAGGGGGCACAATGACCAGTATGAGCAGGTGGCACAGGTGAGGTATAGGGGGTACAATGACCGGTATGAGCAGGTGGCAGAGATGAGGCATAGGGGGAGGCACAATGACCAGTATGAGCAGGTAGCAGAGGTGACATATAGGCGGCACAATGACCAGTATTTGCAGGTGGCAGAGGGGGGGTATAGGGGGTACAATGACCAGTATGGCCAGGTGGCAGAGGTGAGGTATAGGTGGCACAATAACCAGTATGGGCAGGTGGTATAGGTGAGGTATAGGCGGCACAATGACCAGTATGAGTAGGTGGCACAGGTGAGGTATAGAGGGCATAATGACTGGTATAAGCAGGTGGCAGAGATGAGGTAAAGGGGGCACAATGACCAGTATTAACAGTTGGCAGAGTTGAGGTATGGGGACACAATGACCAGTATAAGCAGGTGGCAGAGGTGAGGTATAGGGGGTACAATGACCAGTGTGTCCAGGTGGCAGAGGTGAGGTATAGGTGGCACAATAACTAGTATGGGCAGGTGGTACAGGTGAGGTATAGGCGGCACAATGACCAATATGAGCAGGTGGCAGAAAAGCAGTATAGGGGCCCAATGACCAGTATGAGTAGTTGGCAGAGGTGTGGTATAGGGGGAGGCACAATGACCAGTATGAGAAGGTGGCAGAGATCACATATAGGGGGCACAATAACCAGTATGAGCAGGTAGCAGAGGTGATGTATAGGGGGTACAATGACCAGTATGAGCAGGTGGCAGAGCGTAGGTATAGGGGGCACAATGACCAGTATAAGCAGGTGGCAGAGGTGAGGTATAGGGGGCACAATGACCAGTATGAGCAGGTGGCACAGGTGAGGTATAGGGGGTACAATGACCAGTATGGCCAGGTGGCAGAGGTGGGGTATAGGTGGCACAATAACCAGTATGGGCAGGTGGTATAGGTGAGGCATAGGCGGCACAATGACCAGTATGAGCAGGTGGCAGAGGTAAGGTATAGGGGGTACAATGACTAGTATGAGCAGGTGGCAGAGGTGAAGTATAGGGGGTACAATGACCGGTATGAGCAGGTGGCAGAGATGAGGCATAGGGGGAGGCACAATGACCAGTATGAGCAGGTAGCAGAGGGGAGGTATAGGGGGTACAATGACCAGTATAGACAGGTGGCAGAGGTGAGGTATAGGGGGTACAATGACCAGTATTTGCAGGTGGCAGAGGTGAGGTATAGGGGGTATAATGACCAGTATAGCCAGGTGGCAGAGGTGAGGTATAGGTGGCACAAAAGCCAGTATGGGCAGGTGGTATAGGTGAGGTATAGGCGGCACAATGACCAGTATGAGTAGGTGGCACAGGTGAGGTATAGAGGGCATAATGACTGGTATGAGCAGGTGGCAGAGATGAGGTATAGGGGGCACAATGACCAGTATGAGCAGTTGGCAGAGGTGAGGTATAGGGGGCACAATGACCGGTATGAGCAGGTGGCAGAGATGAGGTATAGGGGGAGGCACAATGACCAGTATGAGCAGGTAGCAGAGGTGACATATAGGGGCCACAATGACCAGTATTTGCAGGTGGCAGAGGGGAGGTATAGGGGGCACAATGACCAATATGGACAGGTGACAGAGATGAGGTATGGTGGGCACAATGACCAGTATGAGCAGGTGGCAGAGTTGAGGTATGGGGACACAATGACCAGTATAAGCAGGTGGCAGAGGTGAGGTATAGGGGGTACAATTACAATGACCAGTGTGTCCAGGTGGCAAAGGTGAGGTATAGGTGGCACAATAACTAGTATGGGCAGGTGGTACAGGTGAGGTATAGGTGAGGTACAGGTGAGGTATGAGCAGGTGGCAGAAAAGCAGTATAGGGGCCCAATGACCAGTATGGGCGGGTGGCAGAGGTGGGGTATAGGGGGTACAATGACTAGTATGAGCAGGCGGCAGAGTTGAGGTATAGGGGGCACTATGACCAGTATGAGCAGGTGAGTATGAGTAGGTGGCACAGGTGAGGTACAGGGGGGCACAATGACTGGTATGAGCAAGTGGCAAAGGTCACATATAGGGGCACAATGACCAGTATGAGCAGGTGGCAGAGGTGAGGTATAGGGGGGCACAATGACCAGTATGAGCTGGTGACAGAGATGGCATATAGGAGGCACAATGACCAATATTGGCAGGTGGCAGAGATGAGGTATGGGGGGCGTGATAACCGATATGGGCAGGTGACAGAGGTGAAGAATAGGGGGTACAATGACCAGTATGAGCAGGTGGCAGAGGGGAGGTATAGGCGGCACAATGACCAGCATGAGCAGGTGGCAGAAAAGCAGTATAGGGGGTCAATGACCAGTATGGGCAGGTGGCAGAGTTGAGGTATAGAGAGCACAATGACCAATGTGTGCAGGTGGCAGAGGTGAGGTATAGGGAGCACAATGACCGGTATGAGGAGGTGACAGAGATGAGGTATAGGGGGCACAATGATTAGTATGAACAGGTGGCAGAGGTGAGGTATAGGGGGCACAATGACCGGTATGAACAGGTGGCAGAGATGAGGTATAGGGGGCACAATGACCAGTATGAGCAGGTGGCGGAAATAAGGTATAGGGACGCAATGACCGGTATGAGGAGGTGACAGAGGTTCGGTATATGGGGTACAATCACCAGTATGATCAGGTGCACACCTCCCAACTTTTTAAGATGGAAACGAGGGACACTTATTAGCAAAAGTATGTAGCATAGGACCCACTGAGGTAGGAGAATAACAGTAATGACTGCTGTGCAATGAACTCTGGTATGCAAGTCTTTTATTTCATTCTTCTAGCTATCAAGAATGAACACTCCTGGCCCGACTCGTGTCTACACGCCAGAGTATTCCTTACAGGAAATTCATTGTACATATAACTCTATCACATTACGTCACAAGCACACAGATGATACATTTCCTTTACAAAAACATTCTGTCCCTTCACCTACTTCTACTAATGCAAAGCAGTTCACCAAAGCATATAGTTTCACAAGTATTGCACAAGCCTTGCCTCTGCGGTTACTTCCTTAATCAGCTGACTGGCCTTTGACACATCCTGGACAGGAAAAGTGTGCTAAGCTAGACACAGATCGTTTTGCTAAAAGGGGGAAGTGTTCATTTGCCAATCCACAGCCTGTCACGTACAAAATGTTCTTTTATAGTAACTAGCTTTTTAGCTGGGATTCTAAATCAGCCCTACTATACACATAATCATCCCCATTCCTACTTCACCACCCCCTGCCACGCTTCTTTAAAAGCAAATTATACTAAAAAAAAAATAGATAAGCCCACAAGTGCTTTTTTTACCACTGCTATTTCTTTATATTGGCTTTTGAAACCAAAACAATTTAGAAATCAGATGAAAGGTTTAGCACTGGGAAACACTTTTTAAAAGATAAAAAATGCATTTTATATACATCTATATAGATCAGACCAAAATGAGGGACAAATGAGGAGGAATGAGGGATGGAGGGACATTGTTCCAAATCAGGGACAGTCCGTTGAAATCAGGGACAGTTGGGAGGTATGCAGGTGGCAGAGGTGAGGTATATGGGGGGGGGGGGGGGGCATAATGACCAGTATGAGGGGGTGACAGAGGTTAGGTATATGGGGCACAATGACCAGTATGAGAAGGTGGCAGAGATGAGGTATGGGGGGCACAATGATCAGTAAGAGGTGGCAGAGGGGAGGTATAAGGGGGCACAATGACCAGTATGAGAAGGTGGCAGAGATGAGGTATGGGGGGGTACAATGACCAGTATGAGGGGGTGACAGAGGTTAGGTATATGGGGCACAATGACCAGTATGAGAAGGTGGCAGAAGTGAGATATGGGGGGCACAAGGATCAGTAAGAGGTGGCAGAGGTGAGGTATAAGGGGGCACAATGACCAGTATGAGAAGGTGGCAGAGATGAGGTATGGGGGGGTACAATGACCAGTATGAGCAGGTGGCAGAGGTGAGGTATAGGGGGGCATAATGACCAGTATGAGGGGGTGACAGAGGTTAGGTATATGGGGCACAATGACCAGTATGAGCAGGTGGCAGAGGTGAGGTATAGGGGGCAAGTAGTGATAGGGACGCCAGGGTTAGAAAGTGGCACGGATTTGTATCCAATGGACAGATATGCTCAGTGTATGGTGGTGTAGAATATTGGTACCTGGAAGTGTTCGCCCAGCTCGTAGACCTCTCCTCTGTACTCACAGCCAATCTTCTCACAGCGGGGGCAGCAGTCGGTGGGGTAGTGACTGACATGCATGCAGGCGGGTGGCAGGGCGGTGCACTCTGTCCTGGCACAGGCTGGCCCCTCTGTGGTACACTCACACTGTGTGCAATGGTCTGAGTCCAGGAAATACCACTCACCAACATAGTACACACTGCCATTTGCTTCACATGTGTTCACCTGGTGAGCCGCAGACAGTCCCATCTGGCTTATCAGGAGCAGGCAGAGCAGGGAGGTGGATGCCCACCTGTCCAGCCTGGTGACACCGTTGGTAGATGCCATGATTAGTGACACAGGTGCAGGAAGAGATAATGAATCCAGAGGACCCTTCCAACAATCTTCTCACTTGAACCCTGCGGCTGAAGGTCGTCGTTCTGTACAAAGGTCCTCCAGGACAAGTATCAGTATATGGGAAGTCAGGACCAGCCTTGGTATTAATCTATAATGATGTCTGTAGGACACACGGTTCTCTACATGATCTCCCAACAGGGTTGGTCAGTGTGTAGTAGTAGGGAACGTTTGCAGACAGGTTCAGTCTCAGAAATAGGAAATAATGATGACAGGTGTCCAGCACCAGAACCTGTATTGGTGAGTAGATCCGGATCTACCGGGAGAGGAGCACCCAAGACAATGTCCGGGAATAAAATCTGGAGGGATCCAGAGGCTCAGAGTGGACTCTATTGGATCAGAGTCGGTCCAGTTGTTTTGTAGATCCTGAAGGCTTGAGGCGTATCCAGAAGATGGTGAGATCCTTGGGAAGTGGAGTAGATACTTGTAGTTCACAATGAATCCTGTGGTTTGATGGATCCCATTAAATCCTGGGGTTGTGGTACTTTTTTGTTTGCAAATTTTCAGGAAATGCTTTAGGGGTGTCTACCCTCTTCTTCTAAGGTCCAAGCAGTAGCGTGGTTTGGTGGATTCCGGTGGCTCACAGGGATTTCTGTGCTTTGATGGATCTTAGTGAACCCTGACTTGCAGTTGATATCAGTGAATCCTGTGGTTTAGTTGATCTCAGTGAATCCTGTGGTTTGGTGGGTCCCAGAGGAACCCTGTGGTTCTGAAGACCTCAATGAACCATGACCTTTGATGGATCTCAGTGAACCCTGAGGTTTGGTGGCTTGCAGTGAACCCTGAGGTTTTGTGGATCCCAGTGAATGCTGTGGTTTGGTGGATCACAGTGAATTCTGTGGTTTGGAGGATCTCAGTGAATCCTGATGTTTGGAGGTACCTAGTGAATCCTGGAGGATCTCAGTGAATCCTGTAGTTTGATGGATCTCAGTGTATCCTGTGGTTTGAGGGTCCCCAGTGAAGCCTGTAGTTTGGTGGATCTCAGTAAATCCTGGTGGATCTCAGTAAATCCTATTGTTTGGTGGATCTCAGTGAATCCTGTTGTTTGGGGGATCCCAGTGAATCCTATAGTTTGGTGGGTCTCAGTAAATCCTGTGGTTTGGTGGATCTCAGTAAATCCAGCGGTTTGGTAAATCTTAGTGAATCCTGTGGTTTTGTAGATCTTAGTGGCTCACATTGGATCCCCCTGGTTGGGTAGATCCTGGCAGTCCGGCTGGCTGGAAGTTTGCTGTGTCAGGCTGCAGTGTCTGAGTGGCCCCCACTCCGCTCCTCTTTTATAATTTGGGCATGTGATGGGAGGGGGGGGCTCCTGGATCTCTGAGTGGATGAAGCTCCCATTACAGACTCATTCTTCTCTGCTCTCTGTGTCTCTGGGCTGGATCCAGCATGTGATGTGATACCTCCTCTCCCCTCCTACTAACCATAATGGGATGACAGCCCACCTCCCCTCTACTGTATACAGGGCACAGACCATGCCCCCCCCCCCCCCCTTTCTAGGCTGTAGAGGGATGCCAGACTCCACTCCCCCCAGAGGTCCCAATACCCTGCCCTGGCTGTCTGACAGCTCCTGTCACTAGTGGAGCTTAGACAACTTTGATGTGACCCTCCAGCCATACAGCCTGGCGCTCCCAGCAAGGAAAGGGTCAATTTAAAGGAGACACCACTTTGATGTTGGAGATAACCTGCTTAGTCCTCTGAGCAGCTTCCAAATGTCTGATCTCCTCCGGCTGTTTCTTATCTCATCCAAGTACAGAAAAATGTAAAAATATGATATTTGGCGAGCGTCCCTGATTCTGGGGGCAGATAAGGTGTGTTATGCGGGTGGATCTGTAAACACAACCGGTTTCTGGAAATGGGCGTCAGAGCTGCGCTGATGAAGTCCTGGATGCAGTGTTCGTCTGATAGTCTTTATAGGGTGTGTACACCCCAACAATCATCTCCTCATTTTTCCTCTGTTAAATATCCCATTAAAAGTGTTTAATTATATCTGTTAAATAAATGCAAAAATATACCTGGTGATCCTGCCAGAAATCTTGGCCACCTATAACTTCCTGTGCTGACTCTTATCAGTTACATTGTTTCCAGTTATATCTGAGGACTACAAACCCACACCCTATGTTATGGAGAGAAGGAGAAGGGTGGGTGTCCCATAGTCCTGTCCCAGGGTGTCCTTATTCTGACCTTCTTCTAACCAGCTTCTGACTTGCTACTATCCTTCATCTGACCTTCTTCTAACCTGCCTCTGACCTACTTCTAACTGTTTTTGTCCCTCTTCTGACTTGTTTCTTCCCTGCTTCTGGCCTTCTTCTAACCAGGTTCTGACTTGCCACTGTCCTTCTTCTGACCTGCTTCTAACCAGCTTCTGACCTGCTGCTGTCCTTCTTCTGAACTTCTTCTAACCAGCTTCTGACCTGCTGCTGTCCTTCTTCTGAACTTCTTCTAACCAGCTTCTGACCTGCTGCTGTCCTTCTTCTGAACTTCTTCTAACCAGCTTCTGACCTGCTGCTGTCCTAACCAGCTTCTGTTATGACCTGCTACTGTCTTTCTTCTGACCTTCTTCTAAACTGCTTTTGACCTACTTCTAATGCCGTGTACACACGACCGGACTTTACGGCATACTTGGTCCAGTGAATTGTCCGTCGGACAATTCGATCGTGTGTGGGCTCCAGTGGACTTTTTTTTCTCAAAAGTTTGACAGACCTAGAAATGAAACATGTTTCAAATCTGTCCGACGGACTCGAGTCCGGTCGAAAAGTCCGCTCATCTGTATGCTAGTCTGACGCAAAAACCGGCGCTAGGGCAGCTATTGGCTACTGGCTATCAACTTCCTTGTTTTAGTCCGGTCGTGCGTCATCACATACGAATCCGTCGGACTTTGGTTGATCGTGTGTAGGCAAGTCCATTCATTCGGAAAGTCCGTCATAAAGTCCGTCGAAAAGTCCGCAGGACAAAGTCTGCCGTAAAGTACGCTCGTGTGTACGCGGCATAACTGTTTTTGTCCTTCCTCTGACTGGTTCCTGCCCTGCTTCTGAACTTCTAACCAGCTTCTGACCTGCTGCTGTCATTCTTCTGATTCTTTTCAACCTACTTTTAACTGATTTGTCCTTCTTCTGACTTGTTCCTGTCCTGCTTTTAACCAGCTTCTGACTTTTAACCTGCTTTAAACCTTCTTCTAACCAGCTTCTGACTTGCTACTATCCATTTCCTGACCTTCTTCTAACCTGCTTTTGACCTGCTTCTAACTTTTTTTTTGTCCCTGTTCTGACTTGTTTCTGTCCTTCAGACCTTTTTCTAACCAGCTTCTGACCTGCTACTGTCCTACTTCTGACCTTCTTCTAACCTGCTTTTAACCTACTCCTAACTGTTTTTGTCCTTTTCTGACTTGTTTCTGTCCTGCTTCTGAACTTCTAACCAGCTTCTGACCCGCTGCTGTCCTTCTTCTAACCAGCTTCTGACCCGCTGCTGTCCTTCTAACCAGCTTCTAACTGTTTTTTTGTCCTTCTTCCGACTTGCTTTTGTCCTTCTTCTAACCAGCTTCTGACCTGCTGCTGTCCTTCTTCTGGCCTACTTCTAACTGTTTTTTGTCCTTATGACTTGTTTTTGTCCTTCTTCTGACCTTCTTCTAATCAGCTTCTGACCTGCTATTGTCCTATTTGACTAACTTCTAACTGTTTTTGTCCTTCTTCTGACTTGTTTTTGTCCTGCTGCTGTCCTTCTAACCAGCTTCTGACCTGCTGCTGTTCTTCTGACCTTCTATTGTCCTTCTAACTGTTTTTGTCCTTCTTCTGACCTGTTTCTGTCCTGGTTCTGACCTGTTGCTGTTCTTCTTCTGACCTTCTTCCTACCTGCTTCTGTTCTGTTTCTTATCTGCTTAACTTACTTCTAACCTGCTTCTGTCCTGCTTTCAGTAAGTTTTGCATTCCCATAGACTCGTGTTTGGGAAGATACAAATAAGACACGCAGTCACAGCTCATTTCTTGAATTCGGTTTGAAGAGACTTTTATTCAGTGGCGGCCCGTCCATACAGGGCGCCTGGGCAACCCCCCCCTCCCCAGTCCATGCGCCTGAACCCTAATTTACATGCAGGGTGCTGAACGCATGGATTCCAATGTGTTTTTTTTTTTTAAGCACGTGACTAGAGCCAGGAGCTCTAGTTGGCTTCAAAAAAGGTGGGCTCACCCACTTGTGTGACAATAACGAATTATTAATATGCACTATTGTCTTCCTGATTCTCCTCCCAGCCAATCAGGAAGCAGGTCCTGAGACCCGATTGGCCAAGATGAGAAGCACGGGCTTCCAATATCCTTCCTCCCAGGTTACCTGCAGGGGTAAGTGTGGGGGCTGGTGGGGCAGACGGACGGACAAACAAGCAAGCGATGTGGGGGACCGACGGGGAGGGGTTGGAAGGTGATTTGTTTGCTGCCCCCCCCAAAATGGAGCACCAGCCGCCCCTGCTTTTATTTATTACAATTACAGTGACTGTGGCAGTGCAGTGCCCTGTCATGGTGTCAAAAGTTAGTCTGGGTCAGCTTTTGCAGAGAACCGGCACACTGATGGTGCAGGTGTGTGCTGGGCTTTTAGTAGAGTAATTTCAGTGCTTCTGGGCTCCATGCGGTTGCATCAGAGCAGCCAGAGGTGTGCGTGTCTGCATGGTGCAGTCTGGGAGAGGACAGACAGAGGCCTGAGCTAGAGGGCGGAGCAGGAGGGAGCTGTGGGTAAGAGTGAGCTGACTGGAGGTGCAGCGTTTGTAGATGAGCTCAGGAATGTTGTGTTAGATGGTCAGGAGGACTGAGGCTCCGGGCCTGAGTAGCGGTGCTGCTAAAGAGAGCCAGGAGGCTGAATGTTACTGTGCTTTGTGTTGATGGTGGAAACCCCTGTGAGGGATACTCACTGCTGGCAACGTTTTCCTTTGTGTTCCAATAAATCTGGCCAACAAGCCCTAAAAAGGCAGATCTGGTGTGGACCCGACTCACTGGTGAGCGCTACATGTGAGCTAAACAATCCTCCTACATCGCAGGACATAATGTATAATATTGATGAAGAGTCACCGGAGGGACAATATACGATCACATAATCTGTTTCCGTCCTTCTTCTGACCTACTGCTCTCCTTCTTCTGACCTACTGCTCGCCTTCTTCTGACCTGTTTCCGTCCTTCTTCTGACCTACTGCTCGCCTTCTTCTGACCTGTTTCCGTCCTTCTTCTGACCTACTGCTCGCCTTCTTCTGACCTGTTTCCGTCCTTCTTCTGACCTACTGCTCGCCTTCTTCTGACCTACTTCTGTCCTACTTATGGTCTGCTTCTGTCCTTCTCACCTACTTCTCTTCTTCTTTTTCCAGACCTTCTTCTTTCCTCTGACCTGTTTCTGTCCTGACCTACTTCTTTCCTTCTTATGGCCTGCTTCCATCCTTCTTCTGACCTGTTTTTGTCCTTTTTCTGACCTAATTCTCTCCTTCTGAACAGTTTTTGTCCTTCTTCTGACCTGCTTATCTCATTCTTTTGGCTTGCTTCTGTCTTTCTTCTGACCTCCTTCTCTCCTCCTTCTGACCTACTTCTCTTCTTCTTATGGCCTGCCTCTGTCCTACTTCTCTTCTTCTTATGGTCTGCTTCTGTCCTTCTGACCTACTTCTCTCCTTCTTTCTTCTGACCTACTTCTAACTGTTTTTGTCCCTCTTCTGACTTGTTTTTGTCCCTCTTCTGACTTGTTTCTTCCCTGCTTCTGGCCTTCTTCTAACCAGGTTCTGACTTGCCACTGTCCTTCTTCTGACCTGCTTCTAACCAGCTTCTGACCTGCTGCTGTCCTTCTTCTGAACTTCTTCTAACCAGCTTCTGACCTGCTGCTGTCCTTCTTCTGAACTTCTTCTAACCAGCTTCTGACCTGCTGCTGTCCTAACCAGCTTCTGTTATGACCTGCTACTGTCTTTCTTCTGACCTTCTTCTAAACTGCTTTTGACCTTCTTCTAATGCCGTGTACACACGACCGGACTTTACAGCATACTTGGTCCGGCGAACCTAAATCCGTCGGACAATTCGATCGTGTGTGGGCTCCAGCGGACTTTTTTTTCTCAAAAGTTTGACGGAGCAGCTATTGGCTACTGGCTATGAACTTCCTTGTTTTAGTCCGGTCGTACGTCATCACATACGAATCCGTCGGACTTTGGTTGATCGTGTGTAGGCAAGTCCAATCATTCGCAAAGTCCATCGTAAAGTCCGTCGAAAAGTCCGCAGGACAAAGTCTGCCGTAAAGTACGCTCGTGTGTACGCGGCATAACTGTTTTTGTCCTTCTGACTGGTTCCTGCCCTGTTTCTGAACTTCTAACCAGCTTCTGACCTGCTGCTGTCATTCTTCTGATCCTTTTCAACCTACTTTTAACTGATCTGTCCTTCTTCTGACTTGTTCCTGTCCTACTTTTACCCAGCTTCTGACTTTTAACCTGCTTTTAACCTTCTTCTAACCAGCTTCTGACTTGTTACTAACCATTTCCTGACCTTCTTCTAACCTGCTTTTGACCTGCTTCTAACTTTTTTTTGTCCCTGTTCTGACTTGTTTCTGTCCTTCAGACCTTTTTCTAACCAGCTTCTGACCTGCTGCTGCCCTTCTTCTGGACTTCTTCTAACCAGCTTCTGACCTGCTACTGTCCTTCTTCTAATCAGCTTCTGACCTGCTACTGTCCTACTTCTGACCTTCTTCTAACCTGCTTTTAACCTACTCCTAACTGTTTTTGTCCTTTTCTGACTTGTTTCTGTCCTGCTTCTGAACTTCTAACCAGCTTCTGACCCGCTGCTGTCCTTCTTCTAACCAGCTTCTGACCCGCTGCTGTCCTTCTTCTAACCAGCTTCTAACTGTTTTTTTGTCCTTCTTCTGACTTGCTTTTGTCCTTCTTCTAACCAGCTTCTGACCTGCTGCTGTCCTTCTTCTGGCCTACTTCTAACTGTTTTTTATCCTTATGACTTGTTTTTGTCCTTCTTCTGACCTTCTTCTAATCAGCTTCTGACCTGCTATTGTCCTATTTGACTAACTTCTGTTTTTGTCCTTCTTCTGACTTGTTTTTGTCCTGCTGCTGTCCTTCTTCTAACCAGCTTCTGACCTGCTGCTGTTCTTCTGACCTTCTATTGTCCTTCCTCTAACTGTTTTTGTCCTTCTTCTGACCTGTTTCTGTCCTGGTTCTGACCTGTTGCTGTTCTTCTTCTGACCTTCTTCCTACCTGCTTCTGTCCTGTTTCTGATCTGCTTAACTTACTTCTAACCTGCTTCTGTTCTGCTTTCAGCAAGTTTTGCATTCCCATAGACTCGTGCTTGGGAAGATACAAATAAGACACGCAGTCACAGCTCATTTCTTGAATTCGGTTTGAAGAGACTTTTATTCAGTGGCGGTCCGTCCATACAGGGCGCCTGGGCAACCCCCCCCCCAGTCCATGCGCCTGAACCCTAATTTACATGCAGGGTGCCGAACGCATGGATTCCAATGTGTTTTTTTTTTTTTTTAAGCACGTGACTAGAGCCAGGAGCTCTAGTTGGCTTCAAAAAAGGTGGGCTCACCCACTTGTGTGACAATAACGAATTATTAATATGCACTATTGTCTTCCTGATTCTCCTCCCAGCCAATCAGGAAGCAGGTCCTGAGACCCGATTGGCCAAGAGGAGAAGCACGGGCTTCCAATATCCTTCTCCCTACGTTACCTGCAGGGGTAAGTGTGGGGGCTGGTGGGGCAGACGGACGGACAAACAAGCAAGCGATGTGGGGGACCAACGGGGAGGGGTTGGAAGGTGATTTGTTTGCTGCCCCCCCCCCCCCAAAATGGAGCACCAGCCGCCCCTGCTTTTATTTATTACAATTGCAGTGACTGTGGCAGTGCAGTGCCCTGTCATGGTGTCAAAAGTTAGTCTGGGTCAGGTTTTGCAGAGAACCGGCACACTGATGGTGCAGTTGTGTGCTGGGCTATTAGTAGAGTAATTTCAGTGCTTCTGGGCTCCATGCGGTTGCATCAGAGCAGCCAGAGGTGTGCGTGTCTGCATGGTGCAGTCTGGGAGAGGACAGACAGAGGCCTGAGCTAGAGGGCAGAGCAGGAGGGAGCTGTGGGTAAGAGTGAGCTGACTGGAGGTGCAGCGTTTGTAGATGAGCTCAGGAATGTTGTGTTAGATGGTCAGGAGGACTGAGGCTCCGGGCCTGAGTAGCGGTGCTGCTAAAGAGAGCCAGGAGGCTGAATGTTACTGTGCTTTGTGTTGATGGTGGAAACCCCTGTGAGGGCTACTCACTGCTGGCAACGTTTTCCTTTGTGTTCCAATAAATCTGGCCAACAAGCCCTAAAAAGGCAGATCTGGTGTGGACCCGACTCACTGGTGAGCGCTACATGTGAGCTAAACAACCCTCCTACATCGCAGGACATAATGTATAATATTGATGAAGAGTCACCGGAGGGACAATATACGATCACATAATCTGTTTCCGTCCTTCTTCTGACCTTCTGCTCTCCTTCTTCTGACCTACTGCTCTCCTTCTTCTGACCTACTGCTCTCCTTCTTCTGACCTTCTGCTCTCCTTCTTCTGACCTACTGCTCTCCTTCTTCTGACCTACTGCTCTCCTTCTTCTGACCTGTTTCCGTCCTTCTTCTGACCTGCTTCTGTCCTACTTATGGTCTGCTTCTGTCATACTTATGGTCTGCTTCTGTCCTTCTCACCTACTTCTCTCCTTCTTTTTCCTGACCTTCTTCTTTCCTCTGACCTGTTTCTGTCCTGACCTACTTCTTTTCTTCTTATGGCCTGCTTCCATCCTTCTTCTGACCTGTTTTTGTCCTTTTTCTGACCTAATTCTCTCCTTCTGAACAGTTTTTGTCCTTCTTCTGACCTGCTTATCTCATTCTTTTGGCTTGCTTCTGCCCTTCTTCTGACCTACTTCTCTCCTCCTTCTGACCTACTTCTCTTCTTATGACCTGTTTCTCTGCTTCTGACCTACTTCTTTCCTTCTTATGGCCTGCCTCTGTCCTTCTGACCTACTTCTCTCCTTCTTTCTTCTGACCTGCTTCTCTCCTTCCTCTGACCTACTTCTCTCATTCTTCTGACCTGTTTCTGTCCTTCTTTTAACCTACTTCTCTCATTCTTATGGCTTGCCTCTGTCCTTCTTCTGAACTGCTTCTTTCCTTCTGACCTACTTCTCTCCTCCTTTTGACCTACTTTCTCCTTCTTCTGAACTGCTTCTGTCCTTCTTCTGACCTACTTCTCTCCTCCTTCTGACCCACTTCTCTTTTTCCTATGACTTGCTTCTGACCTGTTTCTGACCTACTTCTTTCCTTCTTATGGCCTGCCTCTGTCCTTCTTCTGACCTGCCTCTCTCCTTCTTTTTCTGACCTGCTTCTGATCTACTTCTCTTTTCTTATGACCTGCTTCTCTCCTCCTTTTGACCTACTTCTCTCCTTCTTCTGAACTGCTTCTGTCCTTCTTCTGACCTACTTCTCTCCTCCTTCTGACCTACTTCTCTTCTTCTTATGACTTGCTTCTGACCTACGTCTTTCCTTCTTATGACCTGCCTCTGTCCTTTTTTTGACCTGCTAATCTCCTTCTTTTTCTGACCCGCTTCCGACCTACTTCTCTTTTCTTATGACCTGCTTCTCTCCTTCCTCTGACCTGTTTCTGTCCTTCTTATGGCCTGCTTCCATCCTTCTTTGGACCTATTTCTCTCCTGACCCGTTTCTGTCCTTCTTCTGACCTACTACTCTCCTTATTACTTGCTTCTCTCCTTCTGACCTGCTTCTCTCCTTCTTACTTCTGACCTACTTCTTTCCTTCTTACTTTTGACCTACTTTTCTCCTTCTTACTTCTGACCTACTTCTCTCCTTCGTACTTCTGGCATACTTCTCACCTTCTTCTGACCTGCTTCTATCCTTCTTTCTTCTGACCTACTTCTGTCCTACTTCTCTCCTTCTTATGGCCTTCTTCTCTCCTTCTGAACTACTTATTTTCTTCTTCTGACCTACTTCTCTTTTTCCTATGACCTGCTTCTGTCCTTCTTCTGACTTGTTTCCGTCCCAATTATCTCCCTCTTATGACCTGCTTCTTCCCTTCTTCTGACAGAGACAGCAAATAAAAACTGACAGGGGTTCTAATTTCTCGCCACTTCATCCAAAACTAAATAAATAAAGTTTTGCCGCCAGATATACTTTAAAAGTTCATGCTGAGAAAAGTTTAACACTTTCACTTTACAGAAAAAAAGAAAACATTGAACAAGAAGTGTGTCAACAAGGACCCCAAAAGGGTCAGCCTGACAATCCAGGTAGGACATTCTCCAGGGACTAATTGGGGCCCTTAGGGACACATCTCTGGCCTCGGGGGGTGGCTGTTTTTTTTTCTTGTTTTTATCACATCACATCAGATATTTTGTAACAATGTAACGAGCAGAGGAGACGAGGTGAGGATTTCTGGCAGAGGCTCTGAACTCGCCGCGGGATATTTTCTGGATGTGGCGCTCGGCTCCTCATAAATCTCTCCCCCCTGATGAAGGTTTCCTGTGCTGGAACGCGGTATGTATTCGGTGTGTCTCCCATGGGTCTGGACTTGTCTTTGTAGGAATCAGAGGACCTTGTTGGGCGATGGACCCCCCCTCCCAGCGACAAGCGAGGAATCTGGGACAAAATTACGGCACGACACCGAAAATCTCATCTTCCCAGAAGTCACTGCTCTGATTAACTCTCCCACCCGGGAACACGCGCCGTGACGTCACCCGCCTGGCCGGGAACACTTCGCCTTGTGACCAGCCTGTGCCAGCCAGGAAAGTCGCTCCGAGCTGCCATGTTATTAAATCTCCTTTCCAGGGAGGAATCTAATGTCACCATGATGGACTCCGTCAGCTCGATCCCCCCCTCAGCACCCCCTACATTAGATCTCGCCTTCCCTGCTAACCCCCTATACCCAGAGCTACAGAGAGTCTTGTGTCCCCAGAGCTACAGAGAGTCTTGTATGTCCAGAGCTACAGAGAGTCTTGTGTCCCCAGAGCTACAGAGAGTCTTGTGTTCCCAGAGCTACAGAGAGTCTTGTGTTCCCAGAGCTACAGAGAGTCTTGTGTTCCCAGAGCTACAGAGAGTCTTGTGTCCCCAGAGCTACAGAGTCTTGTATACCCAGAGCTACAGAGAGTCTTGTGTCCCCAGAGCTACAGAGTCTTGTATACCCAGAGCTACAGAGAGTCTTGTATACCCAGAGCTACAGAGAGTCTTGTATACCCAGAGCTACAGAGAGTCTTGTGTCCCCAGAGCTACAGAGAGTCTTGTGTCCCCAGAGCTACAGAGTCTTGTATACCCAGAGCTACAGAGAGTCTTGTATAACCAGAGCTACAGAGAGTCTTGTATACCCAGAGCTACAGAGAGTCTTGTATGTCCAGAGCTACAGAGAGTCTTGTGTCCCCAGAGCTACAGAAAGGCTTGTGTCCCAGAGCTACAGAGAGTCTTGTATATCCAGAGCTACAGAGAGTCTTGTGCCCCCAGAGCTACAGAGAGTCTTGTGCCCCCAGAGCTACAGAGAGTCTTGTATACCCAGAGCTACAGAGAGTCTTGTATATCCAGAGCTACAGAGAGTCTTGTGCCCCCAGAGCTACAGAGAGTCTTGTGCCCCCAGAGCTACAGAGAGTCTTGTATACCCAGAGCTACAGAGAGTCTTGTATACCCAGAGCTACAGAGAGTCTTGTGTCCCCAGAGCTACAGAGAGTCTTGTGTCCCCAGAGCTACAGAGAGTCTTGTGTCCCCAGAGCTACAAGAGTCTTGTGTCCCCAGAGCTACAGAATGTCTTGTATATCCAGAGCTAAAGAGAGTCTTGTATACCCAGAGCTACAGAGAGTCTTGTGTTCCCAGAGCTACAGAGAGTCTTGTGTCCCCAGAGCTACAGAGAGTCTTGTATACCCAGAGCTACAGAGAGACTTGTGTTCCCAGAGCTACAGAGAGCCTTGTGTCCCCAGAGCTACAGAGAGTCAAACTACAGAGAGTCTTGTGTCCCCAGAGCTACAGAGAGTCTTGTGTCCCCAGAGCTACAGAGAGTCTTGTATGTCCAGAGCTACAGAGAGCCTTGTGTCCCCAGAGCTACAGAGAGTCAAACTACAGAGAGTCTTGTGTCCCCAGAGCTACAGAGAGTCTTGTGTCCCCAGAGCTACAGAGAGTCTTGTATGTCCAGAGCTACAGAGAGTCTTGTATACCCAGAGCTACAGAGAGTCTTGTGTCCCCAGAGCTACAGAGAGTCTTGTGTCCCCAGAGCTACAGAGAGTCTTGTGTCCCCAGAGCTACAAGAGTCTTGTATGTCCAGAGCTACAGAGAGTCAAGCTACAGAGAGTCTTGTGTCCCCAGAGCTACAGAGAGTCTTGTGTCCCCAGAGCTACAGAGAGTCTTGTGTCCCCAGAGCTACAGAGAGTCTTGTATGTCCAGAGCTACAGAGAGTCTTGTATGTCCAGAGCTACAGAGAGTCGAGCTACAGAGAGTCTTGTGTCCCCTCAAACTACAGAGAGTCTTATGTCCCTTAGAGCCGCAGAGAGACTTGTGTCTGGTCCCAGCACTCCTCTCACACAATCTAAGCAGCAGACCTTCTATGGAGTGTGAGGCTGAGCACAGAGAATACAATCTGATTGGACAATCTCTGGATCTTCCCTCCCCTATGCAATGTGAGAATCCTCCTGATTGGCTGGGATTGGATTTCTCTGTCCTCCTATTATGTGGTTTTGTTAAACATAATTCAGATTGTATGGTGACTGATGACAGCTCACATGAGAACCCAAGCAACTGTGATGGTCCTCATCTACAGTATCTCACAAAAGTAAGTACACCCCCCAGTGACATTTGTGTAAATCTTTTCTTCTCTCTTTTCATGTGACAACACTGAAGAAATGACACTTGTCTACAATGTAAAGTAGTGAGTGTACAGCTTGTATAACAGTGTAAATTTACTGTCCCCTCAAAATAACTCAACACACAGCCATTAATGTCTAAACCGCTGGCAACAAAAGTCAGTACACCCCTAAGAGAAAATCTCCAAATTGGGCCCAAAGTGTCAATATTTTGTGTGGCCACCATTATTTTCCAGCACTGCCTTAACCCTCTTGGGCATGGAGGTCACCAGAGCTTCACAGGTTGTCACTGGAGTCCTCTTCCCCTCCTCCATGATGACATCACAGAGCTGGTGGATGTTAGAGACCTTGCGCTCCTCCACCTTCCGTTTGAGGATGTCCCACAGATGATCAATAGGGTTTAGGTCTGGAGACATGCTTGGCCAGTCCATCACCTTTACCCTCAGCTTCTTTAGCAAGGCAGTGGTGGTCTTGGAGGTGTGTTTGGGGTGGTTATCATGTTGGAATACTGCCCTGCGGTCCAGTCTCTGAAGGGAGGGGATCATGCTCTGCTTCAGTATGTCACAGTACATGTTGGCATTCATGGTTCCCTCAATGATCTGTAGCCCCCCAGTGCCGGCAGCACTCATGCAGCCCCAGACCATGACACTCCCACCACCATGCTTGACTGTAGACAAGACACACTTGTCTTTGTCCTCCTCACCTGGTTGCCCCCACACACGCTTGTCACCATCTGAACCAAATACGTTTATCTTGGTCTCATCAGACCACAGGACATGGTTCCAGTAATCCATCTCCTTAGTCTGCTTGTCTTCAGCAAACTGTTTGTGGTCTTTCTTGTGCATCATCTTTAGAAGAGGCTTCCTTCTGGGATGACAGCCATGCAGACCAATTTGATGCAGTGTGCGGCGTATGGTCTGAGCACTGACAGGCTGACCCCCCCACCCCTACAACCTCTGCAGCAATGCTGGCAGCACTCATACGTCTATTTCCCAAAGACAACCTCTGGATATGACGCTGAGCACATGACCTCAACTTCTTTGGAGGACCATGGCGAGGCCTGTCCTGAGGGGAACCTGTCCTGTTATACCGCTGTATGGTCTTGGCCACCGTGCTGCAGCTCAGTTTCAGGGTCTTGGCAATCTTCTTATAGCCTAGGCCATCTTTATGTAGAGCAACTATTCTTTTCTTCAGATCCTCAGAGAGTTCTTTTCCATGAGGTGTCATGTTGTACTTCCAGTGACCAGTATGAGAGAGTGAGAGCGATAACACCAAATTTAACACACCTGCTCCCCATTCACACCTGAGACCTTGTAACACTAACGAGTCACATGACACCGGGGGAGGGAAAATGGCTAATTGGGCCCAATTTGGAGATTTTCACTTAGGGGTGTACTGACTTTTGTTGCCAGCGGTTTAGACATTAATGGCTGTGTGTTGAGTTATTTTGAGGGGACAGCAAATTTACACTGTTATACAAGCTGTACACTCACTACTTTACATTGTAGACAAGTGTCATTTCTTCAGTGTTGTCACATGAAAAGAGAGAAGAAAAGATTTACACAAATGTGACTGAGGGGTGTACTTACTTTTGTCAGATACTGTATATACACTGTGTATGGGGTCAGGGGGAGGAGCGCCCTCTATGGGAGGGGGAGGGGAGGTCTCCAGATTTCCGGGACAATCCCATTTCTATCTCCCCGCCTTCTACACCGGGACGGTAAATACCATGGATGGGGGAGGGGCTCCGGCTGCAGGTCTGAAGCTCCCCGCCCCTCTCCGTGACGTCACTGCCTGTCACCCGGACTCTCAGCTTTGCGCGCTTTTAGGGGCGGGGCCTGCGACGGGGGCGTGTCCGGTCTCCATGGTGACGGCAAAGTTTACATCAGAGACATAAAACCGGGAGGAGAGTCACGTGACCGGAGAGGACACCGGGTATGTAGAGACCCCTCCCCCACCCTGCACCCCTCTAGCACACCCCCTCCCTGCACCCCTCTACTACCACCCCTCCCCCACACTGCACCCCAATACCGCTCACCTCAACAATTTCCCCCTCTACTCGGCTTCCCCAATACCCATCTCTTGCCCCCCCCCCAGATTTCAGGGTGGGATTTCTCCCCAGAGAGTCCTGCATGTGTCCCCCAACCAGCCAATCAGATGACAGCTCTCACTCCTCCTGGGATTGGTTGTTTGGGGGGGTTTTCCGGCTCCCCTCAGTGCTGCCTGTGATCAGTATGGGGGCGGGATGTACAGCGCAGGGTCTGCCCCCTATATTTCCCACAATCCCCTGTTCCTGGAGCCGGGTCACAGGTCTGCCCCCCCGGGGCCCCGTGATTTGTCCCCCCTCCCCCCGGGGCCCCGTGATTTGTCCCCCCTCCCCCCGGGTCCCCATGATTTTTCCCCCCGGGGCCCTGAGATCGGCCCCCCCCCGGAACCCCCTGATTTGTCCCCCCGGGGCCCCGTGATTTGCCCCCCCGGGGCCCCATGATTTGTCCCCCCCCAGGGCCCCGTGATTTGTCCCCCCTCCCCCCGGGGCCCCGTGATTTGTCCCCCCTCCCCCCGGGTCCCCATGATTTTTCCCCCCGGGGCCCTGAGATCGGCCCCCCCCCCGGGACCCCCTGATTTGTCCCCCCGGGGCCCCGTGATTTGCCCCCCCGGGGCCCAATGATTTGTCCCCCCCCCTGGGGCCCCAAGATTTGTCCCCCCCCAGGCCCTGAGATTTGCCCCCCACGGGACCCCATGATTTGTCCCCCCCCCCGGGCCCAATGATTTGTCCCCCCCAGGGCCCCATGATTTGTCCCCCCCCAGGGCCCCGTGATTTGTCCCCCCTCCCCCCGGGGCCCCGTGATTTGTCCCCCCCTGGGGCCCTATGATTTGTCCCCCCCTGGGGCCCCATGATTTGTCCCCCCCCTGGGGCCCCATGATTTGTCCCCCCCCTGGGGCCACATGATTTGTCCCCCCCCGGGGCCCCATGATTTGTCCCCCCCCTGGGGCCCCATGATTTGTCCCCCCCCTGGGGCCCCATGATTTGTCCCCCCCCAGGGCCCCGTGATTTGTCCCCCCTCCCCCCGGGGCCCCGTGATTTGTCCCCCCCTGGGGCCCTATGATTTGTCCC
>JBBGZY010001316.1:0-190000 GCA_037952925.1 Lithobates clamitans
TGGCTATATTGGGCCAACTTCCAGCAGTACTGCACTCTATTGGCTATTTTGCACAACTCCTGGCTGCACTGAACTTGCAGAGACCAAACCACCCTACAGCCACTTCTCCTCTGTAAAGGCGGAGGGGAGGGTGGAAGGTTCAGTCACCAGGATAGTTGGACTTTCTCCCATCAACTCCCTTCTGGCTTCACAAAGTTTTCTTTAGTAGGCGCTCCCACTAAGCCTAGCTGGGACCTGTATGTCTTCACCTTGGCTCCTCTAGCTCTCCTTTGCCCCAGGGGCAGACCCCCTGCACAGGGAACTCCTCTTGCAGGACTTGACCAAGGAAATCTGCTTCTCTGCTTCCCAGGCCACAGACTACTTATGGGCTCTCCCTTCACCTTCTGGGCACACCTCCAGAGTGAAGGCCAGAGTTCCATAAATATTCAGGCTGCCTGTCCTGCTGTCCCTCTATACCCACTATACCTCTAGCAGTCTCTAGAGGACAGGGTGGGTAGCAGAACTGCAGCCTGTGAAACACTGAACAGCCCTAAGCAATCAACACCTGCTCCACTGTTTACAGAGGAGCCAAACTAAATTTACCTAACAGCCTACTCAGAGTACAGATCAATTGGTACTCCCAGCAATTAATCACTGGGCATTTTGTCGTCATTGAGCAACCAAAGATCTTTTGTGTAGCTCTAGCTAATAAGGGAAGGAGGAAATGGCATGAGGCTCACTTTATTGGCTGGAGCTATGCATTCGATCTTTAGTTACTCAAGGATGCTTACTAAATAATATGTGATGAATTACTAGAAGTGACAAGTGGTAAATCTCTCAGTAGCAAACTGAAAGTGCCTATTATTATTCATTTGCCCTCTCTCTCTCCTCTCTCTCTCTCTCTCTCTCTCTCTCTCTCTCTCTCTCCTCTCTCTCTCTCTCTCTCCCCCCTTCCTCTCTCTCCCCCCTATTTTTTTTCTCTCTTCCTCTCTCTCACTTCCCCTTCCTCTTTTTTTTCTTCTCCTCCATATTGGCCTTTTCTCTATTCATCTTCCCCTTTATCCCTATAACCCCCCCCCCCATCATCATCTCTCTCTCTCTCTCTCTCTCTCCCTCTCTCTCTCTCTCTCTCTCTCTCTCTCTCTCTCTCTCTCTCTCTCTCTCTCTCTCTCTCTCTCTCTCCTCTCTCTCTCTCTCTCTCTCTCTCTCTCTCTCTCTCTCTCTCTCTCTCTCTCTCTCTCTCTCTCTCTCCTCTCTCTCTCTCTCTCTCTCTCTCTCTCTCTCTCTCTCTCTCTCTCTCTCTCTCTCTCTCCCTCCTTCCCTTTCTCCTCTCTTTCCTCCACCTTCCCCTTCCTGTCTCTTCCTGCCCTTTTTATCCTCTCCTACTTCCATCCCCTACCCAACTCTCCTCTACACCCCCATGCCTCTTTTCCAGCCCCTTGTTTCCTCACCCCTCTCTTCTTTCTAGCCTCCTCTCCACATTTTTATATCCTTCCCTTCCCTTCTCTCGCTTGCATCCCTCTCACTTTTCTCCTTATCTTTCCCCATCTCTCCCTTCCATCTCCCCCATTCTGGCCCTTACCCATTGCTTCCTTCTATCCTGCCCCCACCTCTTTCTCCTTCGCTCTTCTTCCTCTTGTAACAGACATAAGATCCTCTTCTGATTCTCAGCATAATCCAGCTTATATTTTGCTCACTTTACTGTTCAGTTGCTGATCTGCTGCCTTTCACCGCCATGTCTGAAGAACATTGGTCGTGTCTGGCTGTTGTTTCTTCTGCCGTTTCTTTTTATTGAAAAATTTCCATTTAGGAGTTTTACTGTCAGGGCGTCCCATCCTGTAGAAATAACCGGGATCTGCACAGGAGTTTGGGGGAATGTCAATTCATAAAAGGCTAATTCTAATTCAGAAGGTGAATAAATGTGGGGGTCCTGTGAAGGATACAGTTAGTGGTGGGGTCTACACAGGCAACAATGAGTGTGGGGGTCTACAAAGGATACAATGAGTGTGGGGGTCTACACAGGCAACAGTGAGTGTGGGGGTCCTGCAGAGAGGATACAGCGAGTGTGGGGGTCCTGCAGAGAGGATACAGTAAGTGTGGGGGTCTACACAGGATACAATGTGTGGGGGTCCTGCAGAGAGGATACAGTAAGCAAGGGGGTCCTGCAGAGGCTAGAGTGAGCATGGGGGTCTTACAGAGAAAATAGTGTGTGTGGGGGTGGTGGGGGGGGGTGTCCTGCAGAGGATACAGTGAGTGTGGGGGTTCTACAGAGGGTACATTGTGTGTATGGGGGAGAGGGGATGGTCCTGTAGAGGATATAGTGAGTGATGGGGATCCTGCAGCGTATGCATTTGAATGTGGGTGATCTATAGAGGTTGCATTGTGTATAGGGGGGTCCTGCAGAGGATACAGTGAGTGGTGGGGGTCCTGCATGGGATACAGTGAGTGCTGGGGGTCCTGCATTGGATACAGTGAGTGGTGGGGGTCCTGCAGAGGATACAGTGAGTGTGAGGGTCCTGTAGAGGATACAGTTGGTGGTGGGGGGCTACACAGGAAACATTGAGTGTGGGGGTCCTGCAGAGAGGATACAGTGAGTGTGGGGGTCTACAAAGGATACAATGAGTGTGGGGGTCCTGCAGAAGATACAGTAAGCAAGGGGGTCCTGCAGACGATAGAGTGAGCGTGGGGGTCCTGCAGAGGAAATAGTGTGTGTGGGGTGTCCTGCAGAGGATACAGTGAGTGATGGGGGTCCTGCATGGGATACATTGAGTGTGGGGGGTCCAGCAGAGGATACAGTGAGCAAGGCGGTCCAGCAGGGGTTACAGTAAGTGTGGGGGTTCTACAGAGGGTACATTGTGTGTGTGTGTGTGTGTGTGTGTATATGGGGAGGGGGGATGGTCATGCAGAGGATATAGTGAGTGTGGAGGTTCTACAGAGGATACGGTGAGTGGTGGGGGTCCTGCAGAGGATACAGTGAGTGTGGAGGTCCTGCAGAGGATACAGTGAGTGTGGAGGTTCTGCAGAAGATACAGTGAGTGGTGGGGGTCCTGCAGAGGATACAGTGAGTGGTGGGGGTCCTGCAGAGGATACAGTGAGTGGTGGGGGTCCTGCAGAGGATACAGTGAGTGGTGGGGGTCCTGCAGAGTATACAGTGAGTGGTGGGGGTCCTGCAGAGGATCCAGTGAGTGGTGGGGTCCTGCAGAGTATACAGTGAGTGGTGGGGGTCTTGCATAATATGCAGTAAACAAGACCATTTGTTTTCTATCCAATCAGATGGGCCCGTAGTGTTATTGGTCTAGCAGATGAGATTTAAGGAAAGGTCTGACTAGTGCAGTGGTTCCCAACCACTCTAGTGCCGTGACCCCTTATTAAAATTTCCCAAGTTGTGGAGACCCCCAACCGTTAAATTATTTTCATAGCGTGGGTTGTCAGCACCCAAGGCAAGACAAGTAATTTGCACCTCCAACCCATGGACATTTAGCGCTCCGAGTCCCTTCCACTCGCACAGTATTAAAACCCCTTATGGTACATTTTAGGATGTACCACTCTTTGTTCTCCTTTCTTTCCCTTTTATCTCTCTCTATCCTAATTTCTTGTTTTTTTTCCCCCCATCCTCTTTTCTAGCCGTCTTTCTTGTTCTTTCTCTTATTCTTTCTCTCCCTTCTTCTTTGTTTCCTCCTCCTCTTTTCCTCTCCCTTCCATGTATTCTCTATTTTTATTCTTTCTCTTACTCCTTGGTGGCGGGAGTTGGGATGAGTGGCAGTGCTGGGGGGAGTTCTGATCAGCCAACTGAGGTGCTCTTCATCAAGGTCATCTGCTGATCTGAGAACTGTAGTGGGGACTTTTAATGGCAACTCTAATCACAGGTAGTGTTACTCACTGTGTCTCCGACTTTGTGGTGTCTCGTAGCAGTGACACCTATGCCGATATCAGGAGATAGGGTCTCCTTTAGACGGCGGGTGGCTGCGGGCTCCAGGGACAGCCCTGCTGGGCGGCCACAAAAAGGCTGGGAGAGCGGTACGGGCTTCTGAAACAGCCGAGGATTTGGTGACCCCTGGCAAATCATCATTTGACCCCCTGGTTGAGAACCACTGGGACTAGTGTGTAACCAGCTTAGTGCTTTCCTCCTGGAAATGTGAATTAAATTAGAAGTCATCTTGAGAGTTGTCCTTCACGTGGCAGTAGGAGGAGTCTTTTACAAATCTCTGTCATCTGATATAATATTTCATAATAAGTAATGTGTCAGTGTACTACTCCCAAGCATTTCTCTCCAAAGGGATGGAGCCGCCTTTGTTTAGTTATCTATAGGGCCACCATCTACTTCCTGGACTGCGATGAAACAATAATGTAAATTCTGGTATCTGTGAAGTTCTTGGTAATGTTTACAAATGTCTGACACTCATCAGCCCCTGCTGCAGTCTCTCACCTTGTGATTTGCTTCAAAGTAACAATGTTGCAGGAAATGTTTCCTTCTGCCTGCAGCAGACTGATGACATCATCTCAGCCCAGGTAAAGTCACTGAATCTCAAGGACGACTTTTTAATGAAAAATGATAGTATTTCTGTATATTTTGCCATGACAAATCTATTCATACAGACTTGTAAAGGTAGTGACTGGTCCTCTGTACCAGTCATCCGTCCCACCACTGCACTGTCCAGGGTGCGGACCCAATACCTGCCCACCCTGCTCAGGACAGGATTATTCCACATGGCAGCACATTTCTCCTCATATAATATATGACATCCTTCAGAGATTAGTAGAGAATGAGACGAGATACATAATATCCACCGCAGATAATGCCGGGATACATCGTATCTCCTGAATGTGAATGAGGATGATGATGTTATAATGAAATACAGGACATTGATCTATCTATGGGAACACAGACCATAAATCCCGGACACAGAATTATGTGGATTCCACATATGACATCTGTACTTCACTGGCACCACAACAGAGACTTCTCTCCAGATTTACTAATAGAGACAAGACTGTTCATATAGTTCAGTCAGTGAGAAGATGATGTGTTCTCTTCAATCAGCCAATCATGTGCAAGAAGAAATCTTCTTCTTGATTTTTTTTTTGCTTGTGATTGGATAGTCCGTATGTTCACAGTTTCACCTTATTTAGAATGTCATACCCTCCTCACTCATCTCCTGTGCATATTGCCCACTGTCATACCCTCCTCACTCATCTCCTGTGCATATTGCCCACTGTCATACCCTCCTCACTCATTTCCAGTGCATACTGCCCACTGTCATACCCTCCTCACTCCTCTCCTGTACATACTGCCCGCTGTCATACCCTCCTCACTCCTCTCCTGTACATACTGCCCACTATCATACCCTCCTCACTCCTCTCCTGTACGTACCGCCCACTATCATACCCTCCTAACTCCTCTCCTGTACGTACCGCCCACTGTCATACCCTCCTCACTCCTGTACGTACCACCCACTCTTATACCCTGCGTACTCCTCTCCTGTATATACTGCCCACTGTCATATCCTCCACATTCCTCTCCCCCGTATATACTGCTCATTGTCATACCCTCCAAACTCTTATCCTCTACATACTGTCTACTGTCTTACCCTCCGCATTCCTCTCCTATATATACTTACTGCTCATTGTCATACCCTCTGCACTGGCCTGCCCTTCGCTTTCCTCTCCTGTAATATAACACCCACTGCCATACCTTGCACACTTCTCTCCTGTACACATTATCATACACTCCTCTACTGTACATACTGCCCACTGCTATACCCTCCACACTTTTCTTCTGTATATACTGTCCACTGCTATACCCTCCACACTCCTCTACTGTACATACTGCCCACTGCTATACCCTCCACACTCCTCTACTGTACATACTGCCCACTGCTATACCCTCCACACTTTTCTTCTGTATATACTGTCCACTGTCCAACCCTCCACACTCCTCTCCTGTACATACTGTCCACTGCTATACCCTCCACACTCCTCTCCTGTACATACTTCCCACTGCTATACCCTTCACACCAGTATTGCCAACCTACCAGATCGAATTTTACTGACACGAAACCCAAAATTTACTGGCAAAGCCACGTTTTTACTGGCATTTCCAAAAGTTACAAAATTACAGTTGTAAGTGCAAATTTCACTATTTAGGATACAAATAAGTACAATATGCAATTAGCAATGTGATTTAAGGTAGATATTAAGGCAAAAGGCATATTTCTTATTTTATTCTCAATATAGTAAGTAAGTGGCTCAGGGACAGGAAATTTGAATGGGTGACACACGCCTATGAAATGGACTCTCACAGTGTCACTCACAGCAGTGTGCAGCAGCACAGATCACTGAGACGCCCCCTCCTGAGTCACAGTAATACTCTCTCCACGCCAGGTGGTCCTCTCAGTCCCCTCCAGTCCAAACAGCCCTGACAGTCCTGCTCCCTCCTGTCCCACAGACCCGCACACGAGGCTCTGGTCACTCCGCTCGGCTCCCTTGCACTATGACATCACAAGACACGCTCAGGCATTGCCTCTGCCAGAGCCCCCCCCCCCCCCCCCCCGCCGGTACCACCTGAACACACTGTAGCAGGCACTTGGATAGTTCTGGCCGGCTCCAGACCCGAGCGGAGCATGCCCAGTTCCGAGCCAAGCGTCACACCCATATTTTTTACTGGCATTTACTGGCAGGAGAAAAGTGCCTGTTTTTTACTGGCTGCCAGTAAAAATACTGACGGTTGGCAACACTGCTCCACACTCCTCTCCTGTACATACTGTCCACTGCTATACCCTCGTCTACTGCACATACTGCCCACTGCTATACCCTTGTCTCCTGCACATACTGCCCACTGTCATACCCTCCATGCTCCTCTCCTGTACATATTGCCCACTGCTATACACTCCTCTCCTGTACACACTGTCATACCTTCTGCTCTCCTCCCCTGTACATGCAGGGATCTTTTTTTTTATTTCAACCCATTGTTTGAATTAAAAAAAAAAAAAGAAAGAAAAATAACTGTGTGTGTGTGTGTGTGTGTGTGTGTGTGTGTGTGTGTGTGTGTCCAGTTTAAGCCTCTCTTTGATCTGCAGTTACCATGGCGCTGTACATGTGATCACGTATGACACCAGATAGTTTGAGAGCACAAGTGTGACTGTTAGCTTTCCTGGCATGCCTTGAATATTATTTTTTTTGATACCGTTAAATTGATGGGTTTAGTTCCACTTTACAGGACCAATAAAATCTATTTGATGTAAAAAAAGTTTTTAATAATGTGGACATCAAAGTTTCCAGAGATGATCTAAAGATGTAGAAGAAAAAGTCCACTTTAATTACATTGATAAATCACATATAATTGCTGCATGAGCTGCTTTGTAATTTTACCCTGATTAAAAATGACCTTTTTATCTCATTCTGCATCCGGCTACAATTTTCTGTAACTGCCATTAAGATGACAATTTATCATCCAGCAGCTTGTGTGCAGCTTTTCCCCAACCCCCGCTCCTGTGATTGGCTCCACCAGGAGCCTGCACAGATCTTCAGGTAAAAATTCCGGCCACCCCCTGCATGAAATATAGGGATCTGCCCTGGAACACCTCGGTATAGTGATCATCTTCTACTTTATTCACATAAAGTAACGGGGATCACAGGCTGACATTCTGCCTTGAAAAGGGGATCCTGTGAGGTCCCAAAATGTCCGACTGTCATGTCTTAACTCTTTGTGAATAAAGGACAAGATTATATCTCAATTACTATATTTACCTGAGCTCTCTGGAACCCTACACCGCAGATTCTTCCGCCCCTCACAGCAAAAAATTAAAAATCAGCAGCTACAAATACTGGAACTACTGACTTTTAGGGTCCTTTCACACTGGGGGGGTTTGCAGGCGCTATTGCGCTAATAATAGCGCCTGCAAACCGACCCGAAAGTGCAGCTGTTTTGATTCCAGTGTGAAAGCCCCGAGGGCTTTCACACTGGAGCGGTGCGCTGGCAGGATGGGATAAAAAGTCCTGATAGCAGCATCTTCGGAGCAGTGAAGGAGCGGAGTGTATACCGCTCCTCCACCGCTTCTGCCCATTGAAATCAATGTACCGCCGGCAAAGCGCCTCTGCAGAGGCGCTTTGCTGTGGTTTTTAACCCTTTCTCGGCTGCTAGCGGGGGGTAAAACCGCCCCGCTAGCGGCCGAATACCGACGGTAAAGCAGCGGCGCTTTACCGCCCCCGCCACAGTGTGAAAGGGCCCTAAATATTAGGACACTTGCCTGTCCTGGAATCCAGCGATGTCAGCACCCCAGCCGATGTTTCCATTGGCTCTCGGGTGCTGCCGCTGCCATTGTCGGTAAGGCAAACCGGTGTCTTGCCGAGAAAGGTCCTCCGGCGGATAAGGACCCCCCTGTACTGCGTAGGCGCAGCGCTTGCGCAGTACGAATGACCAGGAGCCGCCGAAAATAGCCGAAGATGAAAAACTTCAATCAGCTGTACACGGCGCCTGCGCCCTAGGCCCAGGTTGAAGCCCCACCATCCAAATGGACCTAGAGGGAGAATAAAAAAGTGCAGAGCGAAGCGAGGCCGTGCCGGAAGCGTGCCCCCGAGGGGCCCTCTTACAGGAGCCGTGTACAGCTGATTTCTATTGTATTCGGCTTCGGCTATTTCCGCCGGCTCTTACTGCGCTGCACCTTCGCAGTAGAGGGGGGTCCTTATCCGCCGAGGGGAACTTTCTCGGCAGAACACAGGCAATAAATCCTTGCGGCTTCACAGCCAGTTCCCTACTGCATGCTACGCATTCTGAATTCTCGCCCAGTGGCTGGCGGAA
Source organism: Lithobates clamitans (assembly GCA_037952925.1). Taxonomy (NCBI): domain Eukaryota; kingdom Metazoa; phylum Chordata; class Amphibia; order Anura; family Ranidae; genus Lithobates; species Lithobates clamitans. Next base: position 8,777 of record JBBGZY010001316.1, read on the forward strand.
GGAGGAGGTGGGAGGCCGAACTTCCGAGTGATCTCGTCGCAACGATTCCCCCCCCCCCTCAAAAAGGTGCCAAATGCGGCACCGGGGGGGGGGGGGGGTGTTAGAAGCGGACCTTCCACTTCTGAGTGGAACTCTTCTTTAAGTGTCCTAGACAGGTATAAATACTTTCCGTCAGACCTTTACTTTTAGGGGGAACGCAGTTCCATCACCTCCAGCGCGGAATGTATGTAATGGCAAGGGGTGCTGGCAAATGGGCAATCTATTGTTGCTGGATAGGATCTATGGTATGTTCAGGGCTTTTTTTCTCAGAGAATAGGTGCAGGAACTCAACCATGCCCGCCACACTCACATACCTTCCAAATGGCATCAAATGCCACACTGCATACAACCCCTCCCTCCACTGCCCTCATCTTCCCCCCCTCCTTAAAAGCTCCACCATCTGTCATATGTCTTACCTTTTGTTGCAATATTAAGCTGAAGCACCTATCCGGCTGTAGTACCTCTCAGCATACTATACTATACTACAGTCACTTGTAAGTGAGATCATGCAGTAGGAGCATCAACAACTGGTCACCAGGGAAAAATGGAGACCACAGAGGGTGCACCTGTTCTGTATCTCCTTGTCCCTGTCCAGCACTCAGTGGCATCTGTGCAGGAGATCTGACCTGTGAGAGCTACTGGGAGATAAGCTATCACTTGTAAGCGCAGAAGCTGGACTTCAGTGTTACCAAGTGATAGTGGTGAGCAGGGAGCAGAAGACCTGAGGTGGTGTAATTGAGTTCCCCCTAGTTCCTCCTGAAAAAAAGCCCTGGGTATGTTACTGGGAAGGATCTAGTGTTGAGGGAGGGGTCTATTGTTGGCTGTAGGAGGGTCTATTGATGCTGGCTATTGGGAAGTCTCTTGTTGCTGGGAGCATCCATTGTTGCTAGCTACAGGGGATCTTTTTTACTGCCTGCCTTGTTACCATTACCAAATTCCATATAAATTACTCAGCACCACAAAACGATACTTGGTTCTGTATTCTCTAAAAGGGGTGTTACTAGGAGGTGGGTAGGGAGTGGAACCAAGTGACTGTGCTTGTAGGTGGGTAGGGGGCGGAGACAAGGAGGGGGCAGTCCCTGCACCTATTCACTGAGAGAAAAGCCCTGCATACAGTGCCCTATATACAGTATGTGCATGAAATTTTAAAAAAATGGATGCGAAAATAAATATATATAGATTCATACCAAACACAGTGCCTGGTATTGGCAGGGATCCAAGTCGGATCCCCATTCATTGAAGTCGGACGCGTCTCTGACTTCATGTCGCAGGGCAAAGTCGGATCCAAAGTAGGACGATTGTCGTGTCGCACCAGTGTAAACCCGGCCTCATTCATCCCAAAGGTTGAGGTCAGGACTCTGTGCAGGCCAGTCAAGTTCCTCCACCCCAAACTCGCTCATCCACATCTTTATGGACCTTGCTTTGTGCACTGGTCCAAATCATTTGGTGGAGGGGGGATTATGGGGTGGGGTTGTTTTTCAGGGGTTGGGCTTGGCCCCTTAGTTCCAGTGAAGGGAACACTTCCTGTTCCAACGTGACTGTGCTCCAGTGCACAAAGAACGGTCCAAGTTCGGGGTGGAAGAGTCCTGACCTCAACCCAATAGAACACCTTTGGGATGAATTAGAGCATATACTGCAAACTAGGCCTTCTCGTCCAGCATCAGTGCCTGACCTCACTTCTGGAACAATGATCAAAATTCCCATAGACACACTCCTAAACCTTGTGGACAGCCTTCCCAGAAAAGTTGAGGTGGACTAAGACTGGGATGCCATTAACGTTTATGTGCGTGCAAAGGCAGGTGGTCCAATACTTTTGACAATATTGTGTGTGTATAGAGATTATCACTATACCAAGGTGTTCTGGTGAAGATCCCTAATTGACTGTGTGATGGTGCCATCCACCAATTCACTACAGCACCCTAAATGAACTCTGCGCGAGCCTTTAAGGAGTGTTCAAGGATTCAATATAAAATTCCCTGCAATGAGTCTTTATTCTTTGGCGATACCATGTCGACAGGGGTGAGGATTCCTTATTACACTACTAGGATGTTTATAATATAATCGCAGACGGAACTCTTCCACTTAGCACTCAGTTTGAGGACATCATTGCAACATCCTCGGCATCTGAAGCAGATGATCATCTGTGACGATGACTGCTAGAATCATTACATTGTGTATAACTGAGCATCAAAAAGATCATTTTCCTAACATACAAATGTGGAGTTGCATTTTAAAGGTCAACTTCTGCCTATGAAAATACTATAACGCCACAAGGCTAAACATTAGACCCCAAGTCATATAAATCTTGAATGATACTCCTCCAGAGTGGAGCTTAATTATTCTAACTGTACCTGAGAATATAATAATGTTGTTCTTATTTATTTAAAGCTGAACTTACCCCTGGGCACTTAAAAATAATAAGCCCCTATAACTGCCCCTATACAATGTACACAGAAATGGTTCAGTTCCTTCTTTTCTCAGCAGATAATAATCTACAGCACCTCTCTTGTTGACTTGAATATCTACACAAATGTTAGCAATACATTTTCTCCCCAAGTGCAAAGGCCTCGTTCACACGCGGTGTACTAAAGCATATGGTCATGGATGGTCATGTATACTTGCATGGGGAACAGTTGCATAGCTCCCAACTGTCCCTGATTTGGAGCAATGTCCCTCTGTCCCTCCTTCCTCCTCATTTGTCCCTCATTTTGGTCTGATCTATATAGTTGTATATAAAATGCACTTTTTATCTTTCAAAAAGTGTTTCCCAGTGCTAAACCTTTCATCCAAATTCTAAATTGCTGCATTTGTACATTTTAAAAGTCAATATAAGGTAATACTAGTGGTAAAAAAAAGTCCTTGTGACTTTAACTTTTTTTTTTTGGTAATTCTCCTTTGAGGGGGTGTGGCAGAGGGCGTGTCCTATGCCTACATACATTTGTTAGTAGATGTCCCTCATTCCCATCTCACAATGTTGGGAGGTATCCAGTTGTTCCATGCTTCTCCATGCAGGCAGCGCCATTCATATCTATTGGGGCACAGTGGCTGCACGGACACTTACACTTTGACATCCATGTAGGTACAGGTGCGTGTCCCTGATTTCCCATTGGTGTCAAATTGGAAGCAGCTGCTGTGTGCCAATAGATATGCATGGGACTGTCTGCACGGGGAGACGTGGAACACCTGAGCATCCCTGTGTGGGTAAACGTGGCTGTCCATGGGTGTACGCTCTGTGTGAACGAGGCCTTTATTCAACCACCTAGCTACATGCTGCAGTTTTGATCCAACTTCTTTTTTGAATACTGTAAGCCTATGACCAGGAAACAATGAATGAGGTACAACACCCCATTAGGAACCAAACCTCATTTTCATGCTGCTGATGGATCTGAATGCCACCTGGTAATCGGCTCAGTGGCAGATCGTTGGTTGCAGTGTGATACAGATGATATATCATAATATCGCTGGTAAGGTTGAATAAAAAGACCCCAGTCCATCTTATTCATCCGGTGTGGGTGTGTGTTTATATCAGTAACCATATCCCTGTATATTGCGTTTGCTAAGATGCTAAGTTTTTTTTTTTTTTTTTTTAAACTATCGACCTGCTTGTGGAAGGGATTTCCACATCCTTACTACTCTAACAAAAAAGAACCCTCTACGCAGTTTAAAATAAGCCCCTTCTCCTCCAATTTTAATGATTGGCTCTCTGTCTTTTTAAGTTCCCTTAAAACTGAATAGTTTCCCCCCTTTGCTAGAATCACCCTTGAGGTATTTGTATATTGCTATCATATCTCCTCTCAAGTGTCTTTTCTTCAGGAAGAATAAGTTCAATGCATGGAGTTGTTCCTCATAACTGAAGTCTTCCAGTCCTCTTATTAGCTTTGTTGGCCTTCTCTGGACTCCAGTCCCAGCACATCCTTCCTGAGGACTGGTGAACAGAACTGCATACTTAAGATGCAGTTGGACCAGAGTCTTGTAAAGTGGTAGAATTATAGTTTTAGCTTTTAATACAGTATCTCACAAAAGTGAGTACACCCCTTACATTTTTCTAAATATTTTATTATATCTTTTCATGTGCCAACACTGAAGAAATGACACTTTGCTACAATGTAAAGTAGTGAGTGTACAGCTTGTATAACAGTGTAAATTTGCTGCCCTCTCAAAATAACTCAACACACAGCCATTAATGTCGAAAACACTGGCAACAAAAGTGAGTACACCCCTAAGTGAAAATGTCCAAATTGGGCCAAAAGTGTCAATATTTTGTGTGGCCACCATTATTTTCCAGCACTGCCTTAACCCTCTTGGGCATGGAGCTCACCAGAGCTTCACAGGTTGCCACTGGAGTCCTCTTCCACTCCTCCATGACAACATCACGGAGCTGGTGCATGTTAGAGACCTTGCGCTCTTCCACCTTTCAGTTGAGGATGCCCCACTGATGCATAATAGGGTTTAGGTCTGGAAACATACTTGGCCAGTCCATCACCTTTATCCTCAGCTTCTTTAGCAAGGCAGTGGTTGTCTTGGAGGTGTGTTTGGGGTCGTTATCATGTTGGAATACTGCCCTGCGGCCCAGTCTCCAAAGGGAGGGGATCATGCTCTGCTTCAGTATGAAACAATACATGTTCGCATTCATGGTTCCCTTAATGAACTGTAGCTCCCCAGTGCTGGCAGTATTCATACAGCCCCAGACCATGACACTCCCACCACCATGCTTGACTGTAGGCAAGACACATTTGTCTTTGTACTCCTCACCTTGTTTCCGCCACACACGCTTGACACCATCTGAACCAAAAAAGTTTATCTTGGTCTCATCAGACCACAGGACATGGTTCCAGTAATCCATGTCCTTAGTCTGCTTGTCTTCAGCAAACTGTTTGCAGGCTTTCTTGTGCATCATCTTTAGAAGAGGCTTCCTTCTGGGATGACAGCCATGCAGACCAATTTGATGCAGTGTGTGGTGTATGGTCTGAGCACTGATAGGCTGACCCCCCACTCCTTCAACCTCTGCAGCAATGCTGGCAGCACTCATATGTCTATTTCCCAAAGACAACCTCTGGATATGATGCTGAGCACCAGCACTCAACTTCTTTGGTCAACCATGGCCTGTTCTGAGAGGAACCTGTCCTGTTAAACCGCTGTATGGTCTTGGCCACCGTGCTGCAGCTCAGTTTCAGGGTCTTGGCAATCTTCTTGTAGCCTAGGCCATCTTTATGTAGAGCAACAATTCTTTTTTCAGATCCTGAGAGAATTCTTTGCCATGAGGTGCCATGTTGAACTTCCAGTGACCAGTATGAGTGAGAGTGATAACACCCAATTTAACACACCTGCTCCCCATTCACACTTGAGACCTTGTAACACTAACGAGTCACATGAAACCGGGGAGAAAAAATGGCTAATTGGGCCCAATTAAGACTTTTTCACTTAGGGGTGTACTCACTTTTGTTTTCCAGCAGACATTAATGGCTGTGTGTTAAGTTATTTTGAGGGGACAGCAAATTTACACTGTTATACAAGCTGTACACTCACTACTTTACATTGTAGCAAAGTGTCATTTCTTCAGTGTTGTCACATGAAAAGATATAATAAAATATTTACAAACATGTGAGGGGTGTACTTACTTTTGTGAGTTACTGTATTCTGCTGGCTTTGCTTGCTGCAGCTTGGCATTGCTCAGCATGTCTTCTACTAGGACCCCCAGATCTTTTCCCATCCTGGATTTCCCCAAAGGTTCTCCCTCTCTAGCGAGTAACTGGCATTTATATGTTTAGCCCCCCAAGTGCATTACTTTACATTTTTTCAACATCAAACCTCATTTGCCACGTAGTTGGCCATCCCTCTCTTTTATTGAGGTGGTCTTGTGAAGTTTCTGTATCCTGCTGTGATATTATTGCCCTGCTTAGCTTTGTATCATCAGCAAACACTGGGATTGAACTATTTCTACCAACCTGTATATTGTTTATGAATAAAGTAAACAGAATTGGTCCCAGGACGGAGCCCTGGGGTTCCCCCGTTTACAATACGTTATTAATCACCACTCTTTGGACGCGGCTCTTGTAACCAGTTTTCTATCTAGGTACATACCCTATGGTGCATGCCAACAGAGATAGTTTTGTAAATTAAATATTTATGGGGAAATGTATTGAAAGCTTTTGCAAAATCAAGATACATCACATCCACAGGCCTTCCTTTATCTAGATGGAGGCTCACAGATTGTTCTGGCAAGAATGACCTTTCATAGATCTGTGCTGATTACTGCTAATGATGCACTTTTCATCAACATTCTTGAATATAGTCCCTTATCATCCCCTCCAATGGTTTACATTAGGGTTTCACCGATACCAATACTAAGCAATTGCACTAGTATCGATACTCATGTAAATGCACCGATACCTGAAACTGATACTTTTAGGCTCGGTTCTTTCCGCTATTAGTGAGATTCCCCCACTGACAGCTGAAAAGTAAAAGAAATAAAAAATAAAAAAAATAAAGCCGGCAATTATCAGTTGTTAAGGAGCAAGGCCGCCGCATCCTTAACAACTGATGACTCAATCAGCTGTCAGTGGAGTTCCCCTGTTGACAGCTGAAGTGTTAAAGTAGTCTGGCAATTGGATCTGTTGATAAAAATTGCCAGGCTGCTTTTATTTTTTTTTAACAACATTGCTCAGCCACTGAAACACTATGATAAAAAGAAACATTGTATCTTTCTGTTTCTTCATCTACAGATAAAAGGGATGAACTTCGATCTGTAGATGAAGTGTGTAAAGGAACCTGTCAAGTAATAAAAAAAAATATTTCTTGTTTGTTTTTTTTAAATTTTATTAAATGTTCCTGTTTAACCTCTTATTAACCCTCAATTTATTCTAATCAGCCTTAATTAACTTATTATTTTCCTCCATTTAATTATTATTTTCCTGCTGTTTTTTTTTTGTGTCACTTCTGTATTATAAACTATTAATAATGAAAACTTTTTTTTTTGCTTTGTTCGGTAATATTTTTACACCTTTTACACATATATTTTACACGTTTTACATTTGAAAAAAGCGCAAAATGTAAAAAAAATTAATTTAATTTGTAATTAACTTTTCAATGCTTTGTACCATTGCTGACAGCGGTAGGTATTGGTAATTGGTACTGAAAAAAAAGTATTGGTGCATCCCTAGGTAACATACTATCGATCTACGACTGACTGGCCTGTAGTTTCCATGTATAAGTCTCTGCCCTTTTTTAACCACTTCAGCCCCAGAAGGTTTTATCCCCCATGTATTCTGCTACATGTTTTTGGTAAAAAAAAAAATTCCAATAAACCTATATTGATTTGGTTGATCGATTTGGTTTGTGCAAAAGTTATAGCGTCCTACAAACTATGGGATATTTTTATGGACTTTTAATTTTTTTTTTATTGTTTTTACTAGTAATGGCGGTGATCAGTGATTTTTAGCGGGACTGCGATAAGTGACACTTTTTTTTTTTTGGGCACCGGTGACACCAATACAGTGATCAGTGCTAAAAAAAAAAGGTATTAATTACATTGACAGGGAAGGGGTTAACATCAGGGGCGATCAAAGGGTTAAGTATGCTGCTAGGAGGGCTTTCTAACTGGGAGGGTAATGCTGTGACTGGAGGACATCCAAGATCCGTGTTTCTGCTTAGCAGAAACACAGGATCTACATTTTCCTCCCTCACAGACCACTGTTCTGCCTCACTTGTGAATGATCGCGCGTGGCCATCGGACTCACTGATTGGCTCCTGCTGTGTTCATTCACAGCGGGAGTGGGTCGGCGGCGGCACGCGTGCACAAAATCACATTACGGTACGTGATTTTGCGCATTCGGGCTGCCCTGCCGCAGTATATATGTGATGGGCGGTCCGGAAGTGGTTAAATATTGATCCCACCTTGGATTTTCATCAATCCAGTCATTACGCTGTTCATAAAAGTTAGGAATATCGGCCTGGCTATATAACCTGAGTACTTTGAGGACTCTTGGGTGTAAGCCATGTGGTCATGGCTTGTGGCCATGTGGTGGTAATGATTTATTTACGTTATACTTAAAAAGCTTATTTCCAACACTGGCTTCCGTTAGCCATAAGGGTACATTCTGTGATGTGTTGCTAACAATACAGTATTGATTACTACTAAGGATGAGCCGAACACCCTCCCGCCTCAGTTCACACCAGAACATGCAAACAGGTAAAAAATTCAGACGAACAAACACTGTTAAAGTCTATGGGACACGAACGTGAAAAATCAAAAGTGCTAATTTTAAAGGCTTTTATAAGCAAGTTATTGCCATAAAAAGTGTTTGGGGACCTGGGTCCTGCCCCAGGGGACATGTGTCAATGCAAAAAAAAGTTTTAAATACGTCCGTTTTTTCGGGAGCAGTGATTTTAATAATGCTTAAAGTGAAACAATAAAAATGAAATATTCCTTTAAATATCATGCCTGGGGGGTGTCCTTAGTATGCCTGTAAAGTGACGCAGTTTTCCCTTTTCCCGTGTTTAGAACAATACCACAGCAAAATTACATTTCTAAAGGGGAAAAAAAGTCATTTAAAACTGATCGCGGCTGTAATGAATTGTCGGGTCTTGGCAATATAGATAAAACTCATTGAAAAAAATGTCCCCCCCCCCCCAGTCCATTACCAGGCCCTTTTGGGTCTGGTATGGATATTAAGGGGAACCCCGAACCAAAGAACAAATTGTGTGGGGGATTTTTTTTTTTACTCTCTTCCGACATGTGCCTTTTGTGGTCTATTTTAGCTGCTCTGATTGCGTTCTTAAACTTCTTTTTGCATTCCTTGTAGTGCTGGAATTCTGACAATGACCCCTCAGCCTTCTATTTTTAAAGACCTTTTTTTTTTCTCTATTATATGCATTTTTAAGTTTAGCCACCCTGGCTTAAACCTAGCTTTTTTATGTTTATTGCCCGCTATATTATACTGGCAAATACCTTGTATGTAATATCTTCTTAAAGCATTCCCATTTATCCTCATTGTTTTTAGGTTTTACCCCCTTTAATATCGTGTAGTATGGAGCACAGTTTAGATAAGTGTGACAGTGAAGAACCAGTAAAATAGATCAGTAGGATGAGGCCGAAAATTTCCCCTGCTGTTCAGCTAAAAGTGATTTAAAGCTGAATTTTGGGATAAGCAAATATTGTCTAGATAGCAGAGTCATGTGAATTCTTCTTTGAATCTCGGTGTGCTTTGTGTATTTCTTCCAGATCTGTACAGTAATCCAGTGTGAGATTTTCCTGTAATAAAGACCGCTCACTGCTGCTTTCTCCCCTTGTGCAGGTGACTGGTCTTGTCTCCGCCCACTCCTGTGGTTTTCTGCAGGCAGCCTGTAGTGGGTGGGGCCTGCTGGGCTCCTCCCACAGGTCTGCTCTCTGCACAGGCTATGTACAGCATATGATGATGATGATATATTGCAATATCTGGGTTTGCAAAAGCATTTGAAGCGCACAAAAGTCGATCTATATCCTTTGTAACTATAGAGGAATATATTTAAATTGAATTTTTTGTGCTGAGTGCAGCTTTAAGTGGCTCATTCATTGTGCTTTAGTGCCTGATATTTTGTGTGTAGCCCATTTGGATGGAGATCTTAACAAACCTCAACACAAAAAACCCACACCAGCGCTGTTTTGGTCAATGTAGTGCAAAAAGCATTCATTTGAGTGCACTACATTGTTATGAAGTGCAGGTGCTTTGATTTATACTGTGTATGTATATCTAGATGAACATTTGGACACCTGGCACAAGACTGTACATAGTAGAACTTCACCGTATAGTTTTTTTTTTTTTTCCTTCAAAGAAATATCAGTGAAAGCTGAGGTTTAATCTGCTTATATTTTGCTTTCCCTGCCTGGATCGAAATTCAGCTGGCTCAGCAGGGACCCTCTGAATTTCCATCCATCCATGGACACTGGTCGTACAGACGTCGATCTACTGACTGATTTCTGCACAACATCCCTGTTGGAAAATGTCCTTTCCATTAGAACACATGTGACAAGGCCCGTGGGCCAAATCCAGCCCTTCAGACCGTTTCATGTGGCCCTCGTACTTCTTCTGCAGCAACCCCCCTCGTTTTTGCCTCCACGTTGTCTCAGTAGTTGGCAGCAGAGGGTATGACAGAACTCCTACAGATTCTGTACCTTTTTGTGCAGCCGCCCCTGATCTCCACCTCCCCTGGCCTCAGCATTCAGCAGACTCTAGCCCTCCTCTGATCCTCCTCCAGACTCTGCACTTTCTGTCTCCCAGCTTCTTCCTGGCAGCACAAGGTAAGGGGGGGTGCACTGTAATGTAAAGGAGGGTGGGGTGCCTCTTGACATCTGATGTGGGGGGGGGGTGTGAAGTGCTCTGGCCATCTAGGTTTACTGATACAACCGGCCCTTGGGGGGCAAGCATAATGCTGATGTGGCCCGCAATGAAATTGTGTTTGACACCCCTGCATTAGCGCATTCTGACAGCAGGGAAGGTCTCCCCTACTGTCAAAATACAATGACACAGTGGGAGGAATTCCCCATCCACCTCCAATGTGTGGATGAGGGAATTGGTTCAGTTAAAGTTGAACGAAAAAAAAAAAAAACCCAGTCCCATCTATGGCCAGCTTTAGGCAGCACTAGTTACATTAATCCCCTCCCCCCATCCCATGCTGCATTTGCACAATCCGGAAGTCCATTGATCAGGAGATACAATTAACCCTTTCATCCAGAGAGATCGACAAAACACACACAGCGGGACGTTGAAGGCTCTTTTTATTTCTCCGTGAATTCTTGTCCCCGTGCGTCATTCAGACATTTGACAAAACCGCACAACTGTCGTTTAATTCCAGTGTGATCAAGAAAAGGACTCCAAATACCAAAAAAGAATTTTCAGCTTTGTCTCAATAAAAAGTGGAGCGCCCTCCAGCCTGACATCAGGAAGTTGCATATGTATCGCCATAAAAACACATTTTTTTTTTTTAATAAGTGAAATACTGTCGCATTTCCCAACCGAATGCAACGGCGAGAGTCCCCTCCCCCCCCCTTTATATGATGTAGTTACAAACTGTACATCTTGTTCTATATATAATATTATACATTTTCAGCAAAAAACAAAAAGCTGAATCTTCCCATAGGAACAGAATTACAAAATGAAACACATAAAGAAATAATAATAAAAAAAAAACAGAAGAGGAATATATATTCCATTGCACCAGAACGGCATGCATTACCTACAAAGTCCATTGTAAACAGTAAAAAATAACCCCTCCCCCCCCCCTCGCAGGAGAGAGATGGGAAAATGGGACATCTGGATCGCAAAACATCATTTTTCATTTCTGCTTCAGTATGTCTGTGATATTTACTATACCCCTCTATGATACAAAAGGTCCTTGTCGCATTGATTGCCTCGGTGCTACCGCAACTGCAGCATGTATAAACAATGTCGCTGGTCACCCGTGATATTTTGTGTCAATATAAAGGAGCATGTTTCAGGTGCGTGGTGTCTGTCACCGGCTTGGTACAAAGGCCCGTCATAACAGGTGTCTCTAAGAAAAAACAATCCATTACATCAATCGCTTTGCGTCCTGACATCAACCAGCAAACGTCTTTGTACGTAAACAGCGGCTTCGCCTGCCTTTTTAAGAGATTAGCAGTACCGGGAAACCGGGTTATGTAAATAAAGCGTTATAAAGATAAAAAAATCGCCATTAAAAAAAAAAACTCGGGCTTGTCTTTAACAAATTTAAAGGCTGTTTATTGCACTAACCCATTAACGAAAAAAATCTAACCGTAAAAAAAAAAAAAAAAAGTTAAATATTTTGTAATAACAGAAAAAAAAAAAAGTTAAATATTTTGTAATAACAGAAAAAAAAAAGTTAAATATTTTTGTAATAACAGGAAAAAAAAAAAAAGGAGAGAAATGTGCAGCTGCTTGTTGTAAGTGATGGATAGTTTTTTGAACGGTACCACTAGATAGTTTGAATTGGGAAGCAGAATAATAAAACAGCAGGATTTCTGACCTGGATGATTACGGTGGTGAGCAATAGAAAAATGGAGAAAAAAAAAGGCAATTCCCTCTTGTAACTGTTGAGTGTTCTCTAATCTAGAACTGGAACCTTTTTATTTTTTTAACCTACCCACAGGAAAAAAAAAAGCCAAAAGCAAAACCAGAAAAAAAAATGTGGGGCTCCTTGCTGGGTAGTGTTTTTTCTTTTTTTTTTTTAATGATACCACTGGTTATTCTGGGCAGGAAATAAATGAGAAGCACACAGTTTCTGACATCAACTTCTGTTTAAAAAAAAAAAAAAAAATGTAAAAAAGAAACAATTGCCACTTGTACTGTTGGCTGTTCTCTAGGACTCGATCCACTAAAAAAAAAAAAAAAAAAAAAAAAAAAAAATCTACCCACAAAAAAAAATGTCAAAAGCAAAACCAATGATACCACTAGATATTTTGGGCTAGGAATTAAATTATTTAAAAAGCATGTAATTCCTGGCTTTTTAAAAAAAAATTAAACCAACAAAGAAAGTATTTCTAACAGAAAATAAACCACCTAGAAGAATTATGGGACTTTTTATTGTAAGTGGTGGTGGACTTTTGTTTTTTAACAGTACCGCTGGTTATTCTAGAATGGGGAATGGATGATAAAATAGTGCACGATTCCTGAAATATTACTGTATTTTGCAGTAAGCCCCCCCCCCCCCCCCCAAAAAAAATCTCCTTATAAAGAAAAAGTGGTAATTCCCTAGTGTCAGGTGTCCTCTAATCCGTACCGGGAAGCATATGGATAAAGTGAACGCAGGGCTCGTGGTTGCCCATCTCCTGGTCTGTGTATTTTGAGCCGGGCCGGTGGTAGAATTATGTACATTGACTGCTCTGCTGTCCCTTTTTTGACAATAATTTAAAAAGCCTAGATAGTGCTTATGTTGTTCAAGTACCCCTTTTATTATCTACCCTTCTCCTCGTTACTGGCTACGGACATGCTGCAAACTCACATTCCACCCTCTGTGGACGTTCACAATATATTTACACAGAATTATTATTTGTCCTTTTTTATCTGAACGTTCCTCGTCTCTCTCTCTCGAGACATTCCAAGATGGCCCAACGCCAGAATTTCCTCCCCTCGGGGACACACACACAGCGGCCTCCTGCATGGATGTCCTCCCTGCAGCTCCTGGAAGGTCCTGATGGCGAGAGCTTGGTGGACCCATGTCGGAGGAGATGAGACGGCCGGTGGCAGCGGACCTTTCGGTTGGAGGCCGTTTTTTTATTTAAAGAGAACAACGACAACAAAATAAAAAAGAAAATCGACTGTCAAAATCCAGCTGTGGTTTTTTTTTTTTTTTTTTCCTTTTGGGCACTTTCAGACACAAGTCCCCTGTCTGGTCGGCGGGTGCGGCTTCCGATTTCGCACACATGAACTTTTATCCTTACAGTCCAATGACTTCTGCTGGGATATGTCTATCAATGCGCTAGCGATCGCCAGACCTGGAAGGAGGAAAAAAAAATATATAATAGTATATTGTATAAAATATCAGCAACAAATATAAGCAAATCCTCAAGAGTTCATCAAATGTCCTCAATGAGACACAGCAAAAAAAAAAAAAAAAGAGGACACCCCAAAAATTGACCATTCTCTACTTGAGATTTAGATACATTTTAACCAGTTCCAATCCAGGTCAATTCTGACATTCCTCTCCTACATGTAAAAATCAGCATTTTTTGCTAAAAAAACTAGAACCCCCAAACATTATATATATTTTTTTAAGCAGAGGCCCTAGAGAATAAAATAGTGGGTGATGCATATATTTATGTCACACAATATTTGTGCAGCGTTTTTTCAAACTCATATTGTTTTGGAAAACATGCACTTTAATGAATTTTAATGCGCAAAAAAACACAACATAGTACCCAATTGTTTAGTAAGATCTACAAGATGATGTTACACTGAGTATATATATCTAACATGGCAGGCTTTAAATTTGTTTATGCCTGTGCAACGGCACCAAACTAGGTTACCTAAAAATCTCTGTAGGTGACACCTTAAAAGCCTTTACACGTGGGGTAGGCAACCCATCGATCGCTGGCTACCTGTCAATTGCGGCTATCTGACCGGTAGAGCGAGACCCAACATGCCCGCCAGCTCCTGCCACCTGTGAAATCTGCATGTGAAGCTGAGCTTTGATACCGCAAGGTGCTGAGTGTACTCCTAGTGCCGAAGAATACAAACACTCCTGTCATGCGGAGTGATCTCCACCCGACAGAAGATTTCTAGTCCCGGCCTCTGCCTTGCTGTCATTTAAAGGGCGGCAGAAGAACAGAGAGTGGTACCGGCACCACGAGGGAGCATGAATGCAAGTAACTAATAAAGGCAGCAGGCACTGGCTGGCAGATTTATGTTTGAAATTGCAGAGTTGTATTACAGTGGCAGTGCTGGGGGGCGGTGAAGGGGTTAATTGAAAATGAGATTAGTAATGTGCAGCATGAAGGGGTTAAGGTGTTGTCACTGATGCATTAGTGACCAGTGGCAGTTAAAAAACCTTTTTGAGCTGCATTAGTGGCACCATTGTAAATGTACCCAGTTATGCTACAGCATGAAAGAGTTAATTAAAGAGGAGCTCCAGGCTCCCCTCAAAAAACATAAATATGACTTTTAGGCTGGGTTCACACTATTGCGAATTGGATGCGGCATCCTGAAATCCAATTCACAATAGCAGAAGAATGGGACTGGCTCTCTATGGAGCCGGTTCACATATCTCCGATGCGGCTCCGGTGCGAATTTGCACAGGAACCCTGTGCGTCTTTTGGTCAGTTTCAAGTCCGAATTCAGCCCAACCTAAAATGGTGAACCAGGACGCGTAGGACCCCTGCTGTGAGCCACATGGGCATCCAGCATAAACCAAGTCTTAATTTAAGGACACTTACCTGTCCAGGGATGCAGCGATGTCCCCACCTGATCCAATTCTTCAATCGGCTGCAGGTGCAGGCACAGGCATCTTTAGCAAGGGAAACAGGAAGTAAAGCCTTGCGGCCTCACAGCCTGTTTCCTACTGCATATATGCAAGCCGCATTGTGTCTTATGAATGGTCCCATAATCTTCTGGGACCTGAGATGTGTCCCAGAAGACTGCGGGGGAAGGAGGGGGGGGGGGTGCGCGAACTTCCGGCTTAGATCGCCATGGAGATCTGAGCTGGAAGTGGTAGCTGGTACCTGCCAAAGCCAGATATCCAGTTCCCCCCTCCCCCCAAAAAGTGCCAAATGTGGCAGTGGAGGGTGCAAACAAGCATAGTTTCCCCTTTTGGGTGGAGCTCCACTTTAACACTGCCACAAGCCACCAATAGGGAGGGTGGTTTGAAAGTACAAATCCAGCTTGCACTAGCCCTAAAAACTGCCCCCTTACCCCTAACTCCTATGCTGACTAACCTATGTTCAGACTGCTCCAATCCGGTCACGTTATTTCACCTGTGTGATCCAGCAGCATACGCAGGGGGGGGGGAGGGAATGCCAACCTCGACTGTGACATGGGAACCTTTAGGTGACATCTCCTCTCTAGGCTTTATCAGCCGTTGTCAAGTGCTTACTCCCCTGCAGCCGCTGTTGGCTGACACAAGATCACATGACCAGGCAGGCTGAAAATAGATAAGTATATACACTTTTTTTTTACAGTTTTCTTCATGCCATCCTTTTTATTGGGACCTTGATAGTTAATTTAAAAAAAAAATATATATAAATAAAAAAGGGCGCTGTAGCTCAGTGATCTTTGTGCTCTTCCATGTTGCTCAGATAGATCTCTACCTTACAAAGGTTGCCTACCTTTGCTTTACAGGTTACACAGGAGGTCTGATTCTCCTGCTCTGACATTCGCAGCGATGCCTCACATCTGTGGTGCAATCATTGTTTACATATGCAAGCAGGACCTACGTGTGCAGTTGCATTTGCGTGTGAGCATGGGGGAGGGGGCACTTTAAAAACTTTTTTCAAATTTACATTTTTTTAATTATTTTTTACATCGTACCTTTTAAAAAAATAAATACATTTTGGATCAACTTTATTGCTACCACATGGGACGTTGCAGTTGCAGGTCGTCTTTTTCTGGCCTCCAAAGCATCTGATCAAACCAAGATCTGTTTGATCAGATGCTTTCACAAGCCGGTTAACGGCTCGTTTACATGAGACTAAGGCAGGGTTCAGACTGCCAGGTGGAGTGGCTCACAGCAGGGGTTCTGTGCGTCCCTGTTCACTGTTTCAGGTTCAAATTCGGTCCAAATTTTTGGCTGAATTCGGACCTGAAACGGACCAGAAGACGCACAGGACTCCTGTGCAATCCACTCTGCAGCCATCCCGGAGCTGTATGAACCGGCTCCATAGAGAGCTGCTCACAATCTCCTGACATGCAAATTCGCAATGGTCTGAAACCAGAAGTGGCAAAATCCTTGTTGCTTCCGGTTTCTGACGTCACATAGTGGGAGGAACAACATCTGTTCCACTCAATGTGTCCCAGGAAGCAGATGCTGCCGGTTGCATCCTTACCGGGCTCCCCGATCGGTGCAGACCAGTAAAAGCGGTGGCGCCCGTTTCACCGCCTGTAAAAGCGATCTAGTAGCTCCATACCCAAACCAATCGCTTTTTTTCATTGTAGGGAATCGCTGGCTGAAAAAAACAGTTTGTAGCCTCAACCATGATTCTGGTATAACCACTTCAACCTCAGGCTGTTTATGAATGGCCTAACAATGGGAAGTGGTTAAAAGAAACCGCTGTACAAAATCTATTTATAGACACAACACCAGGGGGGGGGTCTTTAGATCCTGCATAACAACAGTGGACACAGCCAATGACTGATTACGATAGCGGCCCGCTGTCAGTATCAGGTGATCACT
Source organism: Lithobates clamitans (assembly GCA_037952925.1). Classification (NCBI taxonomy): domain Eukaryota; kingdom Metazoa; phylum Chordata; class Amphibia; order Anura; family Ranidae; genus Lithobates; species Lithobates clamitans. The sequence continues at coordinate 25,673 of JBBGZY010001316.1, forward strand.
GTGACCAATCACAGCAGATCACATGACAACTGTAAACAATAAATGGTTTCCTTTCATACCTGCAAAGGGCAGTTTTTTCAGTAAAGGTGAGCTTACCTTTTAAGCGCTCATACATGTTTCAGAATGAATTCTAAATTATTTTTCCCCCAGTTAGTAAATATTATTACAGTGGAACCTCGGTTTGCGAGTAACGTGGTTAACGAGCGTTTCGCAAAACGAGCACTGTATTTCTAAATATCCTAACTCGGTTTGCGAGTGTTGGCTCGCAAAACAAGCAGGATTCAGGCCAAAAGCGGTGTGCAGTACCGCTTTTGGCCTGAGGTGGGGGGCGCCGGAGCCGAACAGCACCGATCGTCGGCGTTCGGAAATGCACGGAAAGGCCTGAGGACAGTTCGGCTGACCTCGGAAAGGCTCGTGAACTGAGTCTTTCCGAGGTTTGCCAAGGTCAGCCGAAGTGTGCTCTGGCTTTTTTGGCCGTTTCCGAGGCTCTCCGGTGCCCCCGCCTCTGGCCGCATGCGGTATTGTATCCTACTGAAGTCAATGCGGAACAAATTATTTACGTTTCCATTGACTTCAATGGGAAAACTTGCTTTGATATGCGAGTACTTTGGATTATGCTCGTAATCCAAGGTTCATAAATAGTGCCAGTATGGTTGCAATACAAGAGGGTTAGGAGAGTCCTGCTCATGAAAGCTTACAATCTAAATAAAAAAAGGCAATAATAAAATATCCTGAGCCCCAAATTCTGTAATAGGTGCAGATGTGAACAATTCCTGAGCAGTGTGAGGTCTAAAAAAAAAAAAATTCTGGACGCTTCATCCAATTAAACAAAAAAAAAGCATTTCTAAAGTTTTTTTTATTTTTTACCCCAGTACTCCCTGTGAGTAAATTAAAAAAGTAACAAAATACTTCATCCTAGACCTCACAATACTTCTCTCTCAGGCCCGATTCACACCTTGCGTCGAGGGAACATGCGTTCCCGCTCAAGAGTGCGTGAACGATTTTCACGAGATTCTGCGTGACACGCATTGAAGTGAATGGGCTGCCCTATGCACGCTTGTCATCCAAAGGAAGCTCCCACTACTTTTTTAGTTGACTAGCTTCAAGCGATTTTTTTAAAGTCCTGTTTTGCAGCCATCGCAGCGCGGTTCTGTCTCGTGGCAAAATTGCACCGCGTTTGGGGTGCCATTTAGGATGCGTTGGGTGTTTTGCATTGATTGCCACATGATTTATACTTGCAGGCAGAAACGCTGCAATTGCGCCCACGATTCAAAATGGCCAGGTGTGAATGGTATCTCAGAAGAGGTACGATGGGTAGAAAGGTTGACCGAGCGATTAGAGGTTCGCCTTTCTTGCGTTTTCCAAACGAGTAAAAAAGAAACCCTTCTGATCACCTAATAAAAATGGCCCCAGACATCAAAACAGGGCCAGGACATGAAAAGCAACCCTCGCATGGTCAGGGAATTCACTGTCATTGTTTGAAATAAACGGAGGCAATTAGGCGATACATTCATGCCCTAATTATTTCCCTAATTAAAATGTGTGTGGATTACAAAGGCTGCACACTGTCAGACTCGGAGGAGATGAATCGATCTCCATCCACACAGAAGTAATATAGGAGCGGTCCCGGGAACAGATCAGATGGAGCGAGCGTCTTAAATCACCCTGTCATGGCATTCTGATTGAAAAGTGACAAATGCAATATCCTGTTCAAAAATTCATTTATTTCTATCATTTCGTGGACGCAGCCAGATATATAACCTCATTCGCAAGACGTACGCCGCACGCCGAAACTCTGCTGACAAACATCGCCCTTCTGTCTATCCTGTGCTATTTCATTCCAAGAAATATAAGACCGCGGCTTTATTTCACCCTTCATTATTCGCAACCTATACTGTGTATGTACCGAGCTCTGGACTTTCTTATATCCACTTGCCGACCACATTACGTGTATATATTCTAGATTGGAAGCTGACTCCTCCTGTATTGAATTGTATTGTAACTGTGCTGTCTTCCTTCATGTTGTAAAGGACTGTGCAAACTGTAGGCGCTATATAAATATTGTATAATAATAATAATAATAATATATTCATTGCGGTTTGCAAGTGGTTTGTCGGAGTTATGGCTGAAGCTATTTCTTTTTTTCCAGCCAGCGATTGGCTTTCTCATGAAAGCAGTCTGAGGGGCTAATTAGCCACTGGATCACTTTCAGAAGCAGCGAGTCATCCCCCTCCCCTCCTATTGACCCCAGATCTCTCCATAAAGAGGGCCTGTCATCCCTTATTTTTATTACAAGAGATATTTACATTCCTTGTAATAGGAATAAAAGTGAAAAAAAAAATAAAAAAAATAAAAATATTAAGGGGCAGCATAAAAAAATTATATATATAAAAAACAAAAATTGAAAGTGCCCCCATCCCTTCGTTCTCCTATGCAGAAGTGAACGCATACATAAATCCTGCACGCATATGTAAACGGTGTTTGCACTACACGTGTGAGGTGAGGTATCGCTGCGAATGTTAGAACGAGAGCAATACTTCTAGCACTAGACTTCCTCTGTAACTTTAAACAAGTAAGCTGTAGTTTGACGTCATTCCACAAGTGTCCCCAATTTTAAAGCATGACATGTTGGGTATCTATTTACTTGGCGTAACATCATCTTTTATATTTTACCAAAACATTTGGTTATATATTGTTTTTTTACATTAAAATTCATAAACCACTTTAGCCCCGGAAGTATTTACTACCTGACTGGGCCTTTTTTTGTCAAACAGCACTGCGTCACTTTAACTAACAATTGATATTCTTTTTTTTCCCACAAATAGAGCTTTCTTTTGGTGGCATTTGATCACCTCTGCGGTTTTTATTTTTTGCACTATAAACAAAAAAAAAAGACTGACAATTTAGAAAAAAAACAACATTTTTTACTTTTTGCTATAATAAATATCCCCCAATTTTTTATTTTTTTAAAAAAAACAAATTTGTTCATCGGTTTAGGCCGATATACATTCTTCTACATATTTTTTGTAAATAAAAAACAAAATAACCATATATTAATTAGTTTGCGCAAAATTTATAGAATCTACAAAATAGGGAATAGATTTATGGCATTTTTATTATTACATATATATATTTTTTTTTACTAGTAATGGCGGCGATCAGCTATTTTTATCGGGACTGCAACATTGCGGCGGACAGACTGGACACTTTTGACACCATTGACATTTATACAGCGATCAGTGCTATAAAAATGCACTGATTACTGTGTAAATGTCACTGGTAGGGAAGTGGTTTACATTAGGAGGCGATCAAGGGGTTAAATGTGTTCCCAACTGAGGGGATAGGACTGACTTGAGGTTGTTCCTACTTAGTAGGAACAGACGATCTGTCTCTCCTCCCCTGTCAGAACAGGTATTTGTGCGTTTACACACACAAATCCCAGTTCTGGCTCTCGTACCTGTGATCGCGGGTGCCCGGTGGCGATCTCGCCCGCCGGTCAGGTGCATCGTGTCCCCCGGCGTGCATCGCGCTCGCCTGGTATGGCTCTTAAAGGAGCCCTCGTACTTATACGCTGATTTGCGCAGGAGAACCATGCTGCCGCTATATATGGCAAGTGGTTAAAGTGTTTTTTTTTTTTTTGCAAAAAATTGTGTTTGAAAAACTGCTGCGCAAATACCATGTGATGTAAAAATTGCAACAATCACCATTTTATTCTCTAAGGTCTCTGCTTGGGGGCTCTTAGTAATTTTTTTAGCAAAAAATAGGGATTTAAACTTGTAAACAAAAAGTGGCAGAAAGAGCCTGGTCTTCAAGTGGATATTTATGGCTATTTGCCCCCTCTAATTTTTTTTTTTCTCCCCTTGCTGCTTTTTGTTGCACTTGAGACTTGCATAGTAAGATTGAAAAAAGAGAAATGTCCATCGAGCTCAACGAAAAGACAGAAAAGAATACATTGTATTGTATGTAACGTCCACTTAGTCTGGTAAATATATTATTGCCAGTGTTTTCTTATATCTGTTCAGTAAGCACTAAAAAAAAAAACTGCTAGTCCTGCCAGAAATACATAGGCTTCCTGTGCCGACTATTATCAGTTATACTGTTTGCTGTAATTTTCGAGGACTACATTTTCCTCCCTCCCATTAAAGATAGTATCACATAGGGGGTACTTTTGGTCCTCTATGTGATAGAAAAAAATGTTTAGTGGAAAAAAAAAATTATACTCAAGCACTTAAACCCACCATTTACCCTCCCAAAAAATATATTGAGCCACACCCACATACGAATGTAAACACACATGTCAGGGGCCCTTATGAAAACATTGGTTGTGCTACACACTACATATCACTGTGCACACCGGAGTGAGAGCAAAAATTCTAGGACCATTAAACTCTGATGACCTGTAGGGGCTTTGCCTTTGAAAAATTTAGGGTACCAAAGTTTGTTGGCAGTTCAGGGGCACACATAATTTTAAGGATTGACATGTTGGGTATCTATTTACTCGGTGCAATCTTATCTCTTTTTTTTTACCAAAGCATTTGTATTTTTTTCATGTGCCATAAAAAAAAAAAAAAAAAAAACTGGAACTGCCAACATTTTTCTCCATGATCTTTATTTTCAGAGAATATATCATGTTTTGTGGGTTTTAAGTAATCTTCAGGCCTAAACTGGTTTTAGGTGTGCACAAAAGCCCCCCCCCCCCCCCCCCCCCAAAAAAAATGGCTATGGCAACAAAAGGGTTAATTGTTAGTCAAGCATAATATAATAATCATTTTATTTATCATATCTATCTACCTGACAGCAGGTCATCAGGGAACTTAGAGGATTAGAAAAGAATAAAGTAAAGCCTGGTACACACTAATAGTACCGTATATACTCAAGTATAAGCCGTTCCGAATATAAGCCGAGGCACCTAATTTTACCACAAAAAACTGGGAAAAATTATTGACTTGAGTACAAGCCTAGGGTGTGAAATGCAGCAGCTACTGGTAAACAATGCCCAATTACAGCCTCACTGTGCCCACCTGTAACTTTGATTACAAACAGCGGGTGTCTCCTGCTGTGTCATGCAACTGCAGTCTTAGTTCGGGGGCCGTCCTCTGTAACAAAGCCCCGCCTCCCCCTCGTCTGTGATAGACGGAACACTGATTCAGTTTCCCAGCATTGTATCAGTGTTCAGTCTATCACGGACATGGAGGAGGCGGGGCTTTGTTACAGTGGACGGCCTCTGAACAGTTAAGACTGCATGACACAGCGGGAGAACCTCATTTGAGTATAAGCCAAAGGGGGCTTTTTCAGCATAAAAAATGTGCTGAAAAAGTCGGCTTATACTCGAGTATATATAATAATTAAAAGAAAGGAAAAAAACTGACAGCTTCAGTCAGCCCTCCCCCCCCACCGCCAGAAAGCTCCAGTCAGCTTTCCCAGCCATTGGCTGAGAACGCTGATCGGCTGCTGGTTTTCCAGCATGCTTGGCCAGTTTTTATACACACAGGCCGAATGTCGGTCATTTTTTTTTTTTTTGAACCGGCCGTTGTCTCCCGGTATTTGGCTTTTGTGTGCGGGGAGTAAGCCATTGCTATTTTATTGGAACCAACATTCCTTTCAAGTGCTTTGATATTAAATACTCCAGAGCAGTGAAGGAACTACCAAGGTTGCAAAGGTCACACTTGCGACTGGGCCCTGGTGTTCCGCCAATGTGGGGGGGCCTCAAGGGGGGCACTGATTAAGGCCCATGGAAATGAAGGCGATTTGACTTGTCATTGAGACTTTGTGTTGCAATGTGAATAAGGGCTTATAAAGGGCCCTGCAATGGTAGCAAAGGACCCTGGGAACCGATAGAAAGGGCCCCGGCAGTCAGAAGTACCCTTCATGGTTTCTTGCAATGCCTCTGCTCCAGAAATGCAACAGTACTTTTTTTTTGTTCTGGTTTATGAGTGTAGGGATCACTACCACATCAGTGTATGTATATCTCTGCCCTTTGTCAAGTTTTCAGGTGAGGCAAGACAACATTGTCATGTTAGGAGTCGCAGCTTCTGTTCCTTTTTTGCTGTGGAAGTTTCAAAGCCGAAATTTTAGCAGACACATTTTCAACAGAAAGAGATTTTCTCATACTGTAAATTGCTGCTCTGCATATAGCCAAATATAATAGGGGAATTATGGATTCCGAGGGCCTGATAGGTGGAGGGCAGTGCAGGGTATTTCAGGCAATGATATGTAATAAAAAGAGCAGTCCAAGGGCTTCAGGTCAGCAATGCTAACCACTCAACTACTAGCAATGTGACTGATTTCTTCTAATTAGTGCTGAAATCTATGGTCACCCCTTGACATCCACTTCCATTTGTGTCCCATAAATCATGACAGGTTGGGGGGCTACAAGAGCTGCTTGGGCCTCAGAGGCCGAGATGTGATCCGGTTCCAAGGCTGACGCACACCATCTCAAGTTTCACATGAGCTAAAAAAAATCTGCTCTTAGTCCCTTATGTAACCCGATCGCCGAGTTATAGAAAACGTAAGACTAATTAAGCAGCAGAAGATGATAAAATTGCCATTGATTAATTGGTCCCTCTCGCCACCAGGGGCTGGATCAAATAACGGCGCTGCGTTCAGAGGAGACTCGCCATCCATTTATGAAACACAAAGCAATTTCTCTGCTGATTACTTTGAAAATGAAAAGCCACATGCAGCAGACGTGCTGAGTTTTTATTCCGCTTATTTTTATATCCGGAGAAAGAAAAATGAAGGTAAGAAAAGTCGGATGCGGCGGGGAAGAGGCACAAAGATGTGCGCCCGACGCTCGTGACCTTCTGCCACATCTGGAGAAAAGCAGAAAAATAATTCACCCCGGGGATCAGGTGGTAATTCTATATGTGGAATGAATACCTTCCTGACCCCAAAATGGAACGGTGATTTCTCTCTGGATCGTGCCACATCTTGGAAGTAAATTAATGGTGTAACCCTTGATACTTCCCGGCCTCGATAACGAATTGCACAATTTTCCCTTCCAGCTGCAAACACAGATAACCTTCCTCTTCCGACCATCCCACGCTTTTTTACATTGCTCCTGTGTCAAGCAGCCCATCGAGAAGAGGGGCCAGAAGGACACTGGGCCCAGCCTGAACCTCAGGGTGAGGCCTCATCTCAGCTTATTGGTTCAAAGTCCTCCACAGTTCTGGTTTTTGAACATTTTATTTCACGGAACGTGTTTCAAGTATAAAGAAGCATTGTATTCTCCCATACTGAGATCATCAGAAGTAGACTACAAATGAAGATATCCCCTTGAGGTATATAGTTTGATAATCAATGACAACCAGATAATGCAGATAAAGAGACCAAAGCTCTTCCAAAGCCCAACTGAAGATAACCCTCGATAATCGCCTCAAGAAATACCCAGCCCAGTATTCATTTTTCTAGGAAAGATCTATGAAAATGAGCGTTGCCAGAAAAATCAAATGGCTGGAATGAACGTTTTTGCCCATAACTTTTTTTTTAACGAGGAAACATGAGACCACTGTTGGGTTCTTATTGCTGTCTATTTTTTTGCTAGGAAGGTTCATACTCTAGTTAGCAGGATAAAATGATGCACATACCTTGTATCTAGTTGGCATTTGCCCAAGGGATGCAACCGAGCAGGGGCCACAACAGCTGCTGGAGGAAGGGTTCTGCTCTTTCCTCCCTCCAATCGCAGTCCACTGTGAGCTCGCAGGGAAGGGATAAGGGAGAGGGAGCCTTTGCTGAGAATAGGCCTTTTTCTCAGTACAGATGCCCACTAGAGTGTGAGGGGTCAACTGTCCGTCTAATTGTCTGCCTTTGTCATGTGACATATCACATGACCCATTACGGGAAGGAGAAGCTGCCTTTCCTCGCAGGTGGTAGCTGCACTGAAGAACTCTGAACTCTGAGTAGACAGAGGTTGGGGGTGGAAATTTAGCCCCAGAGTTCCCCTCAAAACCCCAAAGAGCCCCATATCCACTCCATCTCCATCAGAACTTTCAAGTTCCTCTCCCTTTCCTAGACCACCACAGGGCCCCTTAGTTCAATGCATGCCAAAAAGCCCCCCAGTCTCTTGGCTCCACTCTGCTAACACAGATTCCAGAGCAGTCCCCCTTGGACTAACAACACCAACACAGGTGCATTTTTTTACCACCACTGACTCCGAGGCAGCACTTTTTCCCCACTGACAAGGATGCAGGGGAATTTTTCCTTTACCACTTGTAGCCCCAGAGGACTGTATGTGCACCTCTATTAGACTCTAATTCCCTGTGGCATGCCACAACCATTGTAACTATTTTGGCACATGCCTCAACTATTACATACCTTTTCGGTGAATAACCCCACCCCCATTCTCAGGCCTACTGTTTTACAAAAGTTCCTAGGTATGTTTCTGGGACAGGAAGTGTGGGAACGTTTCCTCCATAAGACAAAGACAACGCAAAGAAAAAAAAAACACCCAATCTGATTTCTAACCTATCTCTGTTCTATCTAAAACTTTAAAAATGGCTTTCGTTCTACTTTAGGATACCTAGAGAACTGTATGCAAAATGTGGAAATATTTCCTGTATCTAGAAGCATATTAAGGCTCCATGCACACTAGCGGTTTTTAAGCTCCTAGAACAGTGGTTCTCAACTCCAGTCCTCGGGACCCACCAACAGGTCAGATTTTAAGAATTACCTTGGGGAGTTGCAGACTAGAATACTGCAATCACTGAGCAGCAAGTGATATCACCTGTGATGTATTTCAGTTATCTTGCAAACCTGGCCTGTTGGTGGGTCCTGAGGACTGGAGTTAAGAACCACTGTCCTAGAAGCTGGTATGAGCATTTTTTCTGCTCCTAGAAGCTAATAGTGTAATATGACAGCGTCCCTTGATCGCGCCTGCCTCTGGACACTGCTGATCACAGATTGAGGTAAAGAGATGACCAGCGGCTTTTAACCATGTGATTAGCTGTGTCCAATCACAGCTGATCACAGAGGTAAACAGATGCCGGTTATCAACACTCCTTTCCTCATGCTGATCTAGCCGGCTTCTCTAAAAGAGACATCTTGACTGATTAGCAGTGTGCTGAATATCAGTGCAGTCCCACCAGTGCTGGAAATCTGTGCTCACCAGTGATGGCAATCAGTGCCTATCTGTGTCTCCTAATCAGTGCCATCAATGCTGCCTCATCAGTACACATCAGTGAAGGAGAAAAATTACTTGTCTGCAAAATTTTATAAGAAACTATGAAATTTTTTTTTTTCTTTAACATTTTTGGATTTTTTTGTTTTATTTAGCAAACAAAGCAAAAAAAATATTTTGTTATCCAAGATACATTGGAGATATATTGTTTCACTTCCTGTCTCATAAACACAATAGAAAGTGAACGAAAATCTCTCCAAAGTAAGGGAAAAATCATCTTTTAAGCCCTGTACATACGGGCCGAATGTCGGGCGGCATCGGCCAGTTCAATAGAAACCGACTGACATTTGGCTCTTGTGTATTGCAACAGAAGCCGGCTGTTTAGTTGGCTTCTGTAGCAGGGGCATGGCCGAAAAAAGGTCTGCCGATTGGCTCCCAATCGGCGTTCTCAGCCAATGGATAGTTAGTACAGCCGCTCCTCCTGAGCTGTCAGTTTTTTTGCTAGGAAAAACCCTGCTGGGTTGAACAAAAAAAAATACTAGTAGTGTGTGCCAGGCTTTAGACAGCAGTCAAGGGAATACAGTTCCATTGTTGGAGGTTCTGTGTTTTCTCCTCGTATTTTTATGGAATATGGCACATTTGAAATGAGCATAATAAGAAGCGCTTTTTGACCTTCCTTTTGGCTATGAAAGTCAATTTACATGGTGACTGGTGAGTGTGTGATAAGGATTGATAGAAGACTTGGCTTTAATAAATATACAATGGAGTACGTCTTGCTTCAAAGGAGCTAACCCGTGATGAAGCTATAGTGCACCAGGACCTTGTTCTGGTCCTAGGCTACCACCTCTCGGAATGCAACAAAAGGAGTGCTCAGCAAATGATAAACTCTGGGGAGGGTAATGAGGAGCGCCTAGTAAAAATGTCCAAATCACTTAAAGGTCTATTTGAAACATTTATTGGTTAAGAGCATCAAATAAACACAAAGGCTGCATTTCAACCTCGTAACCATTAAACGTTTTAAATAGACCTTTAAGTGATTTGGACTTTTCTACTAGGCGCTCCTCATTACCCACCCCAGAGTTTACATGGCGAGGCACTGTCCATTTTGGATGGAGACATGGTGTTTATGGGCAGGGAAAGATATATACAGTAAGAGAAGTTGATTAATTCTTGGTTTTGGATCTTTTTGGCTCCTTTTATATGTATTTATTATTCAGTTTTATTTTTTGTTTGGTTGAGTATGCTGCCCATTCTATATAGATCTTCTATAATCTTAAATGATTATAAATCTTATTTGATCATTCATGAGTATGGTGAGTCCATTGAAAGAAATGTCAAAGAATATTCTAAAAGAAAATTGGAAGTAGCGCAATTCCCAGATAAAGTCCAGAGTCCTGGAAGTACAGGGGATGAAGAATTCCCACTTTTGTTTGGTTGGTCATCGGCTCAGACATATTGCAGTTCCAAAAATCTTTTTTGATGGGTGTAATTTTATTTTGGTTAAACCGGGAAAAGAATTTTAAGGGCCGTCATGTTTTTTTTTACTGTCTCTTTTGAGGAAAAAAATTGAAACTTTCTTCTGGTCTTGGTGACCACAGAGGAAGTTAGTAAATCTGACAAAGGTTCTCAGCTTCTCATATTCTGCTTTAAAAAAATGTATCGCTGTTAACTATGTTTGAGAGGTTTTCTCATTTCCAGTTTTGGTGACAATACAGGGAATGAGGGGAAATCTCCCCAATGGTTATAGACACCTGGCAAAGTTTTTAACCATTTTCCAATCTGTCCAATTTATTTTTTGTTTTTTAACAAAAATGTATTCAAGTATTTATTCTTAATGAGGTTGTAAACCCTGGGGAACATCCCCCCCCCCCCCCCCAAAAAAAAAAACCCTGTAAGACAAAGGCATAATGAGCTAGTTTGCATCACATACTAGCTCATTATGAAATACTTACCTTAGAACTAAGCCCTCCAGCCGCGCCCGCACACCGCTGAGACAGCTGACATCTTCCCCCCAGTGTTTCTTCTGGGTTTGCGGGGCTCCGGCACTGTGAGTGCCCAGAGCCGCGATGACGTCACTCCCGTGCAGGAGCCGCCATTTATGGCACGGCTCTGAAGGTCCGGCATGGTAAGCCGATGACGGTTGCATGCACTCTGAAAATCTCCTAAACCGTGCAAGTTTAGGAGATATTCACAGTACCTACAGGTAAGCCCTATTATAGGCTTACCTATAGGTACAAGTAAAAAATAAGACTTTACTTCCACTTTAACTAAAAAAAAGTCCCGTCTATGGCTCTCAGCCTGCTCCAAATTCCTACTATGATCCATCTTCCTCTTAGAGGGTGGCTACGCTCATTCTCCATTGTCCCACAGTATGTAGGAATGTAGCCACCCTGTCTTGCTCATTCCCAAGATGGACTATGGAAAAAGTAGTGCACATTCGTTGTAATAATGTGCACTCTGTCCAAACAAATGGAAGTGAAGGAACAAAGGAGAAGTTTGTGCGCTCAAGGTGAATGTTACAAGGTGGCAGGAAAACACAGTAAGCCACAATTTATATAAGAAAATTACATTACAGGCCCATTAAGTAGTGGATTTGTATGGATCATTTTTGGAGAATAAGGATATCGTTTAGCGTCACTTGAATTCGTCAATCACGTCCATCTAAATCTGCTAGTGCATCTAGCACTACCCAGAATAACAATGCTGCTGTCCAAGGGTGGCTCTGATGCTCCTTTAGTGGAGTGGAGATAACCTTAAGCCTGGTACACACGATCATTTTTTTTTTTCGTTCAACCGAGTGGGGCTGAACGAAAAAAAAAAAAAACAGAGGTTGCCATACTGAGTGATGTTGATACAGCGATCTCCCCCACTGAGCTATTGTGTTCTGACAAGAGGACAGTCCCCCGTTCAGAACACACTGATCAGCGCTCACAGCCATTGGCTGCCAGCATGCTCATTCGACAAGAGCCGGTCAGGCTGCTATACAGCCTGTTTCTGTTGAACTGTCTGATACTGACCAATATTCGGCCTGTGTATACCAGGCTTAAGACAGGAAGCGTGCTACTGGCCAGATCAACAGGTGGAAATAAAGTAAAAAAGCCTAAAAAAAGAAAACCAATGCAGCACTATATACAATTTTGTTTTTGCGTTTAAGACTGCTTTAAGCAAACGAGGGGGGTGCATCGGATGAGCGACCAGCAGTTCCTGCTAATCCAACAATGATTGCACAAGGTGCTTAAACCTGTCCAATTGATTTTCCCCTAAAGTGTTACTAAACCCACAACAGTAAAATCAGTCTGTATATGCAGTAAAGCATGATTGTTATACTCACTCACCAAGGGGTTAGTTCTTTGCACTGTGTATAAAAGTTGTTTGATCCTGTCTCTCTGATCCTCCTCTTCTCTTCCACTGTCTCCAAAAAATAACCTGATATTTACAGAGCCAGGTGAAGGGCTGCACATGCTCAGTTTGGTGTGTATTATTAGAGAGTTTTTTTTCTTTTCTTGGGAGAGTGCATGTGATCAGCACAGGGCCAATTAGCACTGTCCAGACAGAGGATCAGGGGAGAATGAAAACTCCTCCTACAAGCTTTACTAGGAACTGAGAGAAGCAGTGTTAATTTCGCCCACAAAAACGTTTTCGCCAAAGATTTCGTCAGTGGCATTTTTACAGTGACGAAAACTAAACGAAAAGTACAGCACATTTTCGTCCACTGACAAAAACTATGACGAAAATCTGATCCATTTTCGTTAATAAACGAAAACGGCACAAAAATGTGAGGCAGGGACATTTAACCCCGTGAACTAACTTTTTCATGGAGCTCCGCCTACTTTCGCAATGCGCTCCCAGCAAGCAAGCGCACCCTGACGACTGCCAGAGACCTGAGAGTGATAGCAGCATTGTGCATTACAGGCCAGCCAGGCCTCCCGAGTTTAGTCGACTAAAATATGATGACTAAAATTGGACTTAAACTAAAATGCCATTTTAGTCCTAAGACTAAAACTAAATCGAAATTTGCTGCCAAAATTAACACTGATAGAAATCACAAGACTGCTATACACTACTGATGAGAAAAGGTATTTAGCAGGTTATATTTACTAAAATAATTGCATTTCCATGTTCTGTGTACTGTGGAAGACCAGATATGGTGAATACAGGCTCCTGGGTTTAGTAACACTTTAAGAGCTTTTAACTTCTGTTGCCAATACATGAGATTGTCTGTTGGCAGCTAATGAGTGAAAAACAATGACCGCTCGTTCACATGTGTGCATTGTGGTATTGTGCACTAAAAGGCTTAGTTAATGCGTATTGCCATGAAGCCTGGCAATGCACATGCTCTATATTAAACGGGTTGTGGTGCCAATCATGTGAATAACACTCCAACATGCTGTATAGTAGAGCCCAACACATATGCCATGCGTCGTGGTGCACTACATTAACAAAGGGTCATGTATGTTTGTTTCTTCATCCGCTGTGTTGGCAACTCATTCTCAATGAATGGGCTCTTGTAACGCACATAAACACATACTATAACAAACTGCATTGGAATGCCTAAATGTGAATAGGCCTTTAACATAAAATAAGATCAGATTTGGAGATGGCGATTGAGTCTTTTTTTTTTTATCCCAGTAAATATATTTTTTTCATGCAAATCTTCACATTAAAATTCATTTTTTTGCTACTCTTCTCCAACAATGAGCCGGTATTATCTGGTTGACCCGGTCACAACTGGCGATTAGTCTCTGATTAAAAAGTGTATTTCCCATCAATATAATCATTATCATTACTTTTATCTCTTTATCCACCGATAAACAACCGGAAAATTAAAGTTACACACAAGCAGCTGCTCCATCCTGTACAGGAGGCTGACTGTGTGCAACGGTGAACAAAATAAGCAGAGGAAGGGGGGTCCCTATACTTGTCCCTCATATCCCCTCTAATAGTGTTATATTAAATTAAGGGTAGGTGGGAGGGTTGGTCTCCCCATCACCCCCATGTCCTCTCCAATAAATTAAATTAAATTGATGATTGGGCGAGGTGGTATCACCATACTTGGCCCTCAGATCCCCTCTAATATTGTCTGAGTGTTTCTGGATTATTTGTTTGGGAGAAGATAAGCCGAGCAGGAGAAGAATTCCTCCAAATTTTAAAAGAAAATACAACAGCATTGTGCCCAACCCAGTAGGGCAGCCACTCCACTAGGAAGTATTGAATTTTTCACCCAGAGTACAAGAAAACCATAAAATGGCAAGCAAGTCAATCCATTTACAATGAGCAAGGTAAACAGGATGGGATACTCAGTTGTTGGTCTGCTATGGCCATGGCCAAGTGCTGTACCTTTAAAGACCAGGGGGGGGGGGGGTGGTGGCCATGTAAGTGGAAGGAATGGTGGGAATCCCTCAAAATGGGCACAGCCATCATGCAGACCAGAGAACTCAGCACAGGGATTGTGGGAACCCCTCATAATGGGCACAGCAGATGCGCAGACCTGAGATCTCAGAGCAAAAATCTCATTGACAAAGTCCCCATGAGATAAAACTCCAGTCCTGACAGTCTGTTCTAACGCAAAACACTATAATCTCATTTTTGGGTAGAGCGATCCTTTAAATCATAGGATCTACGTCCTCGTGACAATATTTCAATACTGAATTATTTTTCCAGACAAAATAATAATGGAGAAGATGAGGTCAGCCACCTGACTCACAAATCACATATTTTCCTGAGCAGTGACGCCGTCGTTCTCCCATTGAACAATAGCGGCGAAATGATCTTCTAGAAGGAGAATCTGATGTACAGGAGGACAATACAATGTCTTATGCTGGAGGTTGGCAGTCTTGGTGTAACAATAGGAAAAGAGGTCAAAAGCAGAATGTGGGGTACAGAAGACCAGCCAATCACCTGTCACTATTCCATATCCTCTACAACATAGAACAGGGAAATTTGATTGGCAGCTGCTGCTTATATTACTTTGCAAAGGATGTACGATCTTATTAAATAAACCCCAATGTACATTCTTATGATAACGTTTGCGTAACACAACCTCCACAGAGGGCAAACCGACATGAAGTTTCGGCAAAGTTGCATATACCAAACTTAGCAGACAGAAATAAAATACCTCTTAGGCTTGATTCACACTAATGCGTTTTTTGATGCATTTTGCAGAAATGCAGGGAAATTTTTTAACATGGGTTCCTATGGAACATGTTCACTTCAATGCATTTTTGTGCCTCTGCGTTTTTGGAAAGGGTTGGGGACTTTTTTTTCCCAGCAAAATGCAGCATTTTGCATGTAATAGAATTCAATGGACCCGCATCCAAAATACAAGTACCGCAATTTTTGCAGCGATTTGCGGGTTTTTTTTCTTTTTTTTTTTTCACTGTATATAACTGGTTGCTAAGGAGGGGGGCGGGAAGCCGAGCTGGGATCTGGGGGCCCCCCTGTTAAAGGGGGCTACCAGATTCCGATAAGCCCCCCGCCCGCAAACCCCGACAACCACCGGGCAAGGGTTGTCGGGAAGAGGCCCTTGTCCCCATCAACATGGGGGAAGGTGCTTTGGGGTGGGGGGCCTGGTATGGTTCAGGGGGGGCACTCGCTCGTCTCCTCCCTTTCCTGACCTTCTGGGCTGCATGCTCGGAAGGGTCTGGCATGGATTTTAAGGGGACCCCCACACCATTTAAAAAAAAAAAATTGTCATGGGGTCACCTCCGAATCCATACTAGACCCAAGGGCCTGATATGGACCTGGGGGGGACCCCAGGCTGTTTTTTTTTCTTGATATTTTTTTTTTTTTTACATTCAGCGGGAAGTCTGCTGACAACTGACGACTCATCTGTTGTTAAGGACATGGCGGCTGGCTTCCCAGCCCCCTCCTTAGCAACCAGCTATATACAGTGCAAAAAAAAAAAATCGCAGAATGCAAATCGCTGTAAAAACGAGTGTCCAAAAACATGGCAAGCACCGCAAAAAGCACTGCAGAAATGTTCAAAAGCAACATGCATAGATGTGAATCGAGCCTTAGTGTACCTATTAAAGTGGATGTAAACCCCAACTGGATGATGGCTGCACGCCAGGTTTCCAGATAGTGTCACAGTGCTGGAGGCGCACAACTGAGCATGCTCTTAGCCAGCAATGCTGACTGTGTGCATATATGCAGCTACACAGACTTAGACCCCATACACACTATTCGATTCCCTGCAGATTTTTGTCTTTCGATTTACCAAAACCATGTAGTGCAAGGGCCTGCCTGATTGCATACAAATTAAAACTCTAATGGGGCGTACACACGGTCGGACTTTTCAGCTACAAAAGTCCGACGGACGCTGACGGACTAAAGCTGGCTGGTAATCCGATCGTGTGTGGGCTTCTCCGGACTTTCAACGGACTTTTTCAGCCTCAAATCCGACGGACTTTAGATTTGAAACATGCTTCAAATCTTTCCGACGGACTCGAGTCCGGTCGAAAAATCCGCTCGTCTGTATGCTAGTCCGACGGACAAAAACCCACGCTAGGGCAGCTATTGGCTACTGGCTATGAACTTCCTTATTTTAGTCCGGTGTACGTCATCACGTAAGAATTTGACGGACTTTTGTGTGATCGTGTGTAGGCAAGTCCGTTCGTTAGAAAGTCCGCCGCAAGTCCGCCAAAAGTCCGTTGAAAGTCTGTCGGACAGGCTGTCGGACTTTTGTAGCTGAAAAGTCCGACAGTGTGTACGCCCCATTAAGGTTTGACCTCATATTATGTGGTTTTGGTATTTCGGAAGACAAAAATCTGCAGGAAATCTAATCGTGTGTATGGGGTGTAAGGCTCACCTTTGTGTTGCCACACACATGCATATGGCTGTTGGGAAGGGGTTAAAGATATTAGTATCTATAATTATCTCTTAAATAATGCAATTATCACTTCAGAAATGATACAACTTTGAAATACAAATACTGTTTATAGAAGCGTCATCGTCACTTTGATTACTTCAATTCACTCGATACAAATTGCTTGTTGCTAATCTTTTGCCTGCAGCGAAGAGACAATACAGCAAAGGCACAGTAGGGCGTCATATGTAAACAACCGCAACAAAAGGCACCTAATGAAAAGGAAGCCGATAGCTGAGCTGTGTAGAGTTCTTCCCGACAAACAAAATATTCAATGTCTTAATATCTGTGTTCAAGCCTATACAGCGGTCAGGATGGAGGAGGCTGTGGACACCTCCAGGGCCGGCATATTTGAGGGGGCGGGACAGTGACTGACCACAGCTCCCCTCATCTAATACTTCCCCTGAGGTCTGTCTACTGACTGTGTCTGTAGCCAGCGCCATCTTATGTCAGTGACATTCACCGCAGAATTGTGTGAATATAACTTTTTTTTTTCATGGCTGAGGAAGCATTGCCACACCCAGCAGGTAAGTTTTGGAATCCTTTCACTTGTACTTGGCAGACAGAGACACAAATCTCAATTACAGGAAATGTTTAAGTATAACTAAAGGCAAAACTTTCTGTTTAGTTTTGGACAGAGTGGAGGGGGATTAGAATCCCTGTTAGTTTTTATTGCTGTCTGTGTCCCCGGTAAGGAGATTCACCCTCTCTATTTGTCCTGTTTACCGTTATCACTGAAAGTGAAAGTTATAGAAAATCAGAATAGTAATAGAGGTGAAATCTTCCAATGGGGACACTAGTTCTGGTGACCCGGGGGTCCCCAAGAAATTCTCTTAATTTGCAGGGATTTCCTCCCATGTCCTGTTTGGCTATGGGAAATCTCTGCAGTGGCACGAAACCAATGACTGGCTGAAATTTTTTCACTGACGATGTACAAAATTTAAAAACTGGTGAATGGAACAATTTCAAGTGGACCTATTATAATGTCTCACAAGATTCCACGGGGCCTGTGTATGGGATCGAGCATTACAAAAGTACAGTTAAGGCTGCATTCACACCTGAGTGTTTTCAGCTTGTAAAACGCTCATCTCAAAAGTTCAACAATGCCAAACAAGCAAAATCCCATTAATTTAAATGGCCCCTGTTCACATGTGAGTGTTCTGTTGCCTGAAGCAAAATTCCTGAAGCTCAAAAAAGTACATGGGCTTCTTTTTGGGCAGGTTACAGGCGTTTTTCTACTTTTTACATTGGTGACCTTTTGACCTGTACAAAATCGCAGTAAAAATTGTGGCAAATCGCAGTAAAATGTGCAACTTTCCGCCTGAAAAACGATACGCTCAGGTGTAAATGCAGCCTTAACCACTTCCCATCCACACTATAGCCAAAAGACGGCTGCAGCGTGGACTTAATTTGCCGGGAGGGCGCCCCTGAATGTCCTCCCGTGCTTGAGCGGCCTGCGCTCCCCTTGCAGGGCACGCGCGGTGCACTCTGTGATCAGCGAGTCTATGAGACTCGGCTGATCACAGATCGGAGTAAGGGGTCGATCCTGACCCCTTAACACGTGATCAGTTGTCAGTCAATGACAGCTGATCATGTGACGTAAACAGAGCCGGTAATCGGCTATTTTTGGTAGCGCGAGGAGAAAAAGAAAAGCCGATCACGGCGGCTGCTAGAGGGACATCAGCACCACCTACCAGTGCCCACAGTGTCACCCATCAGTGTCCAGAGTGTCACCTATCAGTGCCCACAGTGCCACCTATAAATCGCCAATCAGTGCGTCATCACCAGTGCTGCCTATCAATACCACCCACCAGTGC
This sequence comes from Lithobates clamitans, assembly GCA_037952925.1. Classification (NCBI taxonomy): domain Eukaryota; kingdom Metazoa; phylum Chordata; class Amphibia; order Anura; family Ranidae; genus Lithobates; species Lithobates clamitans. The sequence continues at coordinate 44,469 of JBBGZY010001316.1, forward strand.
CACCCACCAGTGCCCATCAGTGCTGTCTTATCAGTGTTGCCTTATCTGTGCCCATCAGTGCAGCCTCATCAGCGAATATCAATGAAGGAGAAAAATTACCTATTTGCAAAAAACAAACTATGAAAGGTTTCTTTTTGTTTAGCAAAAAAATAAAAACTCCAGCTGTGATTAAATACCACCAAAAGAAAGCTCCATTTGTGTGAAAAAAATGATAAAAATTTCATTTGAGTACAGTGTAGCATGACCGCGCAATTGTCATTCAAAGTGAGACAGCGCTGAAAGCTGAAAATTGGTCTGGTCAGGAGGGGGGTTTAAGTGCCCAGTAAGCAAGAGGTTACTGACAGATTGCTGGCAGGCTTGTGTTTGTAAACAAACTGGCCAGGGATCCTAAGTGATGTAATTGACCAAATATGGTCATAAGCATATATATAGTCAATAAGATCACATTTGTGTGACCTGAGGACACAGTTTGTTTACAAACAGGAGCCACCCGGGGATCTGTCATCTTCTGGCTGTGGAGCAGTGAGGGAAGATATTTGGGTGGCGGTCATTGTGATTGATGCTGGATCTACAACAATAGAGGACATGATTGACATACTTTTTTGATATGGGGACAAGCTGCTTTGGGGGGGGGGGGGGGTAGGCATGGCCCCTGCATGGTACTCCCCAATTTTCAAAGGCACATGGCCTGTTATGGTTCAGGAAAGGAAAGCCACATGTTCCCTGCCTCCGCTTCTTGGCCACCCACACATACATAAGGGCTTGGTGTGAACCTTAAACTATAGGCAAAAGTTTTTTTTTTTTTTCATTTTGAATAGAGCAAGGAAGGGTGATAACCCGTCAGATTTTTTTTTTCCGCCATCTGTGTCCCATTGCGAAGATTTAACTTCACTTCCTGTTTCATAGCCAAACAGGAAGTGAGAGGAAATCCCTGCAAATTAAGAGAATGCCTTCAGGCCCCCACAACTAGTGACCCCATTGGAACATTTCCACGTTGGCTACATCAGATGATTGTTAGTACAGCGGCTCCGACCTTTTTTTTTTTTTTTTTTTCCTTCAGCCCAGTGGATAATCTAGTAGTATGTACCAGGCTTTTCGTACTTTAAGAGGAATTCCATACCATTTTTTTTTTTTTAATGTGTGTGGTCCTTTTAAAAAAAGGTATGGTGTAGGATCCTGCTTAAAACTGATACCAGGCTCTTATCTCACCCCTGCATCTTATCCCCCAAAAGAGATGTGAGGGTTTGCAGGGATGGTGGGCACTCATCAGAATTTTGGAAGTCCCTATACAGTAAGAGGGCCCTCAGACATTCACTACCCCAACAAGGTAAATAAGTACCCCTTATTGATTTTCTGGCACCCCCCCCCCCCCCAAAAAAAAATCAAATGGCATTGCAAAATAGTTCCGCCGCGATTCTGGAATTGCGGGCAGAATCGCGTCGATTCCGTCTGCGATCCAGAACGCCTAGGTGTGAATGAAGCCTTAGCCAAATATGGTCACACAGCATCCGTGACTGGTTTATTTACAAATAGAAGCCAGCAGGGAGCTGTCATTTTGTGTCAGAAGTACTACCGCTACAGAATTACAGATCCCCAGCCAGCTGCTGTTTGTAAACTGACCAGCCAGGGATTCTGGGTGATGCCATTGACCAAATAAATGTTATGAGTCTGGCGCCCAAATATGCGCTGGAGTAGGCAATCCACAAGCATTACAGTCTCGTATTTATTCCTTTGATCTTCCAACTCAGTCCAGATCTCAATTCTCAGAATATTATATGAGCCCCGAGGAAGGGGGACCCTTGTAACCTCCAAGGCACATTGGCTTACTTATTCAATGAAAGTATAACTAAAGACAATTTACATTTTGGATAGAGTGGAGGTGGATTAGATTAGTGGCTCTCAACCTCAGTCCTCAAATACCCCCAACAGGCCATGTTTGTAGGTTTTCCTTTATTTTGTACAGGTGCTTTAAATCAGCGTCAATGTCTTGGTATTTTGGACAGCTATTTTATCTAAGAGAAATTCCCAAAACATGGCCTGTTGGGGGTACTTGAGGACTGAGGTCGAGAACCACTGGATTAGATGACCTGTCAGACTGTTATTGTTGTCTGCGACCACGTTGGTGAGATTTGCACTCTTTTTATTAGTCCCATTTACCGTTATCACTGCGTGTGAAAGTGAAAGAAAGTCCCACATTTCAGGTTTGTCACCAAAACAGGAACAGAGGTAAAATCTTCCAAGGGGGACACTAGTTCTGGTAATCCTAGTCCAACCAAGGATTCCCTTACGTTGGAGGGATTTCCATTCACTTCCCATTATGATTATGGGACAGGAAGTGAATGGAAGTCTCCCCAGAGGGACACTGATGGCATTGGTTGTTTGGATGCCAGCTGCTAGAAAACTGTAATGATGCACAATGAGAACCTGTGGCTTTGCTGAACTAAAAGGCAGGCAGGATCCACCTTCTGGCTTGAATACAATTTTTGTTTTTTGTTTTTTTAGGCATTTTGCCAAGGCACTCTGGTTGAAAAGGCTCGTCTAGATATACTGTACATTATGTTTAGTGTCACATGTATATCTGAAAACATTAGCAGGCTGCAGTTTAGTGTGATATTTTTTGTTTGTGTTTGTTGCATTTTGTAAGGTTTGCCAATCAGTCTACTTTTTAACTTTATATTTATACTTTGCTTCTACAGCCCAAATTAAACGTTTATGTTAAATTAGTAAGTTTATATTAAACTGGAAGAAAACTGAGAGCTATTTTATGTGGCTGATCTTATTAAGTAAGGTTTTGTTTCCTAGTGGAAAGACAGTTTATTTTTAACCGAAAAGGTTAGATGCAAAGATTGATGACTTGAGGTTTAAAGTGGATCTAAAGACTGAAGTTTTTTTATCTTAATGCATTCTCTCTATTAAGGTAAAGAAAAAAAAAAAAAGAAAAAAAAACCTTCTCTTTCCATGCACACTGAAGCTCATAAAGGGACCTTTTTGGGAGTTTGGGCGTTATCCTATGTGTCCATGCACACATGGAACGTTTTTGGATGTTTATCAGCAGTGGAGTTTATGGGCTGTTTTCTGAACGCCATAAAATCACGTTCAGGAGTCGTTTTTCTGACCACAAAAAACGCCAAATGCTCATAAATGTTGATAAACGCTCAAAAACGTGGCTCATCAGCATTTTTTTTTTATCCATTTTTTTTTTTTTTTTAAACAAAAAGCTAAAAAAAGCTAACGTGGAAAAACGCTAAAAAGCTATTGCAAAAACGTTAAAAAAGCGTTGAAAGACTCCCTGCAAAGCTACTGGCGTTTTTATAACATTATTTTAGCGTCCGGTGTGCATGGAGCCTAATACTTACCTGAGCATACTCTAGATCTAGCGAAGTGCACAAGAGCAGCGTCCCTCTCTGCTCTCTCCCTCCTCATAGGCTCAGAGAGAGCAGCAGAAGCCATTGGCTCTCACTGCTGTTAATCGCAGCCACTAAGGAAGGAGCAGCTCTGTGTGAGTCTATGGACATACAGAGCCGGCCCAGGAGCAAGCCTGCATGAGTGTCCTCATAGCAGACGGCTTGCTACGGGTGCACTCTGCAGGGGGGAGGCGCCATCAGGGGACCCCCGAAGAGGAGGATCAGGGTAGCTCTGTGTAAAACCATTCCAAAGAGCAGGTAAGTATGGCACATTTGTTATTTAAAAAAAATATATGGCTTTACATTCACTTTAAGGTGTATCTAAACCAGCGAATAACAATGCAGCTTACCAGTCCTTGGTGACTGCATTCATTTTAATTTTTCTGGTGATCCTGCCAGTAATACACTTTCTGTATTGAGGTGACAACGCTCATTCCCTGCACTGTACGTATGGAGAAGCAGTGTTGTCACCCTAGTACATACCACCTCCCCTACAACATAGGGCGTAGGTGTTCAGTATTTTTACACTTATTGAACCAATATACCAAAACACTTTCAAAAGTATATTTAACAAACCAAATTTTTATTGTTAAAGATTGCATAACCTTTGACTAAAACCTATAAACAAACTCTATGGCTAATGAACAGACCGCTCTGGGCTCCCGCTAGTTAGCAAAAAGCGCTATATATGAAGAATCTGCTGTCGCACAATAGAAATTTTATGCAGAATTCCAACAAAATAAAGTGGAGTTTATAGAAATTTATACGACCGCAACGGCACAGGAAATTTTATGCATTTTATACAGAATAAAAAGCAATAAAACCTCGGGATTGTTGACAAATTTTGCAGTCTCGTGCCGGGCGACATCTCTGTGCTTTTTTTTTTTTTTTGTTCCTTCTTTTGTTTCATCTAATGGAAACCAAACCATTTTTGAACAGCCGCTTGAACGCCGACAGCCTAATCATAAAATTACTGGTGTGTGCTTTTAGCATTACACGGGACAATTAATAAGTAAAATCATAAAACAAGGCACATGACAGCGGGACGGCTCCGGGTGGAAGTGTCTTTTTGTTTCTGCTATGAATGCAGTACAGTACGTCTGTATACAACTAGAGAACTCCGCAGGATGGCTTCGCAATGTCTGGATTCCGCAGGGGGCGCTGTATATTTTTATACCACTGCTAACGGCTTTGTCGTTGTGTGTTAAAGGTTGATAAGAGGTCATTAAAGGGATGCTAGGCTTGAAAATTTGGATGGCTTCACATTCTATACCATATAGGAAGGTACACATTTTGCCACCATATGATTTAGGGAGGAAACTCAACAATGCAAGTGTTTTTTTCTTTTTCTTCCTGTCCTACAGTGTTGTCATGCCCCTCCCTCACACATATACCAGCTGATGTACTGCGAGAGTAATAATACAAAATATACATGAGAAAGGAGTAAAGAAAAAACATAATGGAAGGGTATATGTGTAGAATGATTATATGAGATCTTCATAATGTGAGTTTAGAGTTTTCTATGCTTCTTATATCTTTTTTAAGGACTCCGAAATATTCTTCTCTATAGTGGTTTGTGTCTCTGCAAATTCCCACAAGGGTGAGATTTCCCTGCAGTGGTTCGTGTCCCTGGCCCTCCCACAAGGAGCAAGATTTACTTGTAATGGTTTGTGTTTCTGTCCCTCCCACAACGGGGAGATTTCCTGCAGTAGTTTTGTGCCTCAGGCCCTCGCCCAAAATTGTTTTTGTTTCTGTTATAAAATTTTGTAAATAAGTACGTTTTCTCCTTCACTGATGGGCACTGATAGGTGGCACTGATATGCAGCACTGATGGGCATTGATAGGCAGCACTTATGGGTGGCACTGATAGGCGACACTGAGCACTGAAAGGCTGCACTGATGGGTACTCATGGGTGGCACTGATACGTGGCACTGATATATGGCATTGATAGGTATCACTGATGGCACTGGCAGGCATTGGGGATGGGCATTGATTGGCAGCTGCCTGGGCACTGATTGGCATTTCCCTGATGTCTAGGGTGGCATACCTGGTGGTCCAGTGTAGTGCCAATCCCTGGTGGTCCTGGCGGCATCCTGGGGGTCCTGGGTGGGCATCCGAGGGGGTGCTGCGCTGATAAACAATGTGTCAGGAGAGCAGCCAATGTGTCTGTCAGATGTGATTGAGGAAAAGCCGATCGGCTCTTCCCGTTTACATCATAATCAGCCGTGATTGGACACGGCTGATCACGTGGTAAAGAGCCTCCATCAGAGGCTCTTTACTGACATTGGTGTAACGGTGTGTCAGACTGACACACCACACCACCGATTGCCGCGATGAGCGTCCCCACGAGCGCGCGAGAGCGGTCGTTCTGGAGGGCCGTCATAAGACGTCCACCCATAACAAGAGCCGCGCCGCCTAACCGTCATTTGATGGTGGGTGGGCGCAAGTGGTTAAGTGTAGCTCCAGCCAAAAAAAATATTTTTAAGTTTTTTTGGATAGCACAGGAATGGTTATCACCCCTGTAAGGTTTGTTTTGCTGTCTGTGCCCCTGTTCAGAAGATTTCACCTCACTTTCTGTCCCTGTGCAATTGGATTTTGAAAAGTTTAGTTGTTGTGGAAACAAGGATTGGAGATAAAGCTTCAGTGGAGACGCTTTTTTCCCATGATAACTATTACAGGAATGAATTTCCCTTCCTAGGAGTAGATTTCCTCTCACTTCCTGTTGTCTCCCTCCATTTGTAAGTACGAGTCGTTTGTAAGTAAGGATGAGCTCAGGCATGTTCGTAACACCACGTGACCGCTCCCGCCAGGAAGCTGACACTGCGCACCACTAATCACAGGCGGTGAGACATTCCCTGATCTGTGCAGCAGTGGATCGGGAAATGTCTTGCTGCGTGTGATTAGTGCTGCACAGTGTCAGCTTCCTGTCGGGTGCGGGCATGTGGTGTTGCGAACATGCCTGAGCTCATCCTTATTTGTAAGTCGTATATATACGTGATTCTGCACAGAGTGGCCGTCCTGTAGCAGTAAATCTGCTATGGGGCGGTCACAAATCGGTTAAAGTTTCTAGATAGGATCCTTATATCCCTTGGGACCTGTTCACCAAACTCTACCTGCAATAGCCCCTGGTTTGGTTTCTGCACACCTTGCAGTTTGGGTGTTCCCACTCTTTTTATTTCATTCTTCTTAACATAAAGCAAATTAAAGGAGCTGTAAAGGCAGGAGGTTTTTTATCTCAATGCATTCTATGCATCAAGACAAAAAGCCTTCTGTGTGCAGCAGCCCTCCTAATACTTACTGGAGCTCCATCTCTGTACAGCGATGTCAATGAGTGTCTTGGCCGTCTGAGACTCTCCCTCTCGATTGGCTGAGACCCAGCAGCCGTGCCATTGGCTCCCACTGCTGCCAGTCAGCCAATCAGGAGATAGAGGGTGGGGCCAGGCTGCAGCTTTGTGTCTAAATGGACACAGGGAGCTGTGACTCGGCTCGGGTGCTCCCATAGCAAGCTGCTTGCTGTGGGGGCACTCGACAGGAGGGAGCGGCCAGGAGTACCAAAGAGGGACCCGAGAAGAGGAGGATCAGGGCTGCTCTGTGCAAAATCATTACAGGGAGCAGGTAAGTAGAACATGTTTGCTATATTTATTGTAAAAAAAAAAAACGAGACTTTACAATCACTTTAAGAACCCAACAGGGAGAGTGGAACCCCTTCCATGATGGCATTAGCGATAAAAAAAAAAAAATCCATGTGAGTCGGTCACATGAATTACTAGCTTGGGTGTATCTGGTTTTACCCAAGGGTGTCATTTAGGAGGAAATTTACTAAAACTGGAGAGGGCAAAATCTGGTGCAGCTGTGCAAAGAAACCAATCAGCTTCCAGGTTTTATTGTCATAGCTTAATTGAACAAACTGAAATTAGAAGCTGATTAGCTACCATGCACAGCTGCACCAGATTCGGTGTGCTCCGTATAATCAAGTGAACTAATGGTTCTCCAACATATAAAATAATCTTGGACTCTCTCATCCAGTTTTGGTCTGGTGCTCCTTTCTGTATTTCTATGGTTTGGGTTACTGTTGGGTGCCCATCGAATTAAGCCTGTGTGGGAGCCACTTGCCTGAGCTATTGAGCCTATTTGAACCTGAATACACATGCAAGCAGTGATGGAACTACCAGGGTCACACTTGCAGCTGGGCCCTGGCGTTCTGCCACAGGGGGGCTGCAGGACTGTAAAGCCGCGTACACACGAGCGGAATGTCCGGCAGAAAAAGTCCAACGGAAGCTTTTCATCGTCTATTCCGATCGTGTGTGTGCCTCATCGGACTTTTTTTTGAAAATTCTGATGGACCTAGAAATAGAACATGTTCTAAATATTTCCGACTGAACCAATTCCTATCGGGAAAACCGATCGTATGTATGCTGTTCCGATGGACCAAAAACGACGCATGCTCTAAAGCAAGTACGAGACGGAAGCTATTGGCTACTGGCTATTGAAATTCCTTTTTCTAGTCCCGTCGTATGTGCTGTATGTCACCACGTTCTGGATGGTCGGATTTTGAGTTGACCGTGTGTAGGCAAGACCACTTGAATGGAATTCTGTCAGAGTTCTGTCAGGGAAATCTTCGGAGTTTATTCCGACGGCAAAACCGGTCGTGTGTACACGGCCTAAGGCATGATTTACACTGATGCAATCCCAAAGTTATGTGACTTGCTTGACCTTTTTTATTTTTCTGTCGCTTAAATCGCATTAAGACGGCACTCACTGAAATGAAGGGCCCTGGTCCCAACGGAGAGGGCCCCAGTGGTTAGGTAGGGCTCTTCATGGTTTCTTGCACCAGGGCCCTGAAGGTTCTAGTTACACCTCTGCATGCAAGTCTAAAACCTCGTACACGCGATCGGATTTTCGGCAGGAAATTGTGTGATGACAGACTGTTTGCCTAAAATCCGACCATAGGTACGCTCCATCAGACAACTGTTGTCCAACTTTCTGCCAACAAATGTTGGTTAGCAGGCTAGTTCATTTTTGGGCGGACAGCGGTCTGTTGTCAGATTTTCCTATCATGTGTACACAAGTCTGTCACACAAAAGTCCAAAGTACAAACAAGCATGCTCGGAATCAATGCTCACTAAACACGGCAGCATATTAGCAGAAGTTGCCCAAGGGGTGGCTCTCAAGAGCTGAAATTCCATGTAGCATGTCACTGAGTTTCTCGTTTGTTGGCCGACAATTGTGTACCGTTTGAATGCAAGACAAGTTTGCGGCACCCACCCTTCGGACAAAGGTCTGACGCTTTGTTGGCTAACAATCCGATCGTGTGTATGAGGCTTAAGGCTCCATTCACACCTAGGCGATTCCAAAACGCGTGACGCCTTTGAGATGCCATTACTTCTTAATGGCACCCCAATCGCAGTGCAATTTTGCTGTGCTAAACCGTGCTGCGATCATGGAAAATTGCAACGCTTATTCCTCAAAAAGGAGCAAGAGCTTCTTTTGGGCGACAGTGCCGTGTGTTGCGATTGGCTGCCATTGCATCGCACCACAATTGGGGTGTCATTAAGAAGTAATGGCATTGCAAACGCATAATGCCGCGATTTGAAATCACAGGCAAAATCGCATTTAAATCACCTAGGTGTGAAAGGGTCTTTAGGCTGGGTTCACACTTATGCGATACGGGAACCAGCGCAATTCCTGTGCCGGTTCCCACATCGCACCTGAATCGCCGTTGGTTCACACTGACATCTGTGAACCTCTACGAGTGTCAGTGTAAAGTTAATGACACCCCCAGATTGGTTCGCAGATCGCAGTGTGAACTGTGAAATGGTGCAAGAATTGGATTCGATTCCAGTGCGGACAAAAAATAAGGGTCCTGCGCCATTTTGGTGAGAATGCGATGCGATTTCAGCCATTCAGTTTGTATGGCTGAATTCGTGTGAATCACATGCAATGTCTGTGATAGCACAAGTGTGAACCCAGCCTAAAGGTTCCCATTGCCTCTGAGTATGTTCTGGAGTCCAAAAATGATGACAGTCCTTTTGCAATGTCTACTACCAGAGATCATTAGACTCCCCAGTTTTACGCAGCAGCTATGAGCCATTGTATGTGCTTGCGGCATGAAGATAAACTCTACCCAACCAGACATAATTATAATTTATATTGTATCCAAAGATAGATTTTATTTTTTTTTAAAAAGAAACCACTTCTTCCCACTAAACCCAAGCAGGGACTGCTGCAGAAGGCACCCCGGTACAATGAACTCTTTATTATACCTGGAAATAACATTTCTTTTTCCCACCACGCCCCTCTCAATCAGGCAGCAAATGTCACAATAACAATAGTTCCCGGCACGTTGGATGATGGTGTTTTATTGGTTCAGTTGCTATAGAAACTTTTAGAAAATAAGTGCTGAACTACTAGTCAGTAAAGGTTAATTGAAGTCTAATTACCAGTATGCACCGGCTGGAAAGCTGTTAGTACTTCGTCTACTAACACTGTTATTTTCTATGTCATTTAATAAAGCTTCCAAACAAAAGCAAAGTTTAGAGAACAAACCCATAGAAGTCATAAACGGAGACATCCACCCTCAATTACCGCCACGCTGCTCTCCTTTCAATGTATGACGACAACGTTTTCACCAGCTTCAATTTTGGATCGGGTGGCGAGCAAAACCCAGCACTCAGAGGGGAAATCTATAAATAAGGTGCAGGATTGTCTTAAAGGATAAGTTCACCTTCGGGAACATGTTACGTTTACCGTTCTTAGGGTGGAACCATGTAACGTGTTCTCACTCCTGCAGCTTCCCCCCCCCAGCCCCCTTTCCCAATGACAACAAGGATCTTCTCCCTGCACCCGCCATCACAATGTGAAAAGAGCGCGTGCGGGGCTCTGCTGGGGTTGCCACCTGTCTGGGATTTAAGCCGGACAGTCCAGGTTTTGAATCATGTTTCCGGTAGAGCTGCACGATTTCGTCTAAAATGAGTCACAATTTTTTTGCTTAGAATAAAGACCACGAGTCTTGTGGCGTAACATCTTTCACATTACACAAAAAAATTGTGCTAACTTTACTGTTTATTTTTTTTTTTAATTCATTAAAGTGTATTTTTTCCAAAAAAATTGCATTTGGGAAAGACAGCTGCACAAATACAGTGTGACATAAAATATTGCAACAACCACCATTTTATTCTGTAGGGTCTCTGCTAAAAAAATATATATATATATATATATATATATTTGAGGGTTCTGAGTAAATTTCTAGCAATAAATATTGATTTTACCTTGTAAGCAGCAAGTGTCAGAAAAAAGGTTTAGGCCTCTTTCACACGGACGATCCATTCAGGTTCACCCGTCAGTTTTTTAGGCGGACCTGAACGGATGCTCCATAGCCCTCTATGGAGCGTCGGATGTAACCGCTGACATCCGACCCGCTCCGATCTGAAAAAGTGTGGGACGGAGGAAAAACCTACTTTTTCATCCGTCATCGGATCGGGTGACGACGGACTCTATGGTCCGTCTTCATCCGATCCCCCATAGGTCAGAGCGGCGCTCTGACAGGTCCGTCGCTGCACACTGTCATCTGCCTGCTCAGCAGGGATCGCTCTGTCTGAGCAGAGCGGGCTCCGTACACGGACACGTCCGTGTGAAAGAGCCCTTAGTCTTTAAGTGGTTAAAGCAGGGTTCCACTCAAATTTTTAACTTAATCTTACCCCCTTCAGTTAATTGCATAGATGTTCAAATGCCGCACAAAAATTTTTTTTATCGCTGTAATTACCTTTTATATTGTTCTTTATTGTGGCACTTCCTGTCTCTCCTCCCATGGGAGTAGGCATGTTTATTGCCTTTCCTCGGCGCCGCACTGTCTCCTGGGAGCTTAGTGTCAGGCTTCCCAAGATTCAGTGCAGAAACAATGATCATGCGTGTGAACAAGCTGTGAATGAACAGCATTCACCGCATCCAGGAAATCAATGCTTGTGGGCTTCACATGCCCACAAGCAAGATGGAAACAGCCAGCATTACATTTTTTAAGTTATTCTTCAGTACGAAAACAGACAGAGGCGGAAATATTACACCCAAACTGTGAGTATTATTTTGGGATTAGCAAAGTGTCTCAATGACCTAAAAAAAAAAAAAAAAAAAGATTGGTCGCCGGACTCCCACTTTAAACTTCCCTCATCTACAGACAGAAGTTCATTCCTTTGATCTAAGAACTAAATGTTACTTTGCTTATAGTTATCCAGCGATGTTGTGATACAACTTGGCAGGCTGCCTGGATTTTTATTTTTATTTTTTTTCAGCTGTCAGAATTTTCTGCACTTGTTAGATAGAATCGGGAAATGCTGTTTTAAGATCGGGAAGGGGAAAGAATCGCTATTTTGATTCTTAACGATTAATCGTTGCAGCTCTAGTGTCCGGGTTTCAGTCAACCTGAAACCCGGACACAGTATCCAGACAGAATTGTGGCTCAGGACAGAACTTGGCAGGAGGGTGAGGGGGTACTATGCACGCCACATTAGTATTCTCTTTGGAGTTCCCAAAGGTGCCCCAGGTCTGTTAGAATCCTATAGTGTATAAGTACTGACAGCCTTTGCAGCTAACAGTTTGTAGTTCTCAATGAACTATAAGGGTGCTGGTGAGCATCCTTGTAGTTTATTGATTCTTTCTGGACTGAAGTAACTGCCTGCATGTATCGGAGGTGTGGGCAGACAGCTACACTGACAGTCTGCAGGAGCCTGGCATTGCACATGTAATCTGGTGATCACTGGTGCAATGCTTTACAGGCTCCTCAGAAAAGAAATTGTAAATGCACATTTTTTTACCTGCAAAAAAAATCCGCATTTATTATTATTTTTTTTTTAAAGGTGAACTCATCCTTTACAGTGATATTAAAAGATAGGTTTGAAAACAGTCATACTTACCTGCTCTGTGCAAGCAGTGGGCCGGCTCTTGGGAGGAGTTATGCAAATATCAACATGCTAGATGGATGTCAGTCTGGAGAAGTGGGTGTTCCTAGGTAGAATAAATTTGCATGGAGCCTGCCCTAGGCAATGTCAACAGATGATGCTGAGCCTCCATGATTCCAATGAATCCTGACTCTTGAAATCCAATGACTGAAAGGAACAGGCGAAAGACACTCAGTTTGGAGAAAAAAGGGGTAGATAATTCTGAATGTCCTCCAGGCAGGAAGTGAGGTGGGCTCCATCTGACTTAGTGCAGCTTGGTCAAAATGCTGACTAGTCACTCACAAAAAAAATAAATACGCTGACTGCCTTTTTTCAGTCCCATCATCCAAAATTAGCACCACCCTCCACATATGAATAGAAGAGCCTCTCTTATTTCTTATTGCCCCCCCCCCCTCAATCCAACAATCAGGTGCATGTGAATAAACTGAGAAAAGAAGGACCTGTTTATGGATGCTCCTCCTCATCTACATTTTATTGTGCCGGGGAAAGAAAAAAAATATTCCGGACACAAAAGGCATCAAGTACTTTTACAAAATCAGATGCTGCCCTATAAATGCAATAGTGACATCATCACTGCGTTGTACATAGCCTGTGCAGAGAGCAGAGCTGTGGGAGGGGCCACTCACTACAAGCTGCCTGCAGAAAGGGGGGGCGGAGACAAGACCAGTCACCCTGCACAAGGAAAGAGAGATGCAGTGAGCGGTCTTTATTACAGGAAAAGAACAAGATTCTTTGCGTCCCATCCCATGCCAGGATGAGGCGCATAGGCAACTTAGTCAGCTAGATGAGGCAAAACTCCATTATTACTTATTACAGGAAAAGTCTCACACTGGATTACTACACAGATCTGGAAGAAATACACAAAGCACACCGAGATTCAATAATAAATATACAAAAATATTGTATATAGACAATACCAGCTTATCCTGAAGTTCTGCTGTAAAATGGTATGGCATACGAAATTTACTGGTTGCTTTAACTAATGTCCCTTTTGTTTGTAATTAGGAATGTTGTACCCAGCGAGCCGCAGTGATGTGCGCGACTTCCAGGCAAGCGGCTAATAAATTGCCGGCTGCAGCACGTAGACTTTTATATCTGCTGTATAAAGGTGTGTGGCTTTGTCATTGATCCTCCACCATAGTTAGGGGTGATGTGGCTGTCATTATCAGACCTGTGTCTATGGTGGGAGTTGGTTCTGGGGGATGCCTGGAGTGAAGTCTGCTATGTGCAGCAGGGAATTACAGCAATCGATGGTTTCTTCACCCTTGCAGCTCTCCGCCCGGGTTCTCCTCTGCACATTGCCATTCCTCCCGCGCCTCTCCCGCTTTATTGCCGACATCTGGAGCGCTGACAATGTCTTTTACACACTTTCAGAGAGCATAAAAAATAAAGTGCACATTTGTCTTCCCGGCCTCATTTCCAGAACAGGTAGCTTTTATGTGACTTATAAAGAAAGAAACAGACAATTCTTTCAAGTGTTCTGTCGCTGAGTTCTCCAGGGATGGGGATTCACAAGGCTCAGCGAGGGGCACCGAGCCACCAGAGGGGGGAATGTTCTTATATGTATCCTCCCAAAGAGAACCTGTATTAGGGGGTGCAGAACCAGGGAACTCAGAGCAGGGATGATAGGAACCCCTCATAATGGGCACAGCAGGTGTGCAGACCTGGGCACCCCTCATACACAAAATGGGCAGACCTAGAAAGTTCAGCTCAGCGATGATGGGACCTCCTCCTAATGGGCACAGCTAGTGTGTAGACCTAAGTGCTCAGCATCGGGATGGCCAGAACTCCTCAAAATGGGCACAGCAGGTATCCAGACTCCAACAGAGGGCAGGGATGGTGGGACCTCCTTATAATGGGCACAGCAGGTGTACATACAGTACCTTGAGAAAATATTCATAGCCCCTGACATTTTCCCCATTTTGTCATGTTACAACCAAAAACGTAAATGTATTTTATTGGTATTTTATGTGATAGACCAACACAAAGTGGCACATCATTCTGAAGTGGAAGGAAAATATTTTCTACATTTTTTACAAATACATTTTTTACAAAGTGTGGCATGCAATTATATTCAGCCCCCATACCCCTAACAAAGATCTAGTGGAACCGATTGCCTTCAGAAGTCACCTAATTAGTAAATAGAGTCCACCTATGTGTAACTTAATCTCAGTATAAATACAGCTGTTCTGTGAAGCCCTCAGAGGTTTCTTACAGAACCTTCAAAAGCATCATGAAGGCCAAAAAACACAAGAGACAGGTCAGGGATAACGTTGTGGAGAAGTGTAAAGCAGGGTTAGGTTATAACAAAATATCCCAGGCTTTGATCATCTCATGGAGCACTGTTCAATCCATCATTCGAAAATGGAAAGAGTATGGAACAACTGCAAACCTAAAAAGACATGGCCGTCCATCTAAACTGACAGGCTGGACAAGGAGTTCATTAATCAGAGAAGCAGCCAAGAGGCCCATGGTAACTCTGGAGGAGCTGCAGAGATCCACAGCTCAGGTGGGATAATCTGTCCACAGGACAACTATTAGTTGTTCACTCTACAAATCTGGCCTTTATGGAAGAGTGGCAAGAAGAAAGCCATAAGAAGTCCCGTTTGCAGTTTGCAAGAAGCCATGTGGGGGACACAGCAAACATGTGGAAGAAGGTGCTCTGGTCAGACGAGACCAAAATGTTACTTTCTGGCCTAAAAGCAAAACCCAATGTGTGGTGGAAAACTAACACTGCACATCACCCTGAACACACCATTCCAACCATAAAACACGGTGGTAGATGCTTTTCTTCAGGAGGGACAGGGAAGCTGGTCAGAATTGATGGGAAGATGAATACAGCCAAATACAGGGCAATCTTAGAAGAAAACCTGTTAGAGTCTGCAAAAGACTTGAGACTGGGGTGGAGGTTCACCTTCCAGCAGGACAATGACCCTAAACATACAGCCAGAGCTACAATGGAATGGTTTAGATGAAAGCCCAGTCAAAGTCCAGACCTAAATCCAATTGAGAATCTGTGGCAAGACTTGAAAATTGCTTTTCACAGGCGCTCTCCATCCAATCTGACAGAGCTTGAGCTATTTTGCAAAGAAGAATGGGCAAAAATGTCACTCTCTAGATGTACAAAGCTGCTAGAGACATACCAAAAAAGACATGCAGCTGTAATTGCAGCAAAAGGTGGTCCTACAAATTGATTTGGAGGCTAAATACAAATGCACGCCACACTTTGTACTTTTCATTTATTTGTAAAACATTTTGAAAACCATTTATCATTTTCCTTCCACTTCACAATTATGTGCCACTTTGTGTTGGTCTATCACATAAAATTCCAATAAAATACATTTACGTTTTTGGTTCTAACATGACAAAATGTGGAAAATTTCAAGGGGTATGAATACTTTTTCAAGGCACTGTACCTTGAGACACAGGGCAGGGATGGTAATAGGCCTTGATACTTGTGAACAGCAAGTTACAGACCGAGGAACTCACTGCAGGGATCTCACTAATGGAGACGCTATAAGATGGTTGATTAGCTCTTCAGTAGGGATGAACAAAATCAAGTTTTTTTTTTTTGCTTCCTCTACTTTTGGTGAAAGTCATCATGTTGGAAAAAAAGGGAAAGTTAAGGTGGCTTCAAAGAGGCCTTTAGGTGGCTCCTGAGCGTTATATTGGCTATGTAATTACTGTATATTAAATTATTTTTTTTAGCAAAAGTAATTCCTGAGTGCACCCAGAAATAATACACTGTCAGTGATGTGGTGAAAACATTAACTTTACTGCAAATTCAAGTTTGTCGCAATCACTCTTCTCATCCCTACTCTTCAGCATCTACCAAACACTAAACTCTTAGCTTTGGGTGGAGTGACACTTCACTGTTTATTCAAATAGCTGCTAAAATATCTTTTGCCAAAAAATGGGTAAGAGGAGGCCCTTCAAAAAAAAATAAAAGTACTTCCCTGCAAATTTTGCAGCATCAAGTCTCAAAAATACTGTATATATGGGGCCTTTATAAACTGAGACACCCTAAATCCACATTGATGCTCTAAAGCTGATGGTGGTGTAAAACTACCTATAATTTTGCTAAATATTATGCAGCCCAGCTAACTCAACTTGGTAACTATCATTCAGCCCAAGACATGCCACTTTATATAATTCTGGAAACAACAGAGTGCAACCCTTTTACTCTCAATAATATCCTATCGAGCCCTCCGATTGAAAATATATAACCAGTGCAATGACGCTGCACTCTCTTGGGCTCCGGGACACATTTCGGTGCACATCTGAGCTACTGTCATCCTATGCTTTCTTTTCCTAAAAATCCCTCACTCTACCCATCTTATGTATCTCCGATATCATTACAAATTCAGGCAAATTTGAATCTAACTAGGTTACATCACTTGTCCCTATCTGGGTCCCTAAAGACTTTTCCAATGTTACAAGACCAGCACAAGCTTCCTAATTTGGAAATATTCCATTATCTTCAAATCAAGCATATAGTACATCCGGAAAGTATTCACAGTGTTTCACTTTTTCCACATTTTGTATTGCTACAGCCTTATTCCAAAATTGATTAAATTCGTTATTTTCCTCAAAATTCTACAAACAATACCCCATAATGACAACACAAAAGAAGTTTGTTTGAAATCTTTGCAAATTTATTAAAATAAAAAAAACAAAAGTATTCACAGCCTTTGCCAAAACACTCAAAATTGAGCTCAGGTGCATCCTGTTTTCACTGATCATCCTTGAGATATTTCTACAACTTGATTGGAGTCCACCTGTAGTAAATTCAGTTGATTGGACATGATTTAGAAAGGCACACACCTGTCTATATAAGGTCCCACAGTTAACAGTGCATGTCAGAGCACAAACCAAGGGAAGGGTACAGAAAAATGTCTTCAGCATTGAAGGTCCCAATGAGCACAGTGGCCTCCATCATCCGTTAATGGAAGAGGTTAGAACCACCAGGACTCTTCCTAGAGTGGCCCGCCCGGCCAAACTTAGCGATCGGGGGAGAAGTGTCTTAATAGGGTCACCACCCCGACTGTCACTCTGACAGAGCTCCAGTGTTTCTCTGTGGAGAGAGGAGAAACTTCCAGAAGAACAACCATCGCTGCAGCACTCCACCAATCAGGCCTGTATGGCAGACGGAAGCCACTCCTCAGTAAAAGGCACATGACAGCCTGCCTAGACTTTGCCAAAAGGCACCTGAAGAACTCTCAGCCCATGAGAAACAAAATTCTCTGGTCTGATGAAACAAAGATTGAACTCTTTGGCCTGAATGGTAAGCGTCATGTCTGGAGGAAACCAGGCACTGCTCATCACCTGGCCAATATCATCCCTACAGTGAAGCATAGTGGTGGCGGCATCATACTGTGGTGATTTTTTCAGCGGCAGGAACTGGGAAACTAGTCAGGATCGAGGGAAATATGAATGCAGCAATGTACAGAGACACCCTTGATGAAAACCTGCTCCAGGGCGCTCTGAAACCTAAGACCGGGGCGAAGGTTAATCTTCCAACAAGCACACAGCCAAGATAACAAATAAGTGGCTACGGGACAGCTCTGTGACTGTCCTTGAGTGATCCAGACTTGAACCCAATTGAACATCTCTGAAGAGATCTGAAAATGGCTGAGCACCGATGCTCCCCATCCCACCTGATGGAGCTTGAGAGGTCCTGCAAAGAAGAATGGGAGAAACTACTCAAAAATAGGTGTGCCAAGCTTGTAGCATCATACTCAAAAAGACTTGAGGCTGTAATTGGTGCCAAAGGTGCTTCAACAAAGTATTGAGGCTGTGTATACTTATGTACATGGGATTTTTTTTCCTTTTTTATTTTTAATAAATTTGCAAAGATTTCAAACAAACTTCTTTCACATTGTCATTATGGGGTATTGTTTGTAGAATTGTGAGGAAAATAATGAATTAAAACAATTTAGAATAAGGTTTCTTTCACACAAAATGTCCGTTTTTCTGTGCTAACTCTGGAGAGACAGACCTATCAGATCTCCGCTTTCCGCTATGGGGATCGGATGAAAACTGATCCGCCTGTCCGTTTTCATCCGATCCGATAGATTAATGGAAAATAGGGTTTTTATCCGCCTGAATTTAGCGGATCGGATGTCAGCGGACATGTCACCGCTGACATCCGTCGCGCCATAGAACTGTATGGAGCGTCCGTTTAGGTCCACCTAAAAAACTGGCAGGCGGACCTGAACGTCCGCATGTGTGAAAGGGACCTAAGGCTGTAACATAAATGTGGAAAAGATGAAGCGCTGTGAATAATTTCCGGATGTACGGTATCTTTGACGCAGAGATTCCACTGGATGCAACATTGGACCAAATTACTGTATTTGAACATGTGTGTCACGGACCAGCATGCTCTGTGCCTCATCTCTAAATTTTATCAACATTTACTGACTAACCCTTCAATGTCTCTGCCCGGATACATGACCCAGTGGCAAACAGACCCCAATATTTCCATAGAGATGGATAATTGGAGGTTGATATATTCAGCGACTAGGTTCTCCTCTCAAAACGTTCTGATGCAAGAAAAAAACATTGCTAACTATATACCAAATTATCCCTCCACGTTCTTCCATGGCTGTGGAGACCTGGGAACACATAAACAAACCTGGTGGACATACCCAGTGGTAACCAAATTTTGCTCAGACATTTTTATTATGTTGCAATCTCTTTTTCAGACCACATTGCTGCCTAGCCCACTGGTAGGTAGCTCTTCTTAATAAACCACCAGAACTTGTTTTGTCTCAATTAAAGCTTTTGTTGCAGGTCAACATGTCTGCCAAACCAACATTTGCCAAGACCTGCAAAACTCACATGATTTGCATGCTTGAAACTAAAGACATGGTCACCCAGACAATGATACATGCTAAGAATGAAGCCATGGCAGAGGACCGAATATCTACATACACAAAAATCTGGCAACCAAGGATTACCCATTTCCTCCCACCTAACTGGGAGGAATGAGGCATTACATTAGCCTTGATTGGAACTATTGGAGCCCCATTGTGTCATATGCTAGGAGACCCCAGGGACTCTCTATACACCCCACCCCTCCTCCCTTTCCTTTTCTTCTCTATTTTTTGTCTGAGTTGCGCACAATAGATAACATGTCTCCTACTCTGCTGAACCCCAAACGACCATAAATTGGACTCTCATGCAGAACAAGTTTTAGTAGGGTTACGGAGTTGCGTGTATATCATCCAAAATATATATTATTGCAGACGTATTTTCTACATTCAACATATCACCCACTTTCTTACTGACATGTGCATTTGTTGTATGAATATACTGCATGGAAGTCTTTAATAAAAATTATGAACAAGAAAGAAAAATTTGAAGAAATGTTAACATTATAATTTCCTAAAGAAATGTAAAATAATCTGATTGAATTAAAAAAAAAGTAACCATGGATTGAGGAATGCTGGAAAACAATGCAAATAAGCTTGAGCTATAATGCCGTATTCCACTGAATACATTTTACATTTTGTTTTGAATGGTGAGGTCAATTATAGGAACCTATGGGGACAGATCTAGTGAATGAAAATCTCCCAACCACATACATTAGTAGGAATCTAAACAAGGTTATGATGGCATGAACCAGCGACTTCCAACTTACGAGGTATAGGGTGACTCAGCTGTGCCCGACATCACCAAGTCATGCACATGCTTAGCAACATTTCAGCCAGAATAGCCCACCCACATCCCACCTATAATTATGCAGGGGACACCAGCTTGCAGCCTCCATCACTGTATTGATTGTCTTGCGGAGTCACTGCACTTGCAGAGTAACTCAAATAAGGGTGACACTCTAATCCTAGGAATTCTTGAAGGACAAAGCATCATCTGGACTGAAGTCCAAGGTGTTGGACTGTCATAGAAAATCCAGGACAATTGGCAGTTATAACCACACATAAGTTTTGTACGTAATGCTGCAAAAGATTGTCAGACTGCAGACTCACTCGAGAAAAAGGTCAAAGACTTCGGACATGCATCAAGTAAGCAAGATAAATGTCCAATAAAAGAAAAACCTGCTCATCAGCTTGTTCATAACTTTATTAACAGGAAGAGGTACTATTGAATCAGTTATTAATATGGAAACCTTCAACAGAGGGTGCTCCGGGACCAGGCAAAGGTCCAGGACCTGCCATCTGCAACTTCCAAAGTGGATAACATATGCGAGACTCCAGTGAAAGTTAAATATATAATGCTATAGTTGTGGATGGAGACTGAGGACATTCTACAGTAGACTGTCTGTGAAGGTTCCCATTTATCTAAGTCATGGGTCTCCAATATTTTCAGTATCAGGGCCACACTGTATATTTTATAAATATTTGTGGGTCAAAAAATCCCCATCAACATCCCCTTTTTACATAAGGGTCCCCATCAGAGTACTCATAAGGCCTCTTTCACATGGGCCGGATCCGGTTTTGCTCAGCAGGAGATCTGGAGCTATTGGCAAGTTCGTGTCTGCTCTTCTTTTGCAGCTCCCTCTGAACTATGGTCAGTCGGATGTAAACAGACTGGCTGTCTGTTTACACCCAACTGCCCTCCGATACGTTCAGATGTAGGGGAACGGATCCCCCTTCCGATCCGACTGGAGATAGCCTGGTGTAAACAGACACAAGTACATTTACATCTGACTGCCCAAAGAGGAGAATTGAGGTTCCACTCAGGTCCACCTGAAAAACAGACAGGCGTAGCCAATTGGACGGCCTGTGTGAAAGGGGCCCTAAAGTCCTCCTTACATCCTGATCCCTATCAGATTACCCCTTTGTACCAGGGTGCCTGTCAGAGTCCCTCTTTACATCAGTGTCCTTAGGTACATTCAGGAGGGGGGGTAGAACTGTGCATTAATGACCATAGGTATGGACTGGATAAAATCTTGCGGCGGGCCAGATGTGGCCTGCAGGTCGTAGTTTGGAGACCTATGATCTAGTTTGTTGTGATTTATCCAGTAGTAGTTAGACATATTCAACTTGACTTGTTCTGTAATATTGAAGATGTTTTGTAGCTTGCCCAAGCCACTTCATTTAGAGCTGCACAATTACAAAAGTCCAGTTGAATGTGATTAACTGCTACTTGACATCTACAGTAGACCGCTGTTACAGTACAGTGCAGTACAAGTCAATGATCCTTCTCCCACTGCTGACTGATGGACTACAAGGGATGCAAAGCAAGAACTAAAGAGCTAAATGCAACCCTAATGCTCCAGGTTAGGCAAGAGGGGAATAAACTATCATCAAAATTTTGAAGAAAAAAAACCCTGCAGTAATGATGTAAAAATTGGGGAAAAGGGGCTATTACCTAAATGCATTGTACTGGAATACTTTCAATGTGGTAGAAGTATGGTGAGATTGAGATGACAAATGATCAACAGCAACTTCATAACAGTCAAAACTCAGAATGTCTCTCCCCCATATAAAAAGACAAAAGTCAATTTCCAGTTTTTTTAAAGAGTCTCCTCCATCTCTCGGTTTGAAAATGAAGTGCAGCCGTCAGACAAGACGTGACTGCTGCAACTTGTAAGCATTTTCACCTTTTAAATCTTCGCTGTCACATCTGTCGATCGGCCCCGAAACACTTGGCATGGTAAACAGATCAATTTATAGACATGCAGCTAAGTCCATGAAACGGCTTCATAATTAACCTTCTCCCGACCAGAGCGTGAAATTGGGAGGGGGTGGCAGGTGGGACATAATCGGTGGGAGCAGGTGGCATGGGAGGTGCTGGTTGGCACACTGGCACAGGCTGCCCGGCTGGTGCGAAAATAATGATACGTTTAACAACGAGGATCATCTTGGTGTCATGGATGTTCTGTGGGAAACAACAGATTTAAAAGGGCCCTGATGGAGGGCCATAGACAGAGGTGCACCGTGAAATTGCGGCGGTTGCTGGCGCAGCTGCTTGTTGGCACACATCATACAGATTAAGATGCGGAGAACCAAAACTGCCCTTTGGTGCGATTTCATTAACGCTATAAATAAACAGACACATCTCAAGGTCGTTGTAACCCAAAACATGAGCTGCAACCGGCGAGCTAGAAAAAGCTGTCAGAGGGAATTTTATAGTTGTAAAGTTCCTTCAAAGTCCATGCAATGATGGCTTGAAGTAAAGTCTTCATGGTCGATATTAAAGGGAATGCACCTCAATTTCATGCATTTCTTTGACTATAATGTACTTGGAGATCGATTTGACGTAAATACGTTTATTAAAAGTGAAGTCCACCTTTCTGTTCATGTAAATATTTAGGGTGCAATATGAAACACGATCAGAGTCTGCAGCCCCCCTCTTACAAAGTAGTGGGGTTCTGACACCCGTCTCAGCCACTGAGAGCCTAAGACAGCCCGCTCCGCCCCCTCCACAGCCCAGCGCTCCAATGAGCGAGGAGAGAGACGAGCAGAGAGCTGTGACTACCAGTCTATAGCTCTCTGCTCACGGAGCTGTGCAAACTGAGCGATCAGCGATGTTCGGTCGCTCGGTTTTCAGTGCAGATTATAATTATACAGGTACGTGTTCAATACTTATTTTACCCGCTATATTATATATATATATATATATATAATATATATATTATATATAATATATATATTATATAGCGGGTAAAATAAGTATTGAACACGTCACCATTTTTCTAAGTAAATATATTTCTAAAGGTGCTATTGACATGAAATTTTCACCACATGTCGGTAACAACTCATGTAATCCATGCATACAAAGAAACCAAAACAAATAAGTTCAGAAATTAAGTTATGTGTAATACAATGGAATGACACAGGGAAAAAGTATTGAATACATGAAGAAAGGGAGGTGCAAAACGCTGTGGAAAGCAAACTCACTAGTTTAAATCTAAGTAATTAGAAAGCAATCCTGCCCCTTGTCAGTGCAAATTAATATTAGCTGGTTCAGTCTCAACTGATGGCCTATAATAAGGGTTTCTCATTTTCAAGGTGTCACACAAGAAACATCTCATGAAGGGTAAAAGCAAAGAGCACTCTCAAGACCTTTGCAACCTTATTGTTGCAAAACATACTAATGGCATTGGTTACAGGAGGATTTCTAAACTTCTGAATGTTCCAGTGAGTACTAATGGGGCCATAATCCAGAAGTGGAAAGAACAGAATTTCACCATAAACTGGCCACGACCAGGTGCTCCTCGCAAGATTTCTGATAGAGGAGTAAAAAGAATCAGAAGAGTGGTCCAAGAGCACTTGTGGAGAGCTTCAGAAAGACCTGGAATTAGCAGGTACAATTGTTTTGAAGAAAACAATAAGTAATGCACTCAACTGCCATGACCTGTATGCACACTCCCATGCAAGACTCCATTGCTGAAGAAAAAGCATGTTAAAGCTCATTTAAAGTTTGCTGCACAACATTTAGACAAGTCTGTGAAGTACTGGGCGAATATAGTCTGGTCAGATGAAACCAAAATTGAACTCTTTGGATGCCATAATACACACCATGTTTGGAGGTCAATCGGCACTGCACATCACCCCAAAAACACCCCCATAACAACAGTGAAGTTTGGAGGTGGGGACATCATGGTGTGGGGCTGTTTTTCAGCATATGGTACTGGCAAACTTCATATCATTGAAGGAAGGATGAATGGAAAAATGTACCAAGACATTCTTGATAAAAATCCGCTGGACATTTCAGCAAGACAATGATCCCAAACAAAGCCAAGGAAACTCTCAATTGGTTTTAAAGAAAGAAAATAAAGCTACCAGAATGGCCCAGCCAATAATCTGACTTGAATCCAATAGAAAATCTATGGAAAGAACTAGGGTTGCACTGATACTAGTATCGGTATCGATACCGAGTATTTGCACAAGTATCAGTACTTGTGCAAATGCACCGATACCTGAGATACCTGAAACGATACTTTCAGGCTTGGTTCTTTCAGCTGTCAGTGGGTCTCCCTTGTTGACAGCTAAAGTGTTAAAGAAGTCCGGTAATTGGAGCTGTCAAAAAAAAAAAAAAAAAAGCAGCGGGCAATGTTTAACAACACCACTGCTCAGCAGCTGAGACACTAAAATAAAAAGAAACATTGTTTATTTTTGAATCTTTCTGTTTCTTCATCTGCAGATCAAAAGGGATGAACAAATGTTCCTATGTTTACCCCCTTATAAATCTTAATTTACTCGAATCAGCCTTAATTAACTCCCTATTCTCCTCCATTTAATTATTTTCCTGCTTTTTTTTGTTTTTTTTTCGTTCACGTCTATTTTATAAACGATAAACAATTAAAACTTTTTTTTGTTTGCTTTGTTAGTGAATATTTTTACACATATATATTAGCATATATTTATACATTTCACATTGAAAAAGCGCAAAATTAAAAAAAAAATCTATTTATTTCATTTGTAAATGGCTTTTCAATGCTTTGTACCAAAGAGTACTAAAGAAAAAAAAGTATCGGTACTCGTAAAAAAAATGGTATTGGTGCATCCTTAGAAAGAACTAAAGATCAGAGTTCATAGAAGAGGCCCATGGAACCGTCAAGATTCGTAGACTGTGTGGAATAATGGGCCAAAATCACACCTGAGCAATGCATGCGACTAGTTTCTGTATACAGGAGGCATCTTGAAGCTGTCATTACCAACAAAGGATTTTGTATTAAAGTATTAAATATATTTCAGTTAGCGTGTTCAATACTTTTGCCTATGCCATTCTATCTTATTACACATAACTTAATTTCTGAATTTATATGTGTTGTTTTTTTTGTATGTATGGATTGCATTGGTTGTTACCGACATAGTGAAAATTTCATGTTCATAGCACCTTTAGAAATATATTTACTTAGAAAAAGGGTGACATGTTCATTACTTATTTTACCCGCTGTGTGTGTGCGTATATATATATATATATATATATATATATATATATATATATATATATATATATACACATACACACACACACACAGAATATATACATAGGCTTCTGCTTGCAGTCCTCATAAAGAAAACCCAGGAGTCCCTCTGATAACTTCGTCTTTACTTTTATGGTCACATCAAGTCTTTGGTTACCCTTACGACACCCCCCAGGCCACTAGAAATTGGGATCGGAATTTTATGTAAAAGGTAATGAGGTCAGCGGTGAAGGCCCTGTAATTTTGGTGACATGACACGCCGGATTCCGCTGGCTGCTTTATAAATATCCCCCTCTGACTTTCTCTATCACGAGCAATGAAACATTTCTGGTGAGCCCTCAGCTGGTCCCAAGATACTTCTCCCAGGATCCAGCTCTACAGTTTCTCTTTTGTCAATCGATCTCCAGGGACGGGATTAACAGCTCTCATTTCCTTCCCTATCCTATGACGAGGGTTAAAGCTGGAGAATATGATGATGTCTCCAGGGAGCTGTAAAATGTAGATGAGACTCGAGAATTCTGAAAGACGTTAAAAACACTTGTCTGCAATGTGCGGAGTGTATGAGCAGTAATATCCGACAAGCACCTGCATACAATAAATGTCACGACTGCTCCATATTGTACGTGGAGAGCAGAACCCTCGCTGGGCTGATTCAGCGCACACGTTTCTGAGGTGTCGGGGAAATTAAGGGGACTTAAAGGGAAACGCATCCTGATGTAAGTTTGTGCACAAAAACGCAGGACGCGTGTTCTCGTACATCACAGGTTCCAAGACACACATTCATGCAGGAGACAGACACAGGGACTAGATGAAGACCCAATCGCTAACATCTCATATATTCATTAACACATTAATGTCATTTCAAAAGCCATTTTCAATGTTTTTAAATCTGCAGCTTTCATTAACCACTTGACATCCAGGTTTTACTCCCTTCATGACCAAGGAATTTTTTGCTATTCAGCACTGCGCTACTTTAACTGATAATTGCAGACATACAATGCTGTATACAAATGAAATTTATCTCATTTTTTCACACAAATAGATCTTTCGTATGGTGGTAGTTGATCACCACTGGGTTTTTAATTTTTTATTATATAAACAAAAAAAGAGGGGGGCGTGGCTGGATGTAATCGCGGCGGGACGTGTTTCCTGAGAGCTCCAGCTATCCTCCAGTGAATAACCCTGTTTTCGGATGATCGACCGGTTCCTATAGCTCCTATCTGTGGCTCATTGCTGGCGGAGATAGCTGGGCACAGTATCCTCGGCGTCTAAAAAGCAACAGGCACAGCGTACTCAGCCGCTGCTGGAACAGAGAAATCTCCGCTCTCAGGGAAGCATGGCGGTTAGCTCCGCCCACTCCTGTCTCCTCAACACAGCGCGCCAACCATGGCGCAGCAGGGCAGTCCTGCTTCATGGGGGCTGGAGGATCCCTCTCTCCCCTCCCAGGAGATAGAGGTGGACACTGCAGCCATAACAGGTCCCATCCTGGAAGCTATAGCGGCATCAAAATCTGAGCTTATGGGACGTATAGATCTGCTAGCCTCTGAATGCAACCTTATCCGTCATGATCTTGATAAGATCAGGGGCAGACTGACCACAGCGGAGGATCGTATATCGGAAGTGGAAGATGCTTCTCATGCCCAGGGATCACAGCTAGAGGAACTTAAAGTTATGGTGAGATCATTACAGCATAGAGCAGATGACGCGGAAGACCGCCAGAGAAGAAATAATGTGAGGGTGGTGGGGTTGCCTGAAGGGGCTGAGGGGACTGCTACTACAACTTTTGCGGAGCAATTCTTCAAATCCCTGTTAGCGTTAGGGGATCTCCCTCCCACATATGTTGCTAAAGGGCGCACAGGGTTCCCACCGGCTCTAGGCCCTCAGGCGCCCCGCCACGGCCTTTCCTGGTTAGATTCCTTAATTACAGGGATCGTGATATGTTCGTGATATGTTCGTGATATATTGTTGGCGGAAGCAAGGAAACATAAGGAGCTTAAATTTGAGAATGCTCGTATTATGCTGTTTGCCAACTTCTCGGCGGAGACTCAAAGAAGACGCCGGTCTTTCACGGATGTGAAGAAACGGCTCAGAGAACGGGAATTGAAATACAGTATTCTGTATCCCAGACGTCTTCGTGTGCAGTTTAGGGGCACTGTGAAGTTCTTTGACAACCCGCAAGATGCCTGCGATTGGTTGGACCAGAATCCATAAACCACCATCTTATAGCGGAGCAGGAATTGCATACGACCTGTTATTTTGATTCTTGTTTCTTTGTTTTATCCCTTTTTATTTTTGCGGATTTTTCCTTTACTGCCGGGTTTTTTTTTTGGTCTCTGATTCGATGGCGCACTCATGTCTGACCTTCCTATGTGCGCGGTGAACTGAGCCACTGTATATACACACCTTACTGACTCCCCACGTACAACTACAGTTATCCGTCTGTAACCTTTGCATAAGGTGAGGGGGACATTTAACGTAGACTGCACACTATGACTTGGTGAATTGTTAATTTTGTTTTTTTCCGCTATTAACATTCCTGAATCGCCCTTTGGTTATGTGGCCGATCGGCTGTACTTTCACGCTCCTGGACTGAGCATGGAGTTCTAAGTAGGAAACACCAGGGAAAATTGTTTGTTTTTCTTTTTTCATCGTCCAATGCCAAACTGTCGACACTTCAAGTTGAACTCTTCAAGGTTTTTTGTTCCAGGGCTAAAGCTGCATACCGGACTAGTTTTGTTGTTTGTTTTTTTTGCAGTTTCTGGTATAACAGCAGGGGAGGGAGGGTTTGAACAAGGCCATAGGATTTATTTTAATGATGCACCTTTGTCTCATAGTTTGTTCATGCCCATGTGTAAGCTGTATTCAGCAGTCGCTGCAGTGCAAATAGGGGTAATCCTGACAGCAGACTTTCTTCACTATTATGATGGCTAGTAAGCTACAAATAGTTTCATGGAATGTGAGGGGACTAAACAATAAATTTAAGAGGGTGAAAATATTTCAAAATTTGAAGCAGGTGAAGCCACATATCATCCTCCTTCAAGAAACACACCTGGAGGGTAGTAAAATTCTAACTTTATGCAAACCGTGGATTCAGAGGGCATTTCACTTCACCTATTCTACATACGCTAGGTGAGTTTCCATTCTAATCAGCAAAGCAATTGCGTATACGGTACATCAGGTGTTTCCAGATCCGGGAGGACGATATGTGGCAATTGTATTGGATGTCTCTTGTCAAAAATTTTGTTAGTAAGCATATATTTACCTCCTCCTTTTCAGGTGCAATTGTTATATGACTTATTGGTGACACTGGTGCCTTACTTGCATCTCCCTGTGCTTTTCATGGGAGATTACAAAGCCATACTAGATCCTGGGTTGGATTCCACTAATGTAACTAGGCCAACCTCGGTTGAACTATCCACCTGGGCAACTGTGGCGGGTTTAACCGAACTGTGGAGATAGGGGCACCCAGACCCCACTTCATACTCTCATTTATCTTTAACTCATAAATCCTGGGCCAGAATTGACTTGGCGTTTGGGAATGCCTCCATGTTAAAGTACCTCTACGATTCAGAATATCTGTCTGGGGGACTTTCCGACCATAACCCACTCTTGGTTACCCTGGCCTTCCCCTCGGGGGGGAGGAGAGGGGGATGGAGACTGGCACTGGGTTGGTTACAAGAAGAGCAAGTGACCGCTCAAATTCAAACTGCCATGGATACCTTTTGGGTTACCAACATAGACTCGGCTGATCTATCCTTGGTATGGGACACGTTTAAGGCAGTATCAAGGGGTGAGTGCATATCTGCCATTAAGACAGCTAGGAGGGATCATAATGAGGAGGGTGAGCTTCTACTGGCCAAAGAGAGGGAGAGTGCCAAAGCACATGCAGACTCTCCCTCGGAGGCCGCTTATGTGTCACTACTGGAAAGCAGTAGCACTGCACTTCCCTGATCTAGCCCATACAGAGGCAAAGCACACGTCTGAAAACATTTTTGCCGAAGGGGACAAAAATGGCAAACTTTTGGCCAATTTAGCAGCTGATCAAAGGGTACCAGTTAGTATCCCGGTAGTAAGGAAAGGGGACGGAAGATTGGTGTCTGACCCTGTAAAAGGTACTGGAGTAATTTGTAAACTTTTAAGTCCCTGTATTTACCTATCCCTGAGTATGATACTGAGGAGTTGGAAGAGTTACTGCAGAGCCTCTCCATGCCCAGATTGTCAGATACTGATGCTGCCCTTTTAGATGAAGGTATTTCTGTCTTAGAAATTGAAACAGCCATACTGGCTTTCCCTCCCCATAAAGCTCCGGGTCCTGATGGATTTTCCGCTGCTTTTTATAAGTTATACATGTCACAACTAGCCTCTAGGCTAAATATGCTTTTTAAGCATTGTCTGGAGCAAGGAGCCTAGCCAGCATCCATGATGGAAGTTTTTATGGTCCTCCTCCTGAAGCCTGGCAAGGACCCATTAGAGTGCTCCTCGTATCGCCCTATAGCGTTACTTAATATGGATTTAAAGATTCTTGCTAAGGTGCTGGCATCAAGGTTGGCCAGGGTTTTTGACACCCTGGTGGACATTGATCATACAGGTTTTATTCCTGGCAAATCAACAGACACGAATCTGCAGAGATTATTCACACACTTACAGTTAGATACTACAGAGTCCCCGGCCAAGGTCGTAGTCTCTATAGACATTGAGAAGGCATTTAACTCTGTGGACTGGCAGTATATGTACAGCGTGTTAGAGGTCATGGGGTTTGGTCCAGGATTCTGTCGATGGGTAAAGTTGTTATATAGCACTCCCAAAATGGCAATTCGGTTAGGAATTAACGTTTCTGATTATTTCCCGATAGGGAGGGGTACTAGGCAGGGGTGCCCACTTTCCCCTTTTTTATTTGCCCTGATGATGGAACCCATGGCAAGGGCACTTAGAAGATCTGAGCTAGTGGGTGCGATTTGGGTGGGTAACATTAATAAATGTGTAGCATTATACGCAGATGATCTGCTCCTGTTCCTCCAGGATTCGGGTCCCTTCTTAAAAGCAGCCCTGTCGATCTTGGACAGGTTTGCCACTTTCTCGGGCTTACGGGTAAACTGGAGCAAATCATCAATTCTGCCATTAGGTCCGTAGGCTGGAACACTTCAAGATGACACACTTCCATTGCAGTCGGTCTCCTCAATCATCTAGGTGTCAAAATAACAGCCTGTATTCAGGACTATATTTCTCTAAATCTCCTCCCCCTAGTGAATAAATTCAAACTAAAAACCCAAGCTTTGCAGAAATTACCTCTCTCTCTGATAGGGAGGGTTAGCCTTCTAAAAATGAAGTTTCTCTCGGTAATACTATACTTTATACGCCACTCTCCCATATGGATACCAAAATCCTTTTTCAGAACATTAAGAGTATAATAGGTTCTTTCATATGGTCCCCACAGGCACCTTGTATAAGCATCAAAATACTCCAGGAACCGTGGGGTCAGGGGGGATTAGCTCTACCTGACTGGCATAAATACTATATGGCTGGCCAGATGGTGGTTGCTAGGTGATGGCTGATGGCAGATGACGGGGACTCCGCCACGGTTCTGGAAGCTGCGCACTTGGGGTCCTATGAGAGTCTGAGACTGGCCCTCTACAGAGGTCCGAAATCTTGCCTGCCTTTGACTACCTCGATGAAAGTGACCATTAGGACATTGGAAATCACCAGCATTTTGATGTCCCCTAGCTATTTGGGAGTTACGCCATCAGCCCCACTGTGGATGAACCCAGCCTTGCCTCATTTCTACTCACTCCCAGATCCTATGGTATGGGAGTGTGGGGGTGTTAAAGTGTTGGGAGATGTCACCAGAGAGGGGAAGCTGGGTATATTTGACCAATTAAAAGCCAGACATAATTTATCAAATTTCTTCTTCTTACGCTATTTGCAACTGCGCCATGCATTTCAGTCGCAGTTCGATGGCAAAAGAATAGAATTCCTGCCATCAGCATTGGAGACTCTTTTGACTGAGGAGGAGTTGGTTAAACCTCTGTCAACTGTGTACAAATCTCTCTTCAAAAAGACGCCACTAGGAACGTTGGGAGAAAGAAATTACTAGTATACAGGGGGAGGATTGGGGGAATATGTGGAATCATCCTTTTTTTCAATATTTACTGTCCGCAAGAGACCGCCTAATTCATTTCAAGTTCCTTCATCGTATTTATTTTACCCCTGCCAGATTATCTCGCATATATCCATCCGTTAGTAGTCAGTGCTGGAGATGCTCTCATTCCCCAGCTGGCTCAGAGCATATCTTTTGGAGTTGCACGCATATTCAAACTTTCTGGTCTGGGATTACTGAATGCCTCTCGGAGCTACTTCGTATCCCAGTTCCTAGGACTCCAAGAGTCTGTCTAATAGGGTTGGTGGAAGAGGTGGTTCCATCCAGAGTACACCGCACTTTGTTAAATATTGCGTTGTTTTATGGTAGAAAGGCCATCCTATTAAAGTGGAAAAAAACAGTTGCACCTTCTATATTGTACTGGAAGGGTCTGATCAACTCTGTAATACCTCTATACAAAGCAACATACAGGTCCAGAGGCTGTGAAAAGAGATTCAAAAACGTGTGGCAGACTTGGCTAGACTCTTCAAACACAGTAGGCTAAATACTAATGTGAAATTTTGTTTGCATTAGAAACTTATGATATCTGGATAAAATAGGTGAATCCTAATTGATAGGATTCCCCTCATGAGACAGACAAAATACCCACTTACATGATTGAGTAGCTATCTATCCAAAAGGAGGCATGATAATTTTATTTAATAGTGTTAAGCTGCACATATGTATGTATATTAAATATGGTCATTGGCTGGTTGGGAGGGGGGTGGGGGGGAATGGGAAGGGAATAGAATGAACTATGTTAGTTTCTTGTTGATGGCCCTGTGAGGCCAACCCAGGTGGCACGTTGCCTGCTGGGTTAGTGATTGTTTTATGTTTTGTATTGTGTGCAAAAACTTAATAAAAGAAAAAAAATTATAGTTATAGTCTACAAACAATGGTATATATAATGGAATTTACGCAGCTATATACCCTGTACTGGTGGTGATCAGTAGTCACTAATTTTTTGTTTTGTTTAATTTTGTTTTGCATTAAATTTTTTTTTTAGTTTTTTTGCAACACAGCCCACCATGATGTGCAACTGGACCTTACCTTGAACTGCAACACATGTGCATTTGATTTAGTGTAGAAAGTCTTCTAATGTCTTAACCTTTTCGCTGCCAGGTCCATACGTAATACGGACGTGACAGCGGGGGAGGGGGGTATCACACACGATCCCGGTGGCTGCGGCCACCAGGATTGTGTGTGAAACTAACAGGCAGACTTCTGCCTGTCAGGTGAGAGCATTCGGGTGGCTCCGCTGCTCCCTGAACGCTCCCACACACCCCCGGCACCGGTGCCCCACCCCGGCGGGTGGAGAAGAGCGCATACACGTCCGCTCTCCTCCCCTTCTTTCTGTGACCCGGAAAGCAACGTCTCTGAGATCACTTCCGGGTTTAAGCTTTCGGTGTCCCCGGCTTGCTTAGCCGGGAAAGGATGTTTTGCAATGTGATCAGTGGAGCACAGGGGAGACATGCAGGGTCTTTTAGACCCTGCATGTCTCAGTTAAGAGAACCTGTCATCTAAAAGTCATCACATAGGAGACTTTTGGTCCCCTATGTAATGCAAAAAAAAAAAAAGTTAAGTAAAAAAATATTTTCTTTGTGCAAAAAAATAAAGTTACACCAAAGCATATAAAATCCCCCCTCTCCAAATTTTTTTTGAGGCCTCCCCACGTATACGCACATTTGAACGTAAACGCATACACGGGGGTGCCTATGTGTGAAAACATTGATTGCGATACACGTTACATATTGCTGCGCACCCCAGAGGGACAGCAATAATTCTAGCTCCAGAACTCCTCAATAACACTAAACTGATACCTAAGAGGGCTTTTGAAGCGTCACCTATAGAAAATATAGAGTACTAAAGTTTGTCCCCATTTCACGGGCGTGCGCAAATTTAAGGTTGGACATGTTGAACATCTATTTACTCGGCACAACCTCGTCTTTTATATTTTACCAAAAATTTTAACCACTTGCCAACAGCATGTACACATATTTTGGCAGAATGGCACGGCTGCGCAAATGGGCATACCTGTACGCCCCTTTGAATTTGCCGCCATGTGGTTGTGTGCGCACTGGTGGAGGTGCGCGTGACCCTGCCGCGAGCTCCATGAGTATGATCGCGGGTCCCGTGGACTCGATGTACGCGGGGATACCCGCGATCGTCTTATGGAGCTGAAGAATGGGGAAATGCTAATATAAACAAGCATTTCCCCGTTCTGCCTAGTGACACTGTCACTGATCACAGCTCCCTGTAATCGGGAGCAGTGATCAGTGATTTGTCACACGTAGCCCCCCCACCCAGTTAGAATCACTCCCTAGGACACACTTAACCCCTACACTGCCCCTTAGTGGTTAACCCCTTCACTGCCAGTGTCATTTACACAGGAATCAATGCATTTGTATAGCACTGATTGCTGTATAAATGACAATGGTCCCAAAAATGTGTAAAAAATGTCCAATGTGTCTGCCATAATCAAAAAAGGGATTGGAAGCCTGATCCCCAGTCAGGCGACCAAGGAATGGGGCATATTGGACTATTCCGGTACAGTAATTAAGGATATGAAGCAGGTAATGGCAGTATTAAAATTATAATTCATTTATTGATGCAAAGGACAAAACATGATAATACAATAACACTTAATAAAAATACAGGTATATCACCAATGGATTCAATAGTATACAGTACAACACAAAATCTCAGATATCATATTCCTCGACTAGTTTCGCGGACGTAATCCGCTTCATCAGGAGGGAATCTGGAGAAGAGTTATTCTGACTAGACAGTCTGAACCTGACAATTAAAAAACATACAATGGAGTTTACTCAAATACATAATCAGTACAATTTATGTTCCAGCATCAAAATGCTGACTAGTGCTCACTAATTTATACTTCACATCTTGTGTGTGGCAATTGAGGTTACCTTAATCCTAATATACATTCTATTCTTACTACCCGTTATCTCGTCAGCTCCCCCAGGTCGCCGTGGGAGATCAATTGCTGGTGGTGGGGCCTTGCGCCTGGGGTCTGCTGGGACCTGGGTAAGCGGAATTGTCCCCTCCCCCCCCCCCATATTTATTACGCATTTGTCAATTTTGATGCTGGAACATAAATTGTACTGATTATGTATTTGAGTAAACTCCATTGTATGTTTTTTAATTGTCAGGTTCAGACTGTCTAGTCAGAATAACTCTTCTCCAGATTCCCTCCTGATGAAGCGGATTACGTCCGCGAAACTAGTCGAGGAATATGATATCTGAGATTTTGTGTTGTACTGTATACTATTGAATCCATTGGTGATATACCTGTATTTTTATTAAGTGTTATTGTATTATCATGTTTTGTCCTTTGCATCAATAAATGAATTATAATTTTAATACTGCCATTACCTGCTTCATATCCTTAATTACTGTACCGGAATAGTCCAATATGCCCCATTCCTTGGTCGCCTGACTGGGGATCAGGCTTCCAATCCCTTTTTTGATTATTGATTTCTGGATGATGGTACATATGCACTTCTGTTACCTTTTATATTTTACTGTGGAGAGGCCACTTCTCTAAGTGTCTGCCATAATGTCGCAGTCCCAATAAAAATCGCAGATCGCCGCCATTACTAGTAAAAACTAAAAATAAAAATGTCATAAAACCATCCCCTATTTTGTAGACGCTATAACTTTTGCGCAAACCAATCAATAAACGCTTATTGCGATTTTTTTTTTTTTTTACCAAAAATATATAGAAGAATACATATCGGCTTAAACTGAGGGTAAAAAATTTTTTTTTATATATTTTTGGGGGATATTTATTATAGCAAAAAGTAAAAAATATTGCTTTTTTTTTCAAAATTGTCGCTCTTTTTTTGTTTATAGCGCAAAAAATAAAAACCGCAGAGGTGATCAAATACCACCAAAAGAAAGCTCTATTTGTGGGGAAAAAAGGACGTCAGTTTTGTTTGGGAGCCACGTCGCACGACCGCGCAATTGTCAGTTAAAGCGACGCAGTGCCGAATCGCAAAAAGTGCACTGGTCTTTGGCCAGCCAAATGGTCCGGGGCTGAAGTGGTTAAAGTAATAACATGTGACATAAAAAACTGTAACTACCACTATTTTATTCTCTAGGGTGTCTGCCTCCGCAGTCCCCCGCTGGTCTGCACTCACACTGGACCATAGGGAAGTGTTCCTAGGCACACTCCTCTGCTAACCAGACCAGTGATTCGTGCTTCAGTACATTGTCATCTATAGAGAGTTCTGTGCTCCGGGATATGGTCTGCGCTCACACTGAACCTGTACTGGACCACAAGTAAACTGCGCCTGGGATCACCACTTCCACGTGGTCCCAGGCACAGTATGCATGAATTATGCCGGGAGCGGGCTGAAGCACTCACGTTACACAAACTGGCCCAAGGGGCTGAATCGCACCAAGGACCAGGACCACTTACCTATTTTCATAACTTTTGGGCAAAAAAATCCTAAAAAATAAAACCGGATCCATTATACTATTTTAGGTTATTGCTACTTTTATAGACCCATAGCGGAAACGTAAAAATTGCTTTGGTTCATGAAGGGTGTACAGGTTTAGGAGCTGAAGAGGTTACAAATTGGACAAATTGAGGGGCTGTTTCATGTCTGTAGCAAGATTTGGAGACAAAAATAGAGCTTTTTTTTTGTTTTTGCATTTCTTGCTGATTACATGGCACAATGAGCCAAAGCAGAAAATAAAAACTTTTCAAAACTGTTTATAAAATGTCACCAACGCATTCAGAAGATAAATACATGTTTAGAATAATTATACTCTTGCCAACCCAGATCCTTCATATCAAAACAAAGTATATTCATTATTCCCTTTGAAATAGGACGTCTGCAGACACGCGAGGCCTCCAGATCCCAGTTCTGAGACGTCGATTTGCTGCACCACGCGCTGCCAGACGCTGTCACCGAGGAACGCGGCCCGGGACTGGGTGTCGAGTGCGTTTCAAAGAACTGCGCACACCAAGAAGAAAAGGATAGGGGTGTTCAAAGATGGAGATGACAGCTGAAGATTTTTGTCACTGCTCTTATGCTATATTATTGTGTTTGGGGGTCAGTTATAAGTTGAACTGTTTGAAGGCATTACGCCAGGAATCTTCAAACGACGGCTCTCCAGCTGTTGCGGAACTACACATCCCATGAGGCATTGTAAAGCAGACATTTACAGACATGATTAGGCATGATGGGTTTTGTAGTTCCTGAACAATTGGAGGGCCGTAGTTTGAAGACCCCTGCATTACGCAGTCAGCCAATCAGATGTTCTTCTGTGGCTTGCAGCTGGTTGAGAAATTAAAAGTAAATTTTGGTAATGGACAACACGGAGAAGATGCAGCACATGGGATCCCCACTGGGGCCCCGCTCTCCCCTCTCCTTCCTCTGCTGCAAAGGATGGCGTCGATAGTTGCCAGGCAACCATTGCAGAATGCTGCGATGAAGCCTAATGATGGCATAAGGTTCAACATTCCTGTATCTTTAAATATGCCGAGCTCAGCCTCCTTGTATGTATCTTACAACAAGCAAAGAAAGCCAGGGCAGGGAATGGCAAGACGCAACCATGTGGCATGGACCTGGCCCACAGGTATTTTGCCAGATGTACAAAGAAGAAGGATGTGGCGCTACACTAATTGTGAAGAGTTCAAAAAATGATTATTGACCAACACGATACAATCCCAAGTATTTTGGAGGCTTCCCCATCACCAGGGCTTTGGTAACTGGTGAAAGTGATAAAGCAAGATATATATATACACAGCCTATTGTAGCCAATGTTTCTTCAATAAAGCAAAACTCATCTGCACAGAGGACCTATATCTCCTAATACTTAATCCATACCTTTGTGATATGTATTAAAGTGAAGAGCAGCAACAAGTTAAAGTGTATAATCCTCCATAAAGAAATGCAATGTTGTGAGCTGCTAAATCTTTTTTTAAACATGGAGCATTTCTTTATGGAATGCCCTTGTAGCTGTTTATCTGCTCTGCACTTTAAAGTGGTTGTAAAGCCTCAAGGTTTTTCACCTTCATGCATTAAGGTGAAAAACCTTCTGTGCTGCAGCTCCCCCCCCCTTTTTCCTACCTAAACCCGATCCAATCCAGCGATGTACACGAGCGCAGCGACTACAGACGCTGTCTCTCTCCTCATTGGACAGACTGGTAGCATTGGCTCCTGCTGCTTTCAGTCAAATCAATTGAAACAGGAGCGGGGCCGAGGTCGAGTCCCGCTGTCTGTGTCAATGGACGCAGCAGTGGGGCTTGGGATCGAGCCCGCAGAGAAAGCAGCTTTCCATGGGGGCACCTGATGAAGAGGCAGAGCCTGGAGTGCCGTTGGGGTACCCCAGAAGGAGAGAATCGGGGCTTCTATGTGTGAAATGATTGCACAGAGCAGGTAAGTATAGGCATGTTTGTTTTTTAAAAATAAAACGAGGATTTACAACCCTTTTAATAAATTGCTACCAGAGTAATACCATTCACAAGTTCTTGTGGCTTTAGGGTATTTGCTTCATTGAAGAAATGTTTGCCTAATTCATTCCATTAGACTGTCCCCTTTTTGCCCAAGGTATTTGGTAAGAAGTGGGTTGGGGTGTGCTTTATTGTATGATATACTGTGGCCGCAACAGTGTTTAGGCCAGAGTGCATTCTAGTTGTTTCTTCCTGTTCAGGGCCCATTCACATCGGAAACTGCATGTTTAGGGCCCATTCACACTGAATGCAGTTGGCTGCAGTTGGCTGCATTTTGAACTGCACTCCAATTGCATAAACAGCCCAAAATCAAAGTAATCTTATGGGCACAGTTCACATCATTGCAGTGCAGTTCAGAGCAGTTTAAAAAAAGAGTGCTGCATTTTTCCGCACCACAAATGCAGGGAATTCGCTACAAACACGCTTCAAACGTGCCACGCCCCTTTAAGCTAAGAAAGCCAAGCCTAAGAACAAATAGAAAAATGCACTGCAAACGCAGGGCAAAACTCATGCAAAATGCATTCAAGTACACGTCAAGTGCATATCAATGAGGGTATTTGCGAGCACACTACGGACCATCAAGTAGAGTCCAAATGGTTTTTATTGAAGTACGATCACATCACAAAAAAGGTAGCGCAACATTTCAGAGTCACACAGGACCCCTTCATCAGGCAAATCAAGGGCGCTTCAAATGCATGTAAACATACAGAGAAAAACACGCAGTTTCTGGTGTGAATGGGCCCTTACTACGCATTTTTGCATGTGACGTGTACTTGATGGATATTTTTTACACAAATTTGTATGCAGTTGTGGTGCATTTTTCCTAAGCTTGCATTTCCTTTAAGGTCACTTTCGTCTTCTTTCTTCTTTGGGCTTATATGTGCCCTGCACTTCATTGCAGTGCAGGAAACTGGGGCTTGCTGCCCTTTTCTTTTCACTGTAATAGTGTGAACTATGCTCATAGGTTAACCTGGATTTTGGACTGTCTATGCAGTTAGAGTGCAGTCAACCATGCATCTCACTGCATCTGATGTGAATGGGCCCCAAGAGTCTTCTCACTTCATTAATTACCAAAGCCCTGATGAAGGGGGCATTTGGAAGACCCTGAAATGTGTTGGCTTGTATTGTATTGTTGTTAGAAATCAACTCATACTCTTAGAAAGTTGTGTAGCCCTCCCATCTTCTTTGTGCATTTTGTACAGAGGGCCTTTACTTGTGGCACCTTCATGTATTTGGAGTTCCTCAATTGGCAGATTACACCCCTCGGAGCAGAGTGTATCCCCAAACGTGGAACCCTACAACAGTGTTTGTTTCAAAGTTACATGGTTAGCCTGGTTGAAAATAGACACAAGTCCATCTAGTTCAACCAATTCAAGGGAAAAAAATTATATACTTATATAAATATAATTATATACTTATATACTTCATCTCTAGAATGGTATATAGTGTGGGCCAGCCATATGGGCCCTTCATACCAGAGATGTGGCTCTATCAAGGGGTGTGGTCTCAATTCTAAGAAAGCACTGGCATGTAGCGCAGGCAATAAAGTACAGAAAACCTCACTAAAATGACTGCACGGGCTGTCGCTGGCAGCTTCTGAATGGCAGCCGATGATAAAAAGCTTGAAGCCATGTATAAAGAGAGCAAGCGAGCAATGCAATCACTCAAGTGACTCTACTGTTAAAAAAACTAAATTAAAAATTAAAAACAGCAAGTCTGTAAAAGAAAGGTAATCATACCCAGCAGTAAATACCCAGCAGTCACTGGTTCTCTCTCTCAGAGCTACAACGGCCTAGGAATCCTTAGCATTCTACACTGTGTATGCTGGATGCCTACGTCCCTCACTGCACCCTTTGCTTTCACTCGCCTGCTGTTATGTCACTACTGTGCCCAGCAAAGCTGGTTAGGCCTCATTCACAATTATTCTCTATGGAGATGGTCCACATCGCCACTTTAATGCCCTGTACACACGGTCGGACTTTGTTCGGACATTCCAACAACAAAATCCTAGGATTTTTTCCGACGGATGTTGGCTCAATCTTGTCTTGCCTACACACGGTCACACAAAGTTGTCGAAAAATCCGATCGTTCTGAACGCGGTGACATAAAAGACGTACGTCGGGACTATAAACGGGGCAGTAGCCAATAGCTTTCATCTCTTTATTTATTCTGAGCATGCGTGGCACTTTGTCCATCGGATTTGTGTACACACGATCGGAATTTCCGACAACGGATTTTGTTGACGGAAAATTTTATATCCTGCTCTCAAACTTTGTGTGTCGGAAAATCCGATGGAAAATGTGTGATGGAGACTACACACGATTGGAATTTCCGACAACAAGGTCCTATTACACATTTTCCGTCGGAAAATCCGACCGTGTGTACAGGGCATTAGTCACCTGAAGCCAAATGCTTGAAGCTCAAAAAAGTTCTGGAGCTTCTTTGTGGCTCGAACATCAAATAGTAGTAATATATGAATAAATTAATGTAAAATAAATACACAAATAACTAAAAATCATCATGAATAAAATAAATTCATGTGTAATACTACATAAATAAATAATAATGAACCCCTAACCTTAAAAAATATTAAATACATTATTAATAATAATAATAAAATATTAATAAACACCCAAACCTGAAAAAAAAATCTCTATTGTCTAATAAAAAACGCCAAAGCTCAAAATAGCGCAAAAAACACACCGGAAAAACGCTCAGACTCTACGCTCAGGTCTGAATGCGGCCTTAAGGATGGTGCAAGCTATTTGAGTAAAATTACTGACTTCACTGTTGGATAATTGCACCAAAGTAAAGTTATGCTCATTGAGCTGAAAATAAAACTCTACTAATTTTATATTTTATTTAGACTAGAGGGTGTTTCTTGGGAGGAGTTTATTTAGGCTAGTTTTGTTTATTGACAGGAAGCTCTTCTTTGTGCAGACATGCACAGGTGTGCTCAGAGAGGCTGCACTGTATGTAATAGGGCGTACACACGGTCGGACTTTGTTCGGACATTCCGACAACAAAATCCTAGGATTTTTTCCGACTGATGTTGGCTCAAACTTGTTTTGTCTACACACGGTCGCACAAAGTTGTCGGAAAATCCGATCGTTCTAAACGCGGTGACGTAAAACACGTACGTCGGGACTATAAACGGGGCAGTGGCCAATAGCTTTCATCTCTTTATTTATTCTGAGCATGCGTGGCACTTTGTCCGTCGGATTTGTGTACACACGATCGGAATTTCCGACAACGGATTTTGTTGTCGGAAAATTTTATCTCCTGCTCTCCAACTTTGTGTGTCGGAAAATCCGATGGAAAATGTCCGATGGAGCCCACACACGGTCGGAATTTCCGACAACACGCTCCGATCGGACATTTTCCATCGGAAAATCCGACCGTGTGTACGGGGCATTAGGCCCGATTCACACCTATG
This sequence comes from Lithobates clamitans, assembly GCA_037952925.1. Taxonomy (NCBI): domain Eukaryota; kingdom Metazoa; phylum Chordata; class Amphibia; order Anura; family Ranidae; genus Lithobates; species Lithobates clamitans. Next base: position 85,773 of record JBBGZY010001316.1, read on the forward strand.
CATTTTTAGTGCTTTTTGCATTTTGCAGATTTGCACTACAGAACTTGTTACATAGGAAACCATGTTAAATGGACTGTAGTGCAAATCCGCAAAATGCAAAAAGCACAAAAAAAGCATAGGTGTTAATCAGGCCTAAGAGGATGTCTGCACTGCCCACCAGTTGTTGACTGACAGCTGATCACAGCTTCTGCACAGTTATAGTATTTAGAAATATGTGGCGGAGGTGGGGGGCGCAAAATAACAAAAAAAAAAGTCACTTGCAGTGTAGTACAATACACACGTGTGGTCCCAAAGTCAAAGTACTTGTACATGCCCCCCAACTGGAAGTTTGGGGAAGTGTTGCGAGAGGCAGACAGCAGCAGGAACATGTTTAGGGTAAAAGAAACCTTTATAAATAAAAGAGAGGTCTAGTGTCACCAGTAACAAACCTCCATCTTTAATATTACAATAGAAACATGGATGTCGCCCTTGGGACTTTGAATGAGGTGTGCACAATTGGCCGATAAAATTGACAAATGTAAATACAGTAAAGTATTTATTACAGAAACAGTCACACATAAAAAAGTAACAAAGGCTAAGTCGGTACAATATTGCACATAGTTAAAGATTGTATTGCATTTAAAGTACATTAGTATACATGATATATTGAGGTCATGTATACTCATGTACTTTAAATGCAATGCAATTTTTTAACTATGTGCAATATTGTACCAGCTTAGCCTTTGTTACTTTTTTATGTGCGACTATTATGTCTCAGTGCTTATCATGCTGACTGATGGCTTTCTAACAAATTAAAAGAAAAAAAAAAAAAGTAAATTTTTTTAAATGTCTTTAGCCTCGTACACACGGGCCCAATGTCAGGCGGCATCGGATGGTTCATTAGAACCCAGCATTCAGCCCATGTGTAAGGCAGCCGATCCGGGGTATGACCGAGAAAGGTCTGTTGATCGGCTCCTGATCAGCGCTCTCAGTGTTCTGTTGGGGGGGGGCAGAAGATAATAGCAGGTCGGGGCGATCGACGTTAGTACAGCAGCTCCTTCTGAGCTGTCAGTTTTTTGGTTGAACAAAAAAAAAAAACTAGTAGTGTGTACTAGGCTTTTCCACCGTACAGGCTTAAGGGCTCTTTCACACGGGACGGATCCATGATGATCCGCCCCGTGAACATCCGCTTGCTCAGCGGGGATCGCTCTGCCGATCCCCGCTGAGCAGGAAGATGACAGGTCTGTCTCTGCACACTGTGCAGCAACGGACCTGTCAGAGCGCCGCTCTCCCCTATGGGGGATCGGATGATGACGGACCGTAGAGTCCGTTGTCACCCGATCCGAAAACGGATGGAAAAGTCGTTTTTTCTTTTACACTTTTTAGGATCGGAGCGGGTCAGATGTCAGCGGACATGTCACCGCCGACATCCGACGCTCCATAGAGATCTATAGAGGGTCCGTTCAGGTCCGCCTAAAAAACTGACAGGCGGACCTGAACGGATCGTTTGTCTGAAAGAGGTCTATAGGGATTCTAAAGTCTCATTTTATTTTGTTTCAAAATAACAAACATGTTATACTTACCTGTTCTGTGAAATGGTTTTGCACAGAGCAGCTTGGATCCATCTCTTCTTGGGTCCATCTTCGGCACTCCTGGCCCCTCCCTCTTGTTGAGTGCCCCCACAGCAAACCGCTTGCTACAGGGGCACAGGAACCGAGCCACAGCTCCGTGTGTCCATTCAGACACGGAGCCGTGGCCTGGCCCTGCCCCCTCTCGCGCCTCAATGGCTCATTGCCCTTGATTGACAGCAGCGGAAGCCAATGATGCTTCGCTGCGGTCTCAGCCAATGAGGAGGGAGAGTGCCAGATAGTCTCTCGTGCAACATTGCTGGATCAAGATGGGCTCTGATAAGTATTAGGGGGGCTTCTGCACACAGAAGGCGTTTTATCTTAAAGCGGAGCTCCACCCTAAATGAACTTCCGCTCATCGGATTCCTCCCCCCCCCTCCGGTGCCACAATTGGCACCTATCAGGGGGGAGGGGGGTGCAGATACCTGTCTAATACAGGCATCTGTGCCCACGTCCGGGCATAGATAGCCGCAGAATATCCACAGATGCCCCCCCCCCCGCGCTGTTCCCAGAACACAACAGGGATGAGTGAAGACGCGGTAGGGAACCGGGCAGTGAAGCCGCAACGCTTCACTTCCCGATTCCCTCACCGAGGATGGCGGGGGGGGCAGCCGAGAGACAAGCGATCGATCGGCTGCTGACATCGCTGGACCTTGGGACAGGTAAGTGTCCATTTATTAAAAGTCAGCAGCTGCAGTATTTGTAGCTGCTGGCTTTTAATAATTTTTTTTAAGGTGGAGCTCCGCTTTAATGCGTAGACTGCATCAAAGTAAAAAAATCTTTTGTCTTTACAACCACATAGGGTGTGACTACGTACAAAAAGAATGACTGTGCTGTGTGTTCCATATCACTGTGCACGCAAGAGTGAGAGCAAAAACTTTAGAGCTATAATTTATAGTTAAAATATTGTAAACGATCAGCCTTGTAAAACAACCCATTCCGTTTAAAACAGAAATGAAATGCAAAACATTTTTATACAGATATATAAAAAAAAAATAATATAAATACTTTTTACTGTTTTTTATAAGTGGTTACATTCCCTCTGTTCTCAGTTGCATAAAAGCTGGGGGGAGGAGAAGCAGCAGTACACTGAACTTCCCAGTGAATGGCTGTGCATTGGGGCGTGTCAGGACAAGTCTGATCTTTGGAGGAGAGCACACTGAGTTCCAGCATAGCTAGAGAACTAACCAGGGTGTGCTCTCCTGCTTAGTGTGGTCAGTTTTTAATAGGAAAGCAGAGGGACTGGCAGGAACACCAGGGATTTTTAGACAAAGTAAGCAATACAAAGAGAACAGGAGACTTTCTCATACAAGCACATGTACAGCAGACACATGTCAGGAATATGAAGTGTTTTGGTAACAAACGCTTCAACTCTAACTGACGACCCAACCAATTTTAAGGCTTGACACATTGGGTATGTATTTACTCGATGCAACCTCATCTTTTATATTTCATAAAAATTGGGTAATATATTGTGTTTGTGTGATCTACAAATAACTTGAGTGTGTTTTTTTACTGAAAATACTGTATATGTTTGATAAACAGTTGCGCCATTATTGTGTTATATAAAAAATTCAAACTACAACTATTTTATTCTATGGGGGTCTCTGCTTTCAGAAAATGTATAAATGCTTGGGGGTTTTACCCAATTTTCAGGTCTAAATCCTCAAATGATTGAGTGCCTAAAACAATTTATAGCATTGACACCGCATCCCCATCACATAATCTAGATAATCTTCAGGTAAAAAAAAGTGTACTTTAATGTGTGTGCAAAAATATACAAAAACAACTTGGCAGCAAAAGGGTTAAGGGTCCATTCACACTTGTACGACTTGTCATGCAACTTTGGGCATGACAAGTCGTTTCCCATGTTTTCTAATGATAAGCATTCATAGATGTGCGACTTAAAGTTGCAGCGACTTCAAAGCAGTTCATGCACTGCTTTGGTCTGAATTTCATGCAACTTAAGGGCCATAGACTGCAATGTTAACTCTCAGAAGTTGCATGAAAGTTGTACCTGAATGCTATACAATGCAGCTTGTGTTGTCCATTATCACTGGTCAAAGCCAAAATCGTATCCAAGTTGCACCCATCCAAAGTTGCGTCAAAGTTGCACCCCAAAGTTGGCGCAACTTTGGAGTTGTACAAGTGTAAACAGAGCCTAATAATACTTTAAGAGAGAAATCCTTTAAAAAAAAAACAAAACAAAAAAACCAATCATACTCATCTAGGAGCATACAGCATCAATCTGATGCTGCATATGTCCCCCTCTAAGATCAAGAACTGAGCGATCAAAGGCCGCTGAAAGCTCAGTCTTCAGCAAGCAGAGAGTGGGTGACTGTCAGTCACTGCTCTGTGTTCTTCCCCTCCAGCGCTCACTGAGAGGCTGAGCCAGCTGCCGCTCAGGCATCTGGGTGAATCCTGATATTAATGTTGGGATCCCTCCAGAGTCTGGACCAGCTAAGTGATGTCAGCTGACAGCGGACCTTAGCCCGCTGTCAGCTGAAGACGGGTCACAGGAGTGCAAATCTAAGTGCCCTCCTGTGATCCACAGGACAAGTAGGGCCAAAAGAGCTTTGGCCATACTTCTCCCTTAAAGTCAATGGCATTTGTGATAGTAAATGACTGCCCTTTTACAGGCTGGCTGTTCTTATAACATGGTTAAAGTGGTTCTAAAGTCTAAATTCCCTAAATGCCCCGGACTTATCTGTCCTATCCCCCATCCCTAAACACTTACCTGACACTGCTCCAGCGCTGTCTCGGCTGTAGCACCACTTCGCTCACTTCCTTGACTAATAGTAGACACTGAGAGCATCGGGAGCCATAGGCTCCTGCTGCTGTCAGTCAAACTCCTGTGAGGAGGGAGCAGGGTGTGGCTTACCGCTGCTGTGCGTGTCCATGGATGCACACAGCCTGGCTTGGGAGCATGGATGCCTCCTTAGCACACAGCTTGCTGGGGAGGCACCTGGAGGAGGAGCGAACAGGGCCGGAAAAAGACTGCCAAAGAGGAGGCGCTCAATGAACAGAACAGGCAAGTATAACGTCTTGTTTTAACAAAAAAAAAAAACAGCCTTTCAATATCACTTTAAATTGTCTGCAAAGGTTATACTTATTACTACTGGTTATTTTAGTTATTACCACCTCTATCAAAATATGGAGAGTAAGATAGAAATATGGAAAAATGTGTAATATTAAATGTGACCTTTATGAAAAGGAGCCTAAAAGGCTTTAGAAGAATTCAACATTGTAAATGGAATAAATAGTCGATTTTATAGAATAATTGCAGATTCCAAGTCCTGGCTTCATGTACCTAGGAATTAGAGAGTGAAGGATCCAGGCACGGTGCCGGAGACCCCGCTGTGTGTCAGTAGCCAGTCTGGTATTGTGAGCCTGAAGTGTTTGCACTTATGTTAATTTGTATTCTATGGCGGAGTCATCATGAGCGCGGGCTGCCTGGGAGGATGCTATTCACCGGCCGTGCGGAGAAGGTCACTCAAAACAAATAGAGAATAAAGTAACTCTGAAGTGGAGGATCAGACACGAGTCTAGGAACTGTGTTCTGTCGGCTCATTTACCAGGACTGTTGTGCGGCCCTGACCCTTGGGAGACTGCACAGCTTCTTCTGTGATATTCGGAAACCTGCCTGGGCAACAAAGGAGGTAAAGGCCAGCCTTGAACACCCACTGGAAAGTGCTGAGCTTCTAACATAGCCATAGACAACAAAGCAACACCTACAAGGGTGGCCACAGCAGAAAAGGGGAACATTTGCCACCCCAGAATTTTTTTTTTTTTTAGTTTGCTGCCTTACATACAGGTCCTCCGAGGTCCTGGTCCATTCATGTGCCCAACATTGCAATCCACTTTGTAGGTCCAAGGCCCCCTTCAAGAATCACCTATGAATGTTGAGCATTCATGTCTGGGAAGCCACTGTGCAGCCTTCTGGTAACTGACATTAACAGTGCCAGGAGCAAGTGTGCAAGTTTTAATTTTCCTTCTATGTGATTGGGTGTTCTTTGTAAAAGTGAAGCTTTACCACCTTTACTTAGCTCTGGAGCAATTGCAATTGCAAAAGCACACAGTCTATTTGCCTTTATTAAATCAACCCCCTATATTGGCAAAGTTTTGTTGACCATCACACCTATATGAGTTTGTTGGACATCCCATTCCAAAACCAAGTCTTTATTATGGAATGCATGATTTTTAAAGATGAATTCCATGTAACTTCACTATATTGACAAAAGTATTGGGACACCTACCTTTACACACACATGAACTTTAATGGCATCCAAGTCTTAGTCTGTAACGTTCAATATTGAGTTGGCCCACCCTTTGCAGCTATAACAGCTTCAACATGGATGAAAAAGTTTGGGGTGGAGGAACTTGACAGGCCTGCACAGTCCTGGCCTCAATCTGATAGAACACTTTTGGAATGAATTAGAGTGGAGACAGTGAGCAAGGCCTTCTCATCCACATCAGTGTCTGACCTCACAAATGCGCTTCTTGAAGAATGGTCAAACATTCCCATAGACACACTCCTAAACCTTGTGGACAGCCTTCCCAGAAGAGTTGAAGCTGTTATAGCTGCAAAGGGTGGGCCAACTCAATATTGAACCCTACGGACTAAGACTGGGATGCCATTAAAGTTCATGTGTGTGTAAAGGCAGGCGTCCCAATACTTTTGGCAATATAGTGTATAAAATATCCATATCTGGAATGCCTATATATAGCTGAAGATATAAAACACACAAATGTAGCTTTGTAATCATTAATGCATCGTGGAAGGTATATTATCCAAAGCAACCAGTCCAAAGCTAATAACATTGATTATCAGTCTTTGCAGTTCTTGTACAACAGAGCTTAGAGAGAGGAAAGCAGAAGCAGCATAAGGAGCCAATCAGTTGTGCTCTAGCTGTGACAGTGCTGTGTAGGTCTCAGGACAAAAATAACATTCCTTCAGCAGGTATACAAACCTCTATATGTGCATTTCATTTCTGTATTTACCTGTTTGTCTGGAGTTCAGCTTTAAATTATTTTAAGTAATGATTAGCTCTGCTTAGTATTGGTTTACGGTATTGATTATTTGTTATGAATTTTGTCCAATGCGTAACTACACACTGAATTGGTTTGTCCATGCAATCTTTTGTTTTATTGTTAGCCCTAAAGATGGGAACGATTTTTGGTTGCTGAAACACTTTGGCTCCAATTGATCCTTCATTAGAATATATTTGTATCTCAATTATTCTGAGGTTTGGTGCTGATCCTTTTAGATACATTACAAAACAAAGGAAATTGTGTATATCCCTAGATGTGTATAAACTTCCCACCCACAAATCCAGAAACCATACTCACACCCCACTGTGACGCTTTGGATAGCAACACCAAAAAGATTATCCTAGGGGTCCAGCGCTACTTATCCATTTCTTCTAACAAAAATATAAATTGACAGGGGTCCTAACCCTTTACTAATCTATGCAAAATCCAGAAAAAAAACACATATTTGGGCTATAGCTATACATAAACATTTAAGGGTTAGTAAACTAAAAATTAACTTCTCTTATTTGTTACGTTTTGGTCTGTTAAACATATTATTGAAAGGTCTTTTGATATATATATAATACATGGTTTAGCACGGTACTGTGTGTTGATGAGGGAATCAAGCAAATTTCTTTCGCTCAGTGTATGGCCGGCCTAAGCTTCAATCTACTCCTACCACCAATCTAAGTCTATTATATCTAAACCTGTAAAGAAAAGACCTCTATACTTACCTATTCCGAAGCCGCTCCAAGTATATGATCTCTCCAGCGGTGGCTTCTGTGTAGAGGAGAGCTTGCCGACAACGGCTGCAAATGCCTGGGAGATGACATCACCCATAGGCATACTACAGGGCAGGGATATGCACTTAGCGGACCTCCAGCTGTTGCAGAACTACAAATCCCATGAGGCATAGCAAGACTCTGACAGTCACAAGCATGACACCCAGAGGCAGAGGCATGATGAGACTTGTAGTTTTGCAACAGCTGGAGGTCCGCTAATTGCAGATCCCCGCTAAAGGGTATATGTTGTCGGCTGTTCCTACTCTACATTGAAGCCGCCACTGACATCCGATCATGTGATCAGAGCAGAGCGGCTGCAAATGCCTGGGAGATTACGTCACCCATAGGCATACTATGGGGCATCCGTTGTCGACTGTCTCTCCTCTACATTGAAGCCGCCACTGACAGCTGATCATGTGACTGGAGCGGAGCGGCTTCAGAATAGGTACGTATACATCAGGGGCGGACTGACCATTCGGGCTCTCGGGCACTGCCTGAGGGCCCCATGCCACTAAGGGGCGCCATCAGGGTTGCCAGCCTCAATAAAACCAGGGACAGTATGTAAAAATCTGTGTTTTTTAAAAAAATTCCCAAGATTATAGCTGCCCTGCCTCTCCAGTACCTTTTCAGTGTGTGTATGTGTATTCTGTGGGTGTGTACTGTGTGTGTATATTGTGTGTCTGTGTGTGTATACTGTGTGGCCCCATAATCTATTGTCTGGGGGCCCCATAATCTCCTATTGCCTGGGGGCCTCATAATCTTCTCCTATTGTCCGGGGGCCCCATGAGTTGTCAGTCCGCCCCTGGTATACATCTTTTCTTTACAAGGTTTGATATAACAGCCTTAGGATGGGGGTGGGTGTGTGTTTAGCCTTAGTTAGCTTTTGTCTAAACTTCCACCTAAAATAAGTGCATCAAATACCTATTGATCCTGCCTAAAATCGTGTGAGCTCATAACTTCCTGTACTGCTTTTTTAGCAGTTACAATGTTCTCAGTGCTCCCTGTGAACTACAACCCCCTGAACGTTACGTAAATGAGGAAAAGGGGTTCTGTACTCCTGTCCTAGGGTGACAACACTGCTCTTCCATTGATACAGTACAGCAGTGGTCATCAACCCTGTCCTCAGGGCCCACTAACAGGCCAGGTTTGCAAGATAATTGAAATACATCACAGGTGATATCATTTGCTGCTCAGTGATTGCAGTATTCTAGTCGGTATCTCCCCAATGTAATACATAAAACCTGGCCTGTTAGTGGGCCCTGAGGACAGGGTTGATAACCACTGCGGTACAGTGAGTGAGTGTTGTCACCCTAGGGCAGGCAGAGTATTCACCAGGAAAAATAAAAGGAGGGTGGTATAAATTTTTTTGGCTGAAGATACTTTGCGGGAGGAACCACCCCCAGCAATTTTTTGTTCAAGATGTACAGTGCATGTGCCGTGCAGAGTACGATCTCAGCTCATTAACGGCATCTCTAAGACTAGGTTGGGTGCCAGGAACAATGTATGCTCAGGAGTTACATCATTATTGGCCGCCCAATGGCTGAAAAATGTCACCATGCTACCTGGAAAGTCATCAGAGATGGCAGATGTAGGGGATGCAAAGGTGACAGGTGCCTGGAGCCACCATAGTTGGGAGGACAACACTGTGTTGCACACCCACCTTTTTCAGTGTTGTCCTCCCAACTATGGCGGCTCCAGGTTGGGTGAGCTTTCGCCATATTCTGCAAGTATACACCATAAACCTGCAGTCTGTGTTGCACACCCACCTTTTTCGGACTGCAGGGTTACTATGTATACTTGCAGAATATGGCGAAAGCTCACCCAATGAGTTTAAAAGGGAAACTCCACTTTTGTGGGGAAAAAATTAACAAATAAAAAAAATTAATAAAGCGTATATATAATTGCGACACAAATCCATATTGTAATCGAATGTTATTAAAAATGACATTTCCTTTTCAATCTGCAGTGCTGTAATTTTCTGTAAAATTCCATTTGAAAACCTGGAGGTGTTCTGTACACAGATGGTGTACAGAACGCCCCCCAGATATGTCATTTCCTGCTTAAAGCATTTGTTAACCCAAAAACAAAAAACAGCACAGTGCTTGTGCTGTGTCATTTGGCCCCCTGTAACACCTGTCTGATCATCCCCTCCCCCCTGTACGCTGACTCCGATATATCAGGGCTGCTGAGCCCTGACACCGTGGTCAGCATACTTGCCTCAGTCAGCCGCACCGTCTCCTGTGTCCTCTCCTCCCCTCTGTCTGCTCGTGTCAGTGCCGAACCCCACACTCCTTTCATATTTAATATTAAAAGCTCCCATCCCTTCTGTATTATAACAATAAGTTCCCCTGTGTCTGTGTTATATAATAAATATGCTTATCTGTACCGATAACACAGTGTCTTCCTGCGATCACGTGACTCCTTGGCTCTGTCTCTCCTCCCCGGCTGACGTCAGCGGCATTGCTCGGCCCCGCCTGCTGGAACTGTGAGCCGGGCAGAGGAGAGAGGAGGCAACTGATCGTAGGAAGACTAGGTGTTATCAGTACAGATAAGCATATGTATTATATAACAAAGACACAAGGGAACTTATTGTTCTAATACAGAGGGGATGGGAGCATTTTATAGAAGTGGCTTTACAACCCTACTTTAAGTGATCGGCTCACTGATTTTCCCAGAAGTCTGCATTAAGATACAAGTCAGATTTTGAGCATCCCTTGCAACAAAAATGTCATTTTTGGTGAGATAGTCCCAAAGGGAAATCACATCTAAATGGATACAGACCCAGCAGCTTTCCTCAGAGCCCTGCAGGTGCAGCAGCTGATTGAGAATTATAAAACCACTCCCATACAGATTCATTCATTCGCACGTGGGCACAGACGAACAGCTATTTCTTCAGAATAACAAAAGGTAGGAATCTGCAACAAAGTTTGGTAAAATCCCTGCAATGCACAGAGATCACCCAGAGAGAAATGTTTTTTTCTCAACAAAAGTGGAGTTACTCTTCACATAAAAAGTGTTTGTGAGTGAGGAGGAAAAGCTTGCAGCTGCTCCACTCTCATTACCAGCTGCTCAGATCTCTGACTTTTCAAATAGACTCCACCCTGTGTGTGATTTATACCGCCAGCGGCTAAATAAAATGCCTGGTTGTTAACGAACTCGAATCGCTATACTGTAAGTTTCCATATTTGCTGCATCTATCCCATTAGAAGCGCGTGAATAAATCTGTAGTTCATCGTCTGTTATGTTGGAGCAGACGAGGAGCAGGACAATGGGAGCAGATGTGAGGACATGATTCCTGTGTACATGATAAATTCATTACGCTCCCCCGCTGCCTTCTAACTCAATAGACCTTCACTGGTTCCGTAGATTAACAGATGGGGGGTCACCAGGTGCCAAGACATGATGGACATATCGGCGATTCTCCTAGACTGCAAATGCTTGAAGTTGGACTCCAGACCTTCCCTTCAGTCTTGCACAGTTGTACAGGCTCCTCTCCTGGACTTAAATTACTTACTCTGATTTTACTGCACATGGTGAGCTTCTCATTGTGTGCATTAAAAGCTATAGCAGGTCAGACAGAACCCACCTCATTTGTTGGCTGGAGGACATCCAGCATTATCTAATGCTTTTCTTCCAGCCTGAGTGTCCCTGTCCCTCCCCTTTCATTGAATGTGTTTCAGTTCTTTTAAAGGAGAAGTATGGGTTTGTTTGTTTTTTCCCCTAATCATACTTACCCCGGTGAATGCAGCATCGGTCCCCTGCTGCCTCTTCACTGAGAATCGAGCCACCGAACACCACCGATGGCTTGGTTCTCTCACCTCCCTGAGAGGAGAGCTGCTGCCTGTCAATCAGCATCTCTCCTGCTCTGCTCCTCCACACTCATTGGAGCGCTGAGCTGTGGAGGGGCGGGGAGCAGCTGTCTCAGCAGCTCGCTGAGACTGCCATCCATCAGTCCAGGCACCTGGTGGATCCAGACTTTCGAAGTCGGGATGACGCAGTGCCTGGACTGAACTTGGTGACGTCAGCAGAGAGAGAACTTCAGACCGCTCTCCACTGAAAACGGGTCACAGGAGTGCAAAATGAAGTGCACCCCTGTGACCCTTAGGAGAAGTACAGTAAACAAGCTCAGGCTGGACTTCTTATTCATACCCCTTTGAAATTTTCCACATTTTGTCACGTTACAAACAAAAATGAAAATGTATTCTATTGGGATTTTATGTGATAGACCAACACAAAGTGGCAAGTGGAAGGAAAATGATAAATGGTTTTCAACATTTTTTACAAATAAATATCTGAAAAGTGTGGTGTGCATTTGTATTTGCAGTTTCCAGGGGCAGAAGCCAGGTATGGTATTATACATTGGTACTGTGGGCTCCAGCAATGTATACCTCCTTGGAGACCTGGGAAGATGGCTCCATAGAAGTTTTTTAGGGTAAATATACATTTAGTATATACATTGTATCTACTATGTGATCTGACACTTACGGGTCTGGGGCACGCGCGCGCCACCAGCGACCCCCTTTCGCTGTGATCACATATAGCCGGAGCCGAGCGGCGGGTACCGCAGACTCGATGTCCACCGCCAATTAGACAGTACACAGGCAGAATGGCGCTCTGCCTATGTGAACAAGGCAGACTGCCGTTCTGTCAGGAGGGAAGGTATTGATCCTGTGTTCATGCAAAGCAGGGACATGGATCTATATACATTGTGTACTGGTGCAAAAAGAAAGCTAAATCAAGGTAATCAGGGGCTATAAACAATAAAGTCCATAAACGTAATAGTCCATAAAACATCCGTGGGTTGGGAGGAAAGCTTTTGCACATATATACTGTATGTGTCTAACAGGGATATGGTAGGCAGCAGCTATCCTCAGAGTATAGCCAGCTCTGTTGAAGACAAGAAGGGGGAGAAAAGGGAAGCGCCACCTCAGTGTAGAGATTAAAACATGCTTTATTAGCACAAGGATTAGGAACATTTACAGGATAAAAGTAGTTTTCAGGCTCATAAAAAACCAAGGGAGATGGGGGTGTTAAGCCTTAGCGTCCTTCTGGGTTCCCCGTCATTTCTCAGGCTGTGTAGATGGATGGAGGGTCTTCTATGCTCCCTGTGGCCACCAGGAAGCAGGAACCACAACCAGTGTGGAACGTGACCAGAAATGACGTCACCGAAGCAGGATACGGCCGGGCTAGGCAGGCAGAGAATAGGCTACGTGCTCGGAGCTCCAGCTCCTTCTACAGGCCTCCAGTGACGTCATTTCTGGCCACGTTCCACACTGGTTGTGGTTCCTGCTTCCTGGTGGCCACAGGGAGCATGGAAGACCCTCCATCCATCTACACAGCCTGGGAAATGACAGGGAACCCAGAAGGACATTAAGGCTTAACACCCCCATCTCCCTTGGTTTTTTTATGAGCCTGAAAACTACTTTTATCCTGTAAATGTTCCTAATCCTTGTGATAATAAAGCATGTTTTAATCTCTACACTGAGGTGGCGCTTCCCTTTTCTCCACCTTTTTGGGACATGGATCTTTGCCTTCCCCTAGTCAAAGCACCTCCCCCACAGTGAGAAAGCACAAGCTAGGCACACATTTAACCCTTTTAGCGCCCCTGATGTTAACCCCTTTCCAGCCAGTGTCATTAGTACAGTGACAGTCATATTTGTAGCACTGATAACTGTATTAGTGTCACTGGTCCCCAAAAAGTGTCAGTTAGTGTCCGATTTGTCCGCCCCAATATTGTAGTCCTGCTATAAGTCGCTGATCACCACCATAACTAGTAAAAAAAAAAAAAAAAAATAATTTATATATATATATATATATATATATATATATATATATATATATATATATATATATATATATATACATACACACACACATATATACACACACACATTATATATATATATATATATATATATATATATATATATATATATATATATATACACACACACATTATATATATATATATATATATATATATATATATATATATATATATATATATATATATATATATATATATATATATATATATACACACACACACACACATATATATACGGTATATATATATATATATATATATATATCTCCTATAGATTGCAGACGCTATATCTTTTGTGCAAACCAATCAATATACGCTTTTTTTAACCAAGAATATGTAGCAGAATATATATTGGCATAAATTGTTGAAGAAATTAGATCTTTTTACTGGATATGTTTATAGCAGAAAGTAATAAAATATTGTTTTTTTTTTTCTTTTTGTTTTTTTTTTAAATTGTGGGTCTTTTTTTGTTTCTAGCGCAAAAAATAAAAACCGCAGAGGTGATCAAATACCACCAAAAGAAAGTTCTATTTCTGGGAAATAGAGGACAAATATTCTATTCTTGTACAGCGTTGCACAACTGCGCAATTGTCAGTTAAAATAACGCAGTGCCGTATCGCAAAAAAATGGCTCGGTCATGGTTAACCTTCTGGAGGTACATCCTGGGCCTTCTGTAACCCTAAGTACCCCCCCCCCCCCTTCTGCTCATTATCGTAAAGACTGAGCACATCTCCTTCAAGCCTGATTTCAACTTTCCAGTTCCAGTTTTGTGACAATCTAAAGAAAGTTTTCAGGAAGTTAAACTAGCTGGATTGTAAAACACACTCAGGACAATCTCCAGAATACATAATTATACCAAATGATGTATTTATTTTCCTTCACATCTTTGTGAAACGGCTCAGATTTGATTCCAGAATTTCCCAGAAATGTTTTGTGTCGGCGGTGGAAGCGTTCGCTGTTTTGTATTTTCTTTGTGCGCGAGATTCTGGTCCCTTTCCAGTGCTCATTACCATCAGACGTTATTGAATTTATCGTTTCTTTCCTTGTTTGGCCATAACGAGCATTAATTTATATTAACTGGTGGTTTCCTGTCAGGACAATCTGGACGTGGGGGATTTATGATGTGTTTCTGGTAAGATGACAGGACGTTCGCAGCTGTGAACTCGCAGTAACCCTGTCACGCGGCCCTGGTGACAACATACCGCCTCCAAGGCATCTCTAAAAAAAAATGTAAAAACTGCTGGGAGAGGCCAATATAAAGAGGACCTGTCACTCACTGAGGGCCATTTTAATGGATGTTTGAGGAATTTTACTACCTAAGAATGAGCCATCTCATTGAGACACAAAGGGTCAAAGTGGTTGTAAACCCTTTACATATACCCAGTGAAGTGACTACCCTACACAGGGATGAAACAAATCCTCCTACATAAGTTGTACCTGTTTTTCTGCAGTCTTCTCTATTCTACAGCCAGTCAAAGTGCAGAATTTATAAAGCTTGTCTGGGCTTTCAGCAAACAGTGGGGTGGACAGCTGAAGTTACACACTGCAGAGCTCAGAGAATTGACTGGAGGGAAGGGACACATGCCCTGAGGCTGTCAATCACAGGCTGTGTGCTAGAGATTGCAGAGAAATCTCTGCTTCTACCCATATAACATACTGATATTGCACTGTAAGGCCCCTTTCACATGATTGGCCAGCAAAGATCCTCCTGTCCGTTTTTTAGGCGGATCTGAGCAGGCCACCCATTGACTTGTATGGGCAGGCGGATGTCAGCGGAGATGTGTCCGCTGACACCCACCTGCCATCCAACCCAACAAGATCCGCTGAAAACAGACGGATGGCGATACGTTCGCCATCCATCCAGCGTATCGGATCAGATAAAAACGGACATGCTGTCCGTTTGCATCCGATCTTCCCATAGAGATTAGCGGGGCTCTGACAGGTCTGTCCCTGGACAGTGAGCAGAGATGGACCTGTCATCCGCCTGCTCCGTGGGGATCAATGGAGCGATCCCCCCACTGAGATGACAGAGTCCGCTCAGCGGATCTGCCCCGTGTGAAAGGGGCCTAAAGACTGTTATAACTAAGGCCTTGTAGGCTGAAATGTGTCAACTGATCTTATCTGCATTTGTGTATTGTGGTTTTTGAATAAATATGAAGATGTTTTAAGAGCAACAACTGGTATGCGGATTGTCTTTCTGGATTATCTGTGTGCTAGAGATCTCCCCGTCACCTTTTTTCTCTTGGTGTCAGGAAAACTTTTTAGAAGTGACTCATGCCAACAGCAGAGGAACAAAGTAGCAGACAGAAATTATACTTAGTGCTCTGGATTGAGAAAAGTACACACTATAGAGGTATTTGCGTTGTTCATATTTCATGTCTGAGGTTTACAGCCAGTTTAAAACTGGCAGCGTGTCTATGAGGAAATAGCAGAATAAGAAAGAGCCCTTTACCTGACTGCCCGGGCGGAGGAACCCCGCTTGTCCCTCTTGGCAAACAGAGGAAAACAGTGAGGACAGCGGCCTTATTCCCACAACATGGTTCTATGGCGATTGGTTTTGGCACACCCTGGAAGGAAGAGAAAGGAAGAAAAAAATTAGACAAGAACATATGTTTTAAAAAAAATTTCCAATCAATCTCTCACTCAACAAAAATATATTAAATTATTATAATACATATGCTAATTTTATCAAATCAGAAAATGTTGTCTAAAAAATACTAAACTCTTTCATTGACAGAATTAGGCAACACTGGTTTTATGAGAAAGTAAGAAAACAAAAGCATAGCACAACTGTATTTAAAGTGGTTGTAAAGGTTAAAGGTTTTTTATCTTCATGTATTGTGTGCATAAAGGTAAAGACCTTCTGTGTGCAACAACCCTCCAGGAATTACCTGAACCCCATCTCGATCCAGCAATGTGCATGAGAGCAGCGGCTCTCCTGGGTCTCATCCTCCTCACCATTGGCTGAGACAATGAGAGCTCCCGCTACTGTCAATCACAGCCAGTAAGCCAATGAGGAGAGATCAGGGGTGGGGCTGAGCTGTGCTCAATGTGTGAATGGACATACAGAGCAGTGGCTTGCTATGGAGACAGGAGGGAGCAGCCAGGAGAGCTGGTGGAGGACCTGAGAAGAGGAGGATGAGGGCTGATCTGTGCAAAACCATTACACAGAACAGGTAAGTATGATGTGTTTGTTATTAAACAAAAATATCTGCCTTTTTAATCTCACTTTAAAGCCCAGCTACAGACAAGTAAGAAATGATCTGCAGTGGGGCTTTGCCCACACTACAAGTTTCATTGCTCATTTATGTCTAGGGGAACAATAAAAAGGAAATATACTTCCCCAATCCTCCGCTCCTCCCTGCAGCTTCTGCACCCCCACTCCTGATATCATCAAGTTCAGAGCAGAGTCCATTGCCCTGTTCTGAAGGTGAGGAAGAAGAAGGACAATCCACTACCAAATCATGGGGGAGTGCAGGATCAGGTAAGTTAAATTGCTTCTCCTCTCCCCTAGATGTTTATTTGCCTGAGTTGGGCTCTAAGCACAAACAAAAATATATTATAAAATGTAATGTACATACATGCTGAATACATATATACATAAAGAACATTACCACAGCCTCATAACGACTCAAAAAAGCACCTAATGCTGCAGAAAATCAAACTATTTATATGGCGCAGCAGAAGACGCACAACCCATCACCTATGTACTCTATGCACTCATTTACAAAAAGTATTCAAGTGAGAGTGAGACTCCTGGAAGTCAGGGAGCCCTATACCCCTCCACGCCTTCAACCAAGCCTGCAGCCCACACTTGTCTCCATTAAGCACCCGAATCTTCCCGACGTCATCCAGAGTGTCATGCACAACTACCTGGACAGGAAGGACTTTATACGGAATGGGGACCTGGTAGCATGCATTCCATATGAAATATTGGACCACTAGACTAGGTAAAAATAGTGTAATATAAACCAAAAAAAAAACAACGGCATTGAATGTTCCATACACTCACTTGGCATAACTCTAGAGAATGAAACGCTGAAGGCCTGCCCTACCTGCCTATATACCTCCTATGTTAAAAGGACAACAAAGCAGAAATTGTCCATAGTCTTCTTTGCACTGCACACTGCACTTGAGGACAACCACAGTCCTCCTCATTATGGTATTTTACATTGCCCCTAAGGCCAGATCCCTAAAGGACCCTAGCCAAAATATTCAGCCTTAACCATTCTAATTAAAATTAGGACTTTTCTCCTATTTTAAAAAAAGGCCTTTCCCCTAGGGCTAGTGGGCCATGAAAGGCTTCATTTGAGATCCAGCTCAAAGGACTTTCCTCAGAGCAGATATGATAATCTCAGCCATGTAGCACTATGGGCCTGGAAGCCGACAATGATGAGCCCTTTGGTCCCTCCATGTAGCTACTTTCTTTCTAAAATTTCTGAAAAGGCCTAAACCAAGATCTAAAAATCCCTGCCCATCGCGGAGGTTCCACTGCAAATATATTACCAATGTTGTGCTTGAGAAACAGCAGTGGAAAGAATTGAGCTGACCATACCTAAGCCATCCTTTCTCCTCGACAGACAAGTAACACAGGGTTCACACAGGGTTTGATAGGGATCAGTCTATTCCCCCCCAATATTTGGAATAACACTCGATAGACCCTAGCATTCAGAGACACAATGCAGTTGCAGACAAAGCTGACATACAAAAGACCAGAACCTGGTAAGTCTTACTCAAACCAATCCCATTCGAACAGAGGTAATATCCATCTATTTTACCTGGCCATCCTATCATAGGAAACTTCCAGCATGCATTCCCCATTTTAAGGCCATAAAATTGCTGGCTTAGAATGAATGCTTGGTAGTGTCCTTGAGAAAAGTGTCCTCTGCCTTCATTTCCCATTCAGAAAACTTCACTCTTCTCCTGGTTGATCTTGGAGCCTGAGGCTTTGTAGTATGGCGAGACCACTTTCTTTGTTTAATTGTCCCACTGATACCCACCAACACACGATGTGCATAGGCCACAATCTCAAAGGGGGCTCACCCGAGAGCCTGACCTGTGCCCCACACAACATGCTGCTCGCTAGCCTCCTTATGAATTGGTCAAACACATATAGCAGGGCACTTGGTGGACTATGCTGGTACACCACAGAGCCAATCTCTGGCTACCCAACCCCAGTGGTGGCTGGTGCTCCAGCCGGGGATGGGGGTGGCAAACAAACCACCCGACCCCCCGGTAAGTGGTACTCACGCGGTTGGGCTCTTGGCGGCGATGCAGAGCAGATGATGGATGCAGAGGCGATGACGGCAGCCATCTTCCGGATCTCACTGTACATCCTCCCCACCCTGGGCACCGGCCAATACAATTGCTTCTCCTCTCGGCCAATCGCGCTCCTCCCGCTTCCTGATTCGCCGGGAGGAGAAGCAGACAGACAATAGCAAATATCAATTTGTCATGCGGGTGGGCAGAGCACTGCGCCCCGAGCCCACCCTTTTTTGAAGCCAATTAGAGCCTCAGGCTCTAATCACATGCTTAAAAGAAAAAAAAGTAGATTGGGGCCGGCGCATGGATTAGGGGCGCCCCGCATGAAGCGGCCGCCACTGCCCAACCCAATCATTTACAAGAGGGAAACTTATGGCCCCCTTGTACAGGACTTTTAAGCAATGGACAAAACCACCTAGCAGACTATACTTACTTACGAAACCACAGGTATTTATTAACGACATGACCAAAGTCTTTTTGCTTGATCCAGCACCAGCAAATACTTCCTTTAGCCCCCAGGCCTGCATTACTCAAATGCCTCCTTCTCCACTCCTGAAATACTCTGCACTGCTGAAGAACTTTGCTCTTTCCTATAAATCTTTCCCTAAAATACTTTGCACTGGTGAAGGACACTGCTACATGTTCTATATAACTCACTCATTTCAAATACTCTGCACTGCTGGAGGACTCTGCTCCTTCCTCCAACTCTCCTCTCTGGAAATACTCTGCACTGCTGGAGGACTCTTCTCCTTCCTCCAACTCTCCTCTCTGGAAATACTCTGCACTGGTGTGAACTTTAGAATGATATGATGGGTTTGCAGGCCACCAATAAAGTTGTGTTGAGAAGTGGATGCACAGCAGAGATATTTGTTTTATTTGTCTCTCTCTCTGCAGTGCGCACAGTGTCAGTGTCTTGTGATGTTTTGCTGTGTGACATTTTTCTACGGTGTAATTACAGTATGTCAGTGAGTACGGCATGCCGGCGGAAAGACGAATGAGGCCATGGATCTGTTTATATGCTGACAAGATAAATGTGAGTACAAATTCCCCCCGCCCCCCCCCTCTAATCCTGCCAGCCTATGCTAGCAGCAACACCTTAGCCGGGATGCCAGAAGAGAGAAACTCGGACAAAATGACTATACTGCCAAACAAGTAATATGAGGGACATATCCAATATCTTCCAGGAGAATCCGAGGATGGTGATGACTCGCCCACCTACCTGAGAGGCTCTCAGACCCACTTCAAATATATAACTATTCCATTATTTTTATTTAAATATATGATTTATAGGTATGAAAATGTTAGTTTTAGATGTGGCAATGGTTACTTTTTATGATACAGTAGATTTTCTTTACACATTTGGATACAATATTTATTATTCTATATGTATGTATATATAATATCGCTTTGATTATGACTTCATACATATTTATATACTGTACATATATATATTTTTCACACTAGACCTCATATCTACAGTATAGGCTACATAGCATAAGTGTGTGCAGCCTATTGCATTAGGGTGTGCACCCCAAAGCTCAAACACACGTGTGTGTGTGTGTGTGTGTGTGTGTGTGTGTGTGTGTGTGTGTGTGTGTGTGTGTGTATGTATGTATATATATATATATATATATATATATATATATATATATATATATACACACACACACACGCTCTTATAAATAAATGTAAACAAACATTTTCATTTTAAAATGTATTAATACATGGACGGTGTCAGTAGGACAGTGGATTGTGTCAGTCAGTGGAGCAGTGGACTATGTCAGTAGGGCAGAGATTGGGGTCGGTAGGGCAGTAATCTTTGTCAGTAGGGCAGTAATCTTTGTCAGTAGGGCAGAGATTGGTGTCAGTAGGGCAGAGGTTGGTGTCAGTAGGGCAGAGGTTGGTGTCAGTAGGGCAGAGGTTGGTGTCAGTAGGGCAGAGGTTGGTGCCAGTAGGGCAGAGGTTGGTGTCAGTAGGGCAGAGGTTGGTGTCAGTAGGGCAGAGGTTGGTGTCAGTAGGGCAGTGGATAGTGTGAGTAGTTTATTTTTATTATGTTATTTTTTTTTTTACTTATTTTTTACAATTTTTTTAGGAGGGGCTTTGGTGAAATATCAGGGGTATTAGGTGTACTGCCACTTGCCCAGCTATTGGCATATTTTGGGCCAAAATTTCTGGAATTATTTTGAACCTCCTTGATTCTACCATTTCTCTAGACCCAACCATAGAACTTCTCAATAAGCACCCACCTGGGATCACTAATGCACAATTCAGGCTTTTACAACAAATTGCTACTGCAACCAAACTGGAGCCGAGGCCCAGAAAAGTCCAACACATTCCCTTTTATGAACCAACACTCACTATTGGTTACAGAACCCCATGCTGGTCTACCCAGTTACCTAAACCCCCTGTCCACACCTTGCCCTCCCCTTACCTCTTTTCCTCAGGTGCACCCTTGTTTGTTTATTTGTCATATGCAAACATTTACAACCCTAAATTATGCTTTAAACACTTAATACGCTGTGTGTGAGACAACATATTATTGACCCTATACAAAATGTATCATTACTCTTCTGTACTTTCAATCCTTTGTTGGACAAAACTGTAACCTACCTACAATCCTTAACCCCCTTCTCACCGACCGCCTCTAAGCCCTTTAAGAGTTCTAAAATCCGGGAGGTGGAGGTGGGCATTCCGGTCATGTGACCACTGGGATTGGCTGTCACAGTGGTCACATGATCGGAAGGCTACCACATCGGGAGCTTACCATTCCCCACCGGCTACCATGCTGGGAGCACACTCTCAGCGGGGTAAGTTGTTTACACAGGGCCGCATACATGTGGCCACTCAGCATACTGTCGGTGCCAAGTGGTTAATAAAAATATTAAACAAAAGGTCCTCCTTGAGTGTCAGGACCTGGATCACCTGCTGGTGGCACTGTAATTCCCAGAGCAGAAGGTTGTAGTTTTGGTGTCCACCAGCAGGTGCCTCCCAGCAGATCCCAGTAATCAGTTTCCACCTAAAGCTGGCTGCTGGGAGGGTATTAAGGTCCTCCCCTACTAGTGCCTCTTACTCCCCTTTTGCTGCTGCCAGATTCTGTTTGCCATTGATCTTGACCTTGCTCCTGCTCTGTACTTGCTCTCCCTTGTTCCTAATCCCAGTTTTGGTTCCCCCTCCCCATCTGCTTCCTGCCTCTCCAGTTTTCCCCTGCTTTTCTGTGTTCCCCATTTTTTTTATTGTATATAGTTAGTTGTTTGTTAGGTTGATTCGTTTGGTATTCTGTAACTGGGTTTTTGGTTCACTTATATTTTTATGTTTGCTGTGTGCTGATATTTGCAAGGATTTTGTTGCACTGTAAATAAATCTCACTTAAAGCATACACAGTCTGGTCCCAGTTTCCTGAGGGTAGCTTCACAGATCTGGGCATCTCTGCTGCTGATTCCTGACATTGAGCTACAGTGACTTTGCCTAGTCTGAGATGATGTCATCAGGGATGAGTTTTGGAGATTATTCCAAACCCAAAGTTATCCAGCCATGAATCTGTCACTGTAGACAGCTAAATCATAAGCGGCGAGGCATTCCCTGCCCAACAGCTGCAGGTGTTCAAGGGGCGTGTATATGTGCAGCTGCGAAGTGGGAAACTAATGTCTCTGCTACTCTGCTGTCCGCAATAACAGCTTCCAGGCAGGATAGCTCATGCGGGTTCAGATTTTAGTCTCATTCCTAGACATCAGTCTGCTGCAGACAGGTAGAACCATTTTCCCAGTCTCCTCTCCCTCAGTGATGTGACTGCAATACTGGAAGTTTGTAGCACATTACACGGTGAGAGGCTGCAGCAGAGTTTGACATTCGTGAACACAGCCAAGAACTGCTCAGTATTTGATGTGATTGTGTCATGTCTGAGCCAGCATCTCAGTACAGGAAGTATATAGGTGACTCTGGATAATGGCTAAACAATGATGGCTCTGTCCTTCTAGGGGGAAAAACAAATTAAGGTATTGTCAGGGGGAATAAATAACTGGAGGTGTAACACTGACACATTACATAAAAAGGGAAAATATATGTAGCACCCTCTAGCTAGTGTGCTAGGTGTAAATAGATTTAGTTGTTAGTGTAGGCAAATTTATGATTGGCTCAGGGCCAAGCCTGAGCTGGGAATCTGGGTCAGGGTTTAGTGGCCCCAGTAGGGCAGAGATTGGTGTCAGTAGGGCAGAGATTGGTGTCAGTAGGGCAGAGATTGGTGTCAGTAGGGCAGAGGTTGGTGTCAGTAGGGCAGAGGTTGGTGTCAGTAGGGCAGAGGTTGGTGTCAGTAGGGCAGAGGTTGGTGTCAGTAGGGCAGAGGTTGGTGTCAGTAGGGCAGAGGTTGGTGTCAGTAGGGCAGAGGTTGGCGTCAGTCGGGGCTGGGTGACTCATCTGGCAGCACTCTCTGACACTTCCCCCTGGTCTGTAAGTTGGTAGAAACTTCCAGAGCTGGAGGGTGGGAAAAAGGAGTTGGCTGCAATGCATATTTATGAGGTTTTTGACCAACCCTCAGCAAAAAGGGTCTGGAAGGGGGCAGGCCACCTCATAATTAGACATGGGTCATGCCAGCAGGGACAGTTGGGTAGAGGATGGAGTGCTGAGGAGGCTGCCCATGGCCCTTGAGGGTGCCCTCTAGTCTGAGGGGGGGGACCTCAGGCCTGGGGGTCAGGTGCTGGAAGATTCCCCCTACAACACACAGAGGAAACCCTTCCTGGAGGCACGGGAGCAAAGAGAGAACAGCAGGAACAGGTTAGCACATCCGGGAGATCTCCTGAGAGTCAGTCAGGTGGGCTGATGAGTGCCAGTCTGGAGGACTGTGGATTGTTAGCCTGAAGGGCTAATGAGAGGGGCAGCTGCAGCCAGATGGGCTGGCAGGGCCTGAAAAGGAAGTGCTGGGAAAGTGTGAGCTGTGTCACCCAATCTGTTCTTTAAGAAAAGGGGCTGCGAGTCCCTGCCTGTAATGGGGCTTTGCTACAAAAGTACTACAGGGTGACATAGCTGGGTTCTGTAAGCAAGTGTGTGCTGGAGGAAGAAGAGGAGCTGTATATTGGGGAACCCGCAATTCATGCCAGGGTATCAGGATAGAATCTTCGGCAATATGCTGGACTCAGGACAATTTCAGGCTTCCCATTTCTGATGTCTGGAGGGTGGCCATCAGTGACTACCCTTACGAATCCTTCAGGTCTTTTTAAGTTAGATTTCTGGAGAGCACGCCAACTCCACCACTTTTGCATTCCTTGCCACCCCAGACTAACTACAACCACTTACTACACTGGAGGAGTACTGTACAGGGGAGGGGACACTACCACACGTGCTCTCTCTTATGTATAAATTACTGATCACATCTCCAGAAAATTTCCAGCCACCTTGTCCAGTAAAATGGGAACAAGATCTGAATCGCACTTTCTCTGTTCACCAACGAAACCACATCCTTTGTTTCATATATAAATCTTGTATATGTACGAGGATACAAGAAACCAACTTTAAAATCCTGACAAGGTGGTATCATACACCATCTCAGTTACATAGATTCTTTTTGGGACTTCTGATCACTGTTGGAGATGCCAGGGGGAGCGGGGGGCGCTTCTACATAACTTTTGGTCATGCCCCAAACTCGAACAATTTTGGAGGAAGGTTCGAAAAATGATTCAAAAATTCACGGACCGTCCAATTCCGAATGATCCAGCCTTTTTTCTTCTTCATGCCTCCAACATTCCAGCAAAAATCTACAAGAACTCTGTAATCCACCACCTCCTTGACATCACCAAAACGTGCATTCCCCTCAATTGGAAAAGTCCAAAGCCACCGACCTTTGGCCTCTGGCTTAAAAAAGTAGAACAAACAAATAAAATGGAAGACCTTATCCTATCATCTAGGCACCAACATGAACGATACTCCAAAACCTGGACTTTATTGAATATGTTTGTCCTCTCTAAAGAGGGACAGGCACTCTTTGAGTATGACTCCACCAACTGAACCCTTCCTTTATTCCTGCAACCCCCTTCGCCCTCCCCCCTTTTCTACCTTTCCCTCCCCCACCCTCTCCTTTTTTCTTTTCCCCACTCTTTTTCCTTTGTTTCAGTCTCTTTCTTCGTCTCTTTCTCTTTATATCTACCCTGAAAGTGGAAAATCGCTCTAGAACATATCTGATGCATGCCATGCTTCTTTATAAACTAGACTCTCTGCACCCCTGAGGTGATGGACCGACAGAGTGTTCAATTCTAACTTTGCACCTATTGTGCAGATAATATCTTTGGTTGTGTTTGATTTTGTATCTAGCATGAAGTCATATTGTATCCTACTATACATTTTTTGTTATTGCTATTCTGATGCCATGGGATTTGTATCTTGCATGAATAAAAGATTTGAAAAAAAAAAGGAGGAGCTGTATATAGAGACTGTATATAGGAAGAGTTGTCCCTGAAGTTTATTTTGTAGTCAAGTGGGCATCCCATAACCTCCCATCCCTATCCAAGTTATTAACCTGTGCAGGGTGGGGGGATCCCAGTTACTTACGGCTCTTAAGGGGGTGTGCTACATATATATACATCTGATGACAGGTCCGCTGTAATTTTTTCTCATTGAGGGCCGCATGTACTTCCAAAGCCTGTAAGAGCATAGAAGTGATTGATAGAAAACATGGTTTCTAAAGTATTTTGCTTCTATTCTCTATAATAGTAGAAAAAGGGCCCAGCCACTGGATCTGCCCTTCAGACTATTCCCAGTCTATCCATTTGCATGCTGATTTATCTGAGAATCCAATGATTGAATACAACACACCTTGTGCGTTTCCAGTACCTGGAACCAGGAGTGAGCCGAGGGGGAACCATAAGAGGCGCCCACCTTGGGCGCTTCAGCAGAAAGGGGTGCAAAAAAAGGCAGGACCTTCAATCTATGCTGTTCCCATAGTTTACAGGTCATGGCGGTTCGGGGCACACATCAGCTTTTTAGGTTTGAGTGCTAAAGGACCTTGCCCTGGCACTGTCTGAAAGGTTCAGTCTGATATAGTCTGGGGCAATGGTATGTTTTTCGGTAAAGGAGGATAATATTTGAACAATGTTTCATAGAAAGTTTTCTATGTGGCTGGTGTGAATCCTGGATGCACCTCTCCAGACAGAAGACAGTGATTCGTGTACCCCACTTTGAGCAATACAACCCCTCCCCCCCCCCCAGAAGGTCATATTGTGTAGCTGCCTCATATAGAGGTCTCATCTGCTTCTGCGAATACTGTACCATCGCTAATTATACTGCTCGTTTATGGAAGTGTCTGGCACAGTGAAATACAGCCGCTTTTACAATTATAATCTGCTGCCATTAAAATAGGCTTGAAAAACAAATGAAAATCAGTAAAAAAAATGCTTCTAAAAGCTCCTCTAACAAATGGCTTATTAAGAAAAGAGCACTTCCCACTGAAAACCTGTTATTTCGAATCAGCCGCTTTCACAAAGTTAAATCTGTAACAAAGGCAGATCATTATCATACATTGGAGGGAGAGACAAACAACACAGAATGGGCAGGTAACGGCCAGGGCAATTTACTGTGCTATATACACAGACAAGCACACGTTGAAAGACACAGACAGACAAGCACACACTGAAGGACACAGACAGACAAGCACACACTGAAGGACACAGACAGACAAGCACACACTGAAGGACACAGACAGACAAGCACACACTGAAGGACACAGACAGACAAGCACACACTGAAGGACACAAACAAACAAGCACACAGACAAGGACAGATATACATTGATGAACACACACAGACAAGAATACACACAAACAAGCACACACATACACTGACCCGTCACTTTATTAGGTACACCTGTTCAATTGCTTGGTAACTCATAATTGCTAATCAGCCAATCACATGGCAGCAACTCAACTCAACAATTAGACATCTAGCCATGGTGAAGACAACTTGCTGAAGTTCAAACTGAGCATCAGAATGGGGTGGAAAGGGGATTTAAGTGACTTTGAACGTGGCATCGTTATTGGTACCAGACGAGCTGGTTGAGTATTTCAAAAACTGCTCATCTACTGGGATTTTCACACACAACTATCTCTCGGGTTTACAGAGAATGGTCCAAAAAAGAGAAACTATCCAGTGAGCGGCATTTTTGTGTGGAGGAAAATGCCTGTTGATGTCAGGAGGTCAGAGGAGAATGGGCTGCAAAGTTACAGATGATAGAAAGGCAACAGTAACTCAAATAACCACTCGTTACAACCAAAGTATGCAGAATACCATCTCTGAATGCACAACACAACGAACCCTGAAAATATCCCCCACACCATTACACCACCACCAGCCTGAACCGTTGATACAAGGCAGGATGGATCCATGCTTTCATGTTGTTTATGCCAAATTCTGACCCGACCATCTGAATATCGCAGATGAAATCGGACTCATCAGACCAGGCAACGTTTTTCCCTGAAGCAGATGGGCTGCAGCAGAAGACCACACCGGGTGCCACACCTGTCAACTAAGAACAGGAAACTGAGGCTACAATTCACGCAGGATCACCAAAATTGGACAATAGAAGATTGGAAAAACGTTGCCTGGTCTGATGAGTCCGATTTCATCTGCGATATTCAGATGGTAGGGTCAGAATTTGGCATAAACAACATGATAGCATGGATCCATCCTGCCTTGTATCAACGGTTCAGGCTGGT
This sequence comes from Lithobates clamitans, assembly GCA_037952925.1. NCBI lineage: Eukaryota > Metazoa > Chordata > Amphibia > Anura > Ranidae > Lithobates > Lithobates clamitans. Next base: position 112,975 of record JBBGZY010001316.1, read on the forward strand.
AATGGTGTAATGGTGTGGGGGATATTTTCTTGGCACACTTTGGGCCCCTTAGTACCAATTGAGCATCATTTAAATGCCACGGCCTACCCGAGTATTGTTGCTGATCATGTCCATCCCTTTATGACTACAGTGTACCCATCTTCTTTTTTTTCCAATACTTTATTTTTGCAAGAAAAACATACAGTAAATACAGAAACCATACAATAGTGTAGGATTCTAAAAACGTAAAGAACAACAAGGAAAGGTCCAGTTCACATAAATCGGTACCCATGTAATCTCATCAAATAACTATGTTGCAGACTGCGAACGGACAGATCTGAAGAGTCTCCGTATCCCGCATGTCAAATTTTCCACGGTAGAGACGTGTCCCCATCTTCTGATGGCTCCTTCCAGCAGGATAATGCTCCATGTCACAAAGCTCAAATCATCTCACCACTGGTTTCTTCAACATGACAATGAGGTCCCTGTACTCCAATGGCCTCCACAGTCACCAGATCTCATCCAATATGACACCTTTGGGATGTGGTGGAACGAGAAATTGGCATCATGGATGTGCAGACGACAAATCTGCAGCAACTGCGTGATGCTATCATGTCACTATGGACCAAAATCTCTGCGGAATGTTTCCAACACCTTGTTGTATCTATGACACGAAAGCAAAAGGGGGTCCAACCTGGTACTAGCGAGGTGTACCTAATAAAGTGGCCGGTGAGTGTATATTGACAAACGACAGATGAATAGTAGAAGAGGGACAGAAAGACGCATATGCACAAACACACATATAACAAATCACACACACATGGTGAAAGAGTCAGAGCTTCCACCAAGCACTGACCCAGGGTAACTATAATGGGCTGGCACCTTCACCAATAGGACATGCAAATATATGTAATGGTGGACATAATTCATTGCATATTTACACCTCCCCATGATGCCAGCTCTAAAAAAAAAAATATAGGGGGTTCTGCAGATACCTGTCCCTTCATTCTTTGAATTTATGTTTCATTTATAATACAGCTTTAGTTATTAACACTCAAGAAAGATCTCAAAACACACACACAGAGTACTAAGCCTAGGTTCACAATATTGCAGGTGCAGGAAAGCGTGCAAATCGCACCCACAGGCAACTGCAGCAAAGACGCACTGCTGTTTAGTAGACATGCGTGATGGCACCCCCACGCATTGGAGTATGAGGTGCATTGCTCCTTCAATGAAAAAGTATAGTGCTAAAGCACCATGCAACTGCGAGTTTAAATGCTGCCCCAAGTGCCCCCACAGGGATCCGCAAAAGTATGATCGTAGCCTCAAACTTTTTCAGATCGATAGTAAAGAAATTATTTCCTTCAGTAAAGCTCAACCATTTTTTAGTGCTCAAAACAATCGGGGACCAAAAAGCAATGACACACTGATATCTGGGGGTCCCAGAACAATAACACTGATATCTGGGGGTCCCAGAACAATGACACACTGATATCTGGGGGTTCCAGAACAATAATAAACTGATATCTGGGGGTCCCAGAACAATAACAAACTGATATCTGGGGGTCCCAGAACAATAACAAACTGATATCTGGGGGTCCCAAAACAATGACACACTGATATCTGGGGGTTCCAGAACAATGACACACTGATATCTGGGGGTTCCAGAACAATAACAAACTGATATCTGGGGGTCCTAGAACAATGACACACTGATATCTGGGGGTCCCAGAACAATGACACACTGATATCTGGGGGTTCCAGAACAATAACAAACTGATATCTGGGGGTCCCAGAACAATGACACACTGATATCTGGGGGTCCCAGAACAATAACAAACTGATATCTGGGGGTTCCAGAACAATAACAAACTGATATCTGGGGGTCCCAGAACAATAACAAACTGATATCTGCGGGATCCAGAACAATAACAAACTGATATCTGGGGGTCCCAGAACAATGACACACTGATATCTGGGGGTCCCAAAACAATAACAAACTGATATCTGGGGGTCCCAGAACAATAACAAACTGATATCTGGGGGTCCCAAAACAATGACACACTGATATCTGGGGGTTCCAGAACAATAACAAACTGATATCTGCGGGTCCCAGAACAATGATACACTGATATCTGGGGGTTCCAGAACAATAACAAACTGATATATCTGGGGGTCCCAAAACAATGACACGCTGATATCTGGGGGTTCCAGAACAATAATAAACTGATATCTGGGGGTCCCAAAACAATGACATGCTGATATCTGGAGGTTCCAGAACAATAACACTGATATCTGGGGGTCCCAGAACAATAACAAACTGATATCTGGGGGTCGCAGAACAATAACAAACTGATATGGGGGTCCCAAAACAATAACAAACTGATATTTGGGGGTCCCAGAACAATAACAAACTGATATCTGGGGGTCCCAGAACAATGACACACTGATATCTGGGGGTTCCAGAACAATAACAAACTGATATCTGTGGGTCCCAGAACAATAACAAACTGATATCTGGGGGTCCCAGAACAATGACACACTGATATCTGGGGGTTCCAGAACAATAACAAACTGATATCTGTGGGTCCCAGAACAATAACAAACTGATACCTGGGGGTTCCAGAACAATGATACACTGATATCTGGGTGTCCCAGAACAATGACACACTGATATCTGGGGGTTCCAGAACAATGACACACTGATATCTGGGGGTCCCAGAACAATAACAAACTGATATCTGGGGGTCCCAGAACAATGAAACACTGGCATTGAGGGTCCTAGGGCAATATAACAAATTTATCACAGCTTTGAGTTTTTAGAGTCTGGAATAGGCTTGTCTAGCATTTCTGCATCATGAAATCATCTTTTGTTTGTTGTACAATGTTTGTCCTCTTCTGATGCAGCAATTAAGCCGTGGGTGCGTTTGCATTTTAATATTTCAGGCACATTGTAGATCCATATTTCCTGGGCGCTGTAAAACTTTCCTTTGCTCCCTCTCTCCATAATTATTCCGACTGGCAGGAGGAACCCAGACCCATCAATCCTCAATTCCTCCATCCAATTTTCTAATTGCCTTCTTGGCATGCGGCGGAGCCCCCGACTCACATGATGCATTTGTCGAGCGCTGGAGTAATGTACTTCTTAAAATTAGATGCACTCTTTAAAATGACTCAAATAAAAGAGAAAATATGAAGCGGCCCAACATTGCTCGCTGGCGGATAAAGTTCTGTCCAAATGGAAGGACACTGCGATGTGGCGGCGGTGGGGGAGAGCCAGCTGAGTCACGGTTCTGCCAAGATCTTAAGTGGGCTTTTACAATATTCTGAATAATGAGTCTTAATTTATTGGACCTCTGCAGCCCCACATATAAAAGATTTAAATTTGCCCCCTTACTAAGGTTTACGGATAAATCTGGGAGGTCAGAACCATAGTTTAGAACCCCCCGAGATATGACAACTGCTGCACTTGCAGGTTCCTTATTTTGCCTACACATTTACGTCTTTCAATTCTGTGATACGTAGTCACTATGCCCTGTGAGTAGACACTGCTGTGTCACACATTTCACAGAGCCCACCTTCTAAACTACAGAGGTGCTGAGAGGAGGAGTTTCAGAAGGCGGAGTCAGTACAGGAATTACGGCTTGCAGGCAGCAAGGTACAATGGGATATGTAGTCCTTAGAAATCGAGGAGAAGATACAATGCATGCTGGGAATCCAGGAAGTTGTGGAAAGAGATGGTCAGCAGGCAGGCAATACTCACAGCATGAAAGGAGATTTATCAAGAAGGATTATATTGGATTGTTAGAAATAACTATTGCTTTTATTGTTATTACAATATTGATGTTATAAAATGAAAGTGTATGCTGTGGCCATAGAGTCCTAGAATACCTGGATTGCCTCTAGATGTCAGAGCATGCTGGCATCTGGCAACAACCGCTTCACCATGCCAAATGTTTCCATCTGTCAGCTGTCATTTCCAAAGCCGCTTCAAACCCAACCAATGAAAATTTAGAGTGCAAAGTCCTAGCAGAAATGTGATAAAGATGATTTGGCCCAGTGGTCCAGAACGTACCCTACACCCAATCTGAACTGTACCAATGCAGACTGAACAAACACCAGGAACAGCAGAAGCTGGCAGACTCTCTACTGATCCCTAAAAAAAATATCGACAGCAACTCCCTCTGAGGAAATCGATATCTTCCATTAGCAGGTCTGGCAGCACAATGCTCCACAAGGTCTGCCATGCATTATGACAATAACATTTTACCACCAGCCAATCACTTTCCAGCTTACATCTTCTAATGCAGCCTTTTTCAACCAGGGTGCCTTGAGGTTTCTTCAGGGGTGCCTTGGCAAAATGGCCCAAAAATGTATACAAGCCAGCAGGTGGATCAAGCCTGCTTTTCAGTTACACAAAGCCACAGGCTTTTATTGTGCACCATTTCAACCTTCCAGCCACCAGCATCCTAACAACTACTGATGTCATCAGTGTTGATAAGGAGGGCGTTGATTGCCTGCACAGCATCCTTCTTTGACCCTCAACTGCCCTTCTCTGCCAACACTGGGGTCAGATTAGCTGAGTGATGGAGAGAAACAGATGGAGAGGAGAAACACTGGAATACTAGTTGGTACCAGTGTGCAAAAGTGTATTTGCTTTGGAAGAATAAACCACCTCTAATGTTGGGTGTCCTACGTGTGTCCATTCTGCCGTATTATGTAAAACTATAATGCCCCGTACACACGGTCGGACATTGATCGGACATTCCGACAACAAAATCCTAGGGTTTTTTCCGACGGATGTTGGCTCAAACTTGTCTTGCATACACACGGTCACACAAAGTTGTCGGAAAATCCGATCGTTCTAAACGCGGTGACGTAAAACACGTACGTCGGGACTATAAACGGGGCAGTGGCCAATAGCTTTCATCTCTTTATTTATTCTGAGCATGCGTGGCACTTTGTCCGTCGGATTTGTGTACACACGATCGGAATTTCCGACAACGGATTTTGTTGTCGGAAAATTTTATATCCTGCTCTCAAACTTTGTGTGTTGGAAAATCCGATGGAAAATGTGTGATGGAGCCTACACACGGTCGGAATTTCCGACAACGAGGTCCTATAACACATTTTCCATCGGAAAATCCGACCGTGTGTACGGGGCATTAGAGTAGTTTTTAAAGAGGAAGTAAACCCTGATGGTTTTTACTTCCTCTTTGTTTTCCTGCAAAGGTAAAGCATAATGGGCTCTTATGCATCGCATAGTAGCCCATTACGTGTCACTTACCTAACACAGGAACCTGCGATGTCCTCGATTTCCTCACTGGCAGCGAGCATCCATTCTTCACCCCTCTTCCTTTCGGGGCCGCGAACTCCGGCTCTGTGACTGTCCGGAGTCGCGTGACGTCACTCCCGCGCATACGCACGGGAGCCGCCAATCTCGGCATGATATCAGCTCAAAACCGCACAGCGTGCCCTTTCAAGAGTGCGCATGCGCCGAATACATCGGCACATGCGCAGAAGACAGCATCGTTAGGGGAAATAGTAAATATCTCCTAAACCGTGTAGGAGAAAGTGGTCTGTAAGGGTTTACAACCACTTTAACATTTTAGAATGGAGTACCTCAAGATTGTCCATAATTTTAAAGGGTGCCTCAACTAAAAAAGGTTGAGAAACACGGTTCTAATGCAGAGTAATGCATTAAAGCCAAACTGAACTTTAGGTTTTAACAAGTTAAATACTTTCCGGCTGCATCAAAACAGCAATAGCCCAAAGAAGAAAACCCCATCTCCTGCCAGCATGCTGCAAAGAAGGACCCTTGTACTCTGTGTGGAAGCAGTGGACACACCTCGATGCTGAGCCAGAGCTACAGTGAGGAGAAAAAAGTCTTTGACCCCCTGCTGATTTTGTACATTTGCCCCCTGACAAAGAAATGTTCAGTCTATAATTTTTTAATGGTAGGTTTATTTAACAGTGAGAGACAGAACAAAAATATCCAGAAAAATGCATTTCAAGAAGGATAGAAAGATAAATTGATTTTCATTTTAATGAGTGAGATAAGTATTTGACCCCACAAAACATTACTTAGTACTTGGTGGCAAAACCCTTGTGGGCATTTACAGAGGTCAGACGTTTCTTGCAGTTGGCCACCAGGTTTGCACACATCTCAGGAGGGATTTTGTCCCACTCCTCTTTGCAGATCCTCTCCAAGTCATTAAGGTTTTGAGGCTGACATTTGGTAACTCGAACCTTCAGCCCCCTCCACATATTTTCTATGGAGTTGATGTCTGGAGACTTAATAGGTCGCTCCAGGACCTATTAAGTCTCCAGACATCAACTCCATAGAAAATATGTGCTTCTTCTTGAGCCACTCCTTTGTTGCCTTGGCCGTTTTATGTGGGTCATTGTCATGCTGGAATACCCATCCACGACCCATTTCCAAAACCCTGGCTGTGGGAAGGAGGCTCTCAATCAAGATTTGATGGTACATGGCCCCGTCCATCATACTTTTGAAGCTGTCCTGTCCCCTTAGCAGAAAAACACCCCAAAAGCATATCCACCCCGGCTTGACTCTGCGCCTCTCGGGCTGACTCCACCTCTATGCTTGACGGTGGGGTTAGTGTTCTTGTGATCATAGGTAGAATTCCTCCTCCTCCAAACACGGCGAGTTGAGTTGATGCCAAAGAGCTGGATTTTGGTCTCATCTGACCACAACACTTTCACCCAGTTCTCCTCTAAATCATTCAGATGTTCATTAGCAAACTTCATATGGGCCTGTACATGTGCTTTCTTGAGCAGGGGGACCTTGCGGGTGCTGCAGGATTTCAGTCCTTCACGGCGTAGTGTGTTACCAATTGTTTTCTTGGTGACTATGATCCCAACTGCCCTGAGATCATTGACAAGATTCTCCGCTGTAGTTCTGGGCTGATTCCTCACCGTTCTCATGATCATTGAAACTCCACAAGGGGAAATCTTACAAGGAGCCCCAGACTGAGGGAGATTGACAGTTATTTTGTATTTCTTCCATTTGCTAATAATCGCACCAACTGTTGTCACCCTCTCATCAAGCTTCTTGGCGATGGTCTTGTAGCCCATACCAGCCTTGTGTAGGTCTACAATCTTGTCCCTGACATCCTTGGACAGCTCTTTAGTCTTGGCCATAGTGGAGAGATTGGAATCTGATTGCTTCTGTGGACAGGTGTCTTTTTTACAGATAACAAGCTGAGATTAGGAGCACTCCTTTTAAGAGAGTGCTCCAAATCTCAGCTCGTTACTTGTAAAGAAGACACCTGGGAGCCAGAAATCTTGCTGATTGATAGGGGATCAAATACTTATTTCCCTCATTAAAATGCAAATCAGTTTATAACTTTTTTGAAATGTGTTTTTCTGGATTTTTTTTGTTATTATGTCTCTCACTGTTAAAATGAACTGACCATTAAAATATAGACTGATCATTTCTTTGTCAGTGGGCAAATGTATAAACTCAGCAGGGGACCAAATACTTTTTTTCCCTCACTGTAAAGCTCTGCATTTAACACACCTCATGCTCCCTCTGGATTGCTTCTGGATCTTACTCAGCAGGGAGTGTGTATGTCAGACTTCTGCAGAGAGACCACTGCTTCCACACAGAGTACAAAAGTTCTTCTTTGCAGCATGCTGGTAAGGGACAGTATTTTCTATACGAGCTGTGACTGCTTTCTAAATAAAATCAACTGTGAAGGCTACTTTCACACTGAGGCGCTTTACAGGCGCTATAGCGCTAAAAATAGCGTTAAAAATAGCGCCTGCAAAGCGCCTCTCCTGTCACTCTAGTGTAAAAGCCCGAGTGCCCGGGCGGTGAGCTGGCAGGATGCTAAAAAAAAGTCCTGCAAGCAGCATCTTTGAGATGCTTTAGGAGCGGTGTATAAATTGAAATCAATGGGCAGCGCCACAGAAGCAGTGGCGCTTTGCGGGTGCTTTTAACCCTTTGTCGGCTGCTAGCGCGGATTAAAAGTGCCGAAAAGCGCCACTAAAATGACAGTAAAGTGCCACTAAAAATAGCGGCCGATGCCCCCAACGCCCCAGTGTGAAAGTGCCCTAAGACTTTAAACTCCTTTTGGTTTAATGCATCTGGAATGTATTTAGCTGATTTAGACTGGCTATTTAGTTGGCTTTAAAGATACATATCATTGGTTGTCATGTCCATAAGTTTATTCCTCAAAGTTTATGACCTGGTAGGACTGTTTTCACTGCTGAATTGTGATCTGGGGTCCCAGAACAATGACACACTGGCACTTGGGGGCTCTAGAACAATGGCATACTGACACTTGGGGGTCCCAGGACACTGACACTTGGGGGTCTCAGAACGATGACACACTGACACTTGGGGGTTCTAGAACAATGGCATACTGACACTTGGGGGTCCCAGGACACTGACACTTGGGGGTCCCAGGACACTGACACTTGGGGGTCTCAGAACGATGACACACTGACACTTGGGGGTTCTAGAACAATGGCATACTGACACTTGGGGGTCCCAGGACACTGACACTTGGGGGTCTCAGAACGATGACACACTGACACTTGGGGGTTCTAGAACAATGACATACTGACACTTGGGGGTCCCAGGACACTGACACTTGGGGGTCTCAGAACGATGACACACTGACACTTGGGGGTTCTAGAACAATGACACACTGACACTTGGGGGTTCTAGAACAATGGCATACTGACACTTGGGGGTCCCAGGACACTGACACTTGGGGGTCTCAGAACGATGACACACTGACACTTGGGGGTTCTAGAACAATGGCATACTGACACTTGGGGGTCCCAGGACACTGACACTTGGGGGTCTCAGAACGATGACACACTGACACTTGGGGGTTCTAGAACGATGACATACTGACACTTGGGGGTCCCAGGACACTGACACTTGGGGGTCTCAGAACGATGACACACTGACGCTTGGGGGTTCTAGAACAATGACACTAGGGGGTCCCAGGACGATGACACACTGACACTTGGGGTGCCCAAAAAATGATACACTGAAACTCCAGGTCCAAGAATAATGACACAAAGACACTTGGGCCTCAAGAGATATGACACAATGACAATGAGAGGTCCCAGAAAAATGATGCACGGATACTTGGGATCCCAGAGCAATGACACACTGACACTTGGAGGTCCAAGAATAGTTACAGACTGATACTGGGGTGGGGGGTGTCCCGGAATAGTGACACACTGATGCTAAGATTTGGATTATTAGGGTGGAAGGACAAAGTTTCCGCCATCGCTAAGTGCTTCTCGCAGATGACAAAAGCCGTACAGCAGTGGCGTTTAATCGTCTCTTGGCATATGCTCTGTTTACTAGCAGCCTCTTCTTGCTAAGCATGCAGAAAACAAGCGCACGCTTCACAGCTCATCAAACCGCCGACACCAGAGGATCAGCGCAAGAATTTGTACACTGAACGACAGACAGGAGCTGGCATTAGACGGGATCGGCACGCGGACAGATTGCCGCCACAAAGGCACGTAACAAATCCTCATTATCTGCAGAGTTACGGAATATTCACAGATCCCTAATCATTCACTTCACATTCCGCTCAGTTCAAAGATTTTTTTTATACAAACCGCGACTCCTAATGAATTGCTCTCCTGCCAAAGTGAAAGCTCCCATCTCGCTGCAGTGCAATTCCCTGAAGGAAAGTGAATTAATGAGACACGGCCATATTTCATCATTTTAATGGCATGTTATATTGCAGCCTCTCCGGCAGGGAGATGGATGTGTGCGTGAAATAGACAGCCATCCATCCATTCTCTATTGATAACTCTGCTATTGATTAGAACCAAGCTTTTCTGCTCAGCGCTCTCCTCTGTCAATTCCCCCAAACGTAAATTAAAAGGAATTTAAGAAGTAACAGACGCAAGGGAGGAATGTGTGATTGGCAGCGCTGATTGAATACAAATGGTCCAACAAAAAACACCCATTATTTACTGTACAAACGCGGCAGGCATGTGACAGTGTTGGTAGTCCAACAAAAGTTGTGACCATTAATGAAACTCCAAGTGTCTGTGACACACCATTTCAGCTTTGAAAAGATTAGGAGTTAAAGGGTATAGAAATCCTAATGCCCCGTACACACGGTCGGATTTTCAGATGGAAAATGTGCGATCGGAGCGTGTTGACGGAAATTCCGACCGTGTGTGGGCGCCATCGGACATTTTCCGACACACAAAGTTGGAGAGCAGGATATAAAATTTTCCGACAACAAAATCCGTTGTCGGAAATTCCGATTGTGTGTACACAAATCCGACGGACAAAGTGCCACGCATGCTCAGAATAAATAAAGAGATGAAAGCTATTGGCCACTGCCCCGTTTATAGTCCCGACGTGGCCCTCCCTATCCATGCGTCCGGCCACCTAATCTACATGCGGGCCGCTGGACTCATGGATTCCAATTGGGGGGGATTTTGTAGCAAGTGATTAGAGCCAGAGGCTCTAGGAGGCTTCAAAAAAAGGGTGGGCTGTGTGAGCCCACCCAGTTGTGTGACAATAGCGAATGAATATTCGCTGTTGTCACACTGATCCTCCTCCCAGAAAGGACAGGCGATCCTATTGGATGCCTAGGAGGAGGAGGGAGGAGACGCGAGGCGGAAGCCGCCTTGATGCAAAGGAAGAGGAGACGCGATGGAAGCTGCCGCCTGTAAGACCTCTGCCCGCCTAGATGGGGTAAGTGCGGGGCTGGATGACCGGCCACCAGCGCGCGCGTGCGGGGGGGTGTTTGTTTGCCGCCACCCCCGCCCCCAAAAAAAAACCCACCAGCTGCCTACTGGGTTTGACTGCAATATACATAGAGAAGGCAACTATGCTGATATCTGATTGTTTACCAACGTGTGTACAGTTGTCTGACAATATGAATACACGTAGCTGCATCAAGTGGTTACACGCGCACAGGGATGGATGAGCAGCCACTCACATTCCTCCACAGCTATTACCTGTCTGTATCCAGGGCCGCTCATCTGTCCATGTATGCATGTGGCTCCCCGGCAAGGAAATACGCTGGATTCTGGAGCTGTGAACCCAAATACATCCATGGGCATAGGCCTTTCAAAATATTTTTTATTCAGGCCTCTTTCACACTGTCGTGACTTAAAAGTTGCGCGATTTGGACACGATTTCAGGGAATGCCTGTGTACACTTGAGGACTATGGACCTCAACTCGCATGAAAGTCGGACCAAAGTAGTACAGGGACTACTTTGAAGTCGGCATCACTCGAAGTCGCACATATATGAATGGCTATCATTGGAAATCATGGGGAACGACTTGTCATGCGACTTTGCAGTCCCAAGTCCCAGGACAAGTCGCACAAGTTTGAAAGGGGCCTTATGATGAATTACAATTCATTTATTATGTACGGTGCCTTGCAAAAGTATTCACCCCCTTGGCTTTTTTTACCTATTTTGTTACATTATAGCCTTTAGTTCAATGTTTTTTTAATCTGAATTATATTGATGAATCAGAACACAATAGTCTAAGTTGGTGAAGTAAAATTAGAAAAATATATACATAAAACTATTTTTCAGAAATAAAAAACTGATAATTAGCATGTGCGTATGTATTCACCCCCTTTGTTATGAAGCCCATAAAAAGCTCTATTGCAACCAATTACCTTCAGAAGTCACATAATTGATTAAATGATGTCCACCTGTGTGCAATCTAAGTGTCACATGATCTGTCATTACATAGACACACCTTTTTGAAAGGCCCCAGAGGCTGCAACACCTAAGCAAGAGGCACCACTAACCAAACACTGCCATGAAGACCAAGGAACTCTCCAAACAAGTAAGGGACAATGTTGTTGAGAAGTACAAGTCAGGGTTAGGTTATAAAAAAATAAATATCCAAATCTTTGATGATCCCTAGGAGCACCATCAAATCTATCATAACCAAATGGAAAGAGCATGGCACAACAGCAAACCTGCCAAGAGACGGCCGCACACCAAAACTCCCGGACCGGGCAAGGAGGGCATTAATCAGAGAGGCAGCACAGAGACCTAAGGTAACTCTGGAGGAGCTGCAGAGTTCCACAGCAGAGACTGGAGTATCTGTACATAGGACGACAATAAGCCGTACGCTCCATAGAGTTGGGCTTTATGGCAGAGTGGCCAGAAGAAAGCCATTACTTTCAGCAAAAAACAAAATGGCACATTTTGAATTTGCGAAAAGGCATGTGGGAGACTCCCAAAATGTATGGAGGAAGGTGCTCTGGTCTGATGAGAATAAAACTGAACTTTTTGGCCATCAAAGGAAACGCTATGTCTGGCGCAAACCCAACACATCACTTCACCCAAAGAACACCATCCCCACAGTGAAACATGGTGGTGGCAGCATCATGCTGTGAGGATGTTTTTCAGCAGTCAGGACTGGGAAACTGGTCAGGGTTGAGGGAAAGATGGATGGTGCTAAATACAGGGATATTCTTGAGCAAAACCTGTACCACTCTGTGTGTGGTTTGAGGCTAGGACGGAGGTTCACCTTCCAGCAGGACAATGACCCCAAACACACTGCTAAAGCAACACTTGAGTGGTTTAAGGGGAAACATGTAAATGTGTTGGAATGGCCTAGTCAAAGCCCAGACCTCAATCCAATAGAAAATCTGTGGTCAAACTTAAAGATTACTGTAAATTGAATGTAAACTTAAAGATGACATTCCTTTAGAATGTAAGCTCTACGAGCAGGGCCTTCCTGTACCTTTTGTATTGAACTGTACTGTAATTGTGTTGTCCCCCCTATACATTGTAAAGAGCTGGGTAAACTGTTGGCGCTATATAAATCGTGAATAATAAAATAATAATTGCTGTTCACAAGTGCAAACCATCCAACTTGTAGTTTTGCAAGGAGGAATGGGCAAAAATCCCAGTGGTAAGATGTGGCAAGCTCATAGAGACTTATCCAAAGCGACTTGGAGCTGTGATAGCCGCAAAAGGTGTCTCTACAAAGTATTGACTTTAGGGGGGTGAATAGTTATGCACATTGACTTTTTCTGTTATTTTGTCCTATTTGTTGTTTGCAATTCACAATAAAAAAAAATCATCTTCAGTTGTGGGCACGTTCTGTAAATTAAATGATGCAAATCCTCAAATAATCCATGTTAATTCCAAGCTGTGAGGCAACAAAATACGAAAAATGCCAAGGGGGGTGAATACTATTGCAACGCACTGTATATAGTTTATTGAACCAGGTAGGTGTCATCTAGGGCTCTATTTGAGTTCCCAGATTGATGATAACACTATATAGGAACTGGTGTATTGGCCTTCTTTTTATGAGGTTGGGGGGGGGGGGGGGTATATATTTTTCATATAGCTTTGTACTGCTGACATTTGTTTCAGGGAAACTTTTTCTTTTGGGTTAAAAAGCTGCAAGCTGTCGTTAATGTTGAAGGGGAAGATACATTATTGAAGCAGAACTAGACTTTGAACTTAAAAAAAAAAAGTGAGCAGGTAGCTTTTTATTGCTGCACATTCAGTGCACATCCTTGGCATGCCTTGGTTGCAGGATGAATGAAGGCCCATAAATGTGGGGGGGGGGGGGGGGTATTACATCATCCTGACCTAGCCAATCAGGATGGCTGCAGATCCCTCACCCAGAAGAAGAGTGGACAAAGATGCTAATGCTGGAGAGGGAGTGAGATGAGATGTCTAAAATACTAATACTGCTTTAAATTGGAACTTTATCTATAACAATTTGCTAAAAATAATGTTCTGTAGCAAGGAACATACATTCCACATGAATAATTATGCTACAAAAACTAGTGTGTGCTGTACATTGCAGCCAGCATTGCTCCTGTTTCTTCTTGCTGGAGGCTGCCATTTTGCTGAAGCCCTGAGCAGCAGTAAATCTTTAGGCTGTCAGTAGGTCGGCCTCTAGTAGCTCTAATTTTTTGGCACAGTGCCTAAAAACAGAGAGCAACTAAGCATGTGCAGAGCAGGGTGAGACAGTGTATTACTGGATTTTACAAAGTATAGGCACTTATTAATGTTTTACACTCTAATGCCCCGTACACACGGTCGGACTTTGTTCGGACATTCCGACAACAAAATCCATGGATTCTTTCCGACGGATGTTGGCTCAAACTTGTCTTGCATACACACGGTCACACAAAGTTGTCGGAAAATCCGATCGTTCTGAACGCGGTGACGTAAAACACGTACGTTGGGACTATAAACGGGGCAGTAGCCAATAGCTTTCATCTCTTAATTTATTCTGAGCATGCGTGGCACTTTGTGCGTCGGATTTGTGTACACACGATCGGAATTTCCGACAACGGATTTTGTTGTCGGAAAATTTTATAGCAAGCTCTCAAACTTTGTGTGTCGGAAAATCCGATGGAAAATGTGTGATGGAGCCCACACACGGTCGGAATTTCCGACAACAAGGTCCTGTCACACATTTTCCATCAGAAAATCCTATCGTGTGTACGGGGCATAAGAACTAACAATATGCAAACTTTTGAACAAGGTCATTTTGTGAATTTATTTTATTGCTATGGTGTGATTAACTTTGCGATCGTAAATGCTGTTGCCAGACATTGTCCACCTCCCCTGTTTGCCAATCTCTCCACTAATACAATTCACAATACTAACAACAGCAGCTACATCACATCTCAAAGTATCACCCAATCTGTCTTCCCCTGCTCTCTAGCTGTCCTGTCCTCACCACTCATGCTCACCTAAAGGACTTCTCCAGAGCCTCTCCCATCCTCTGGATCTCCCTACCTCAACCTGTCATGCCATTTCCTACTCTTCACCTTTAGGTGATCCCTGAAAACACAGGGAAGACTATCCCACCTCCACCTAAAAACTCAACATTTACTTTCCTCATCACTATCAACTCACCCCCCCACAATTATTACTTTTTATATCACTTGCCCCTCCCCTTTTATATTGTAAGCTCCCACGAGCAGGGCCCTCCATACCCTACTGAATTGCGTGGTAACTATACGAATCTCCCCTTAAAATGTAAAGTGGTGCACAAACTTTTGGCGCTATATAAATTCTATATAATGTTATTAATAAAAATAATATTATTGTGCTATTCTGTGATGCCTAATAATGTGAATTCTATTAAAATTAAAAGAAATGTAATTGGTCAGATCACTTATTTTTTCGTATTAAATACTCCAAGCTTTACCAATTCTTCCAAGGAGATGGAAACTTATGATCACAACTAGAAATGTGGGAGAGCATTTGTGACTGATGTGGTTCATAAATTAACTCTTCTATAAAAGGGATATTAAATTATCATATTATAATATGGATGGGGGTGGATTAAAATCCTTTATCTCGGATGATTTAACATTCTATGGAATATGTTTGCATATATTTGCATATGTTATGAAACAGCAGAATGGGTTGCTGGAGTTCAACACAACATCAGGACGGCTGTCACTGTGAGATCACCCCTGGGGGACCCTCGGAATCATCACCTCTCCTTATTTAACAATATTGACGGATCGATTATCTCGAAAATTATAGAAACAAACTGTCACCTGATGTATGATAGCAAACACTTAATAGCCGGCACTGAGGTGATCGACAATATACTGGATACTGAGAATTACACCCAGCATACAGGACAAGAGAAGTAGTACTGTGCAGAGTCCATATATACAGAATAAGAACAGATACTGAGAATTACACCCAGAATACAGGACAAGAGAAGTAGTACTGTGCAGAGTCCATACATACAGAATAAGAACAGATACTGAGAATTACACCCAGAATACAGGACAAGAGAAGTAGTACTGTGCAGAGGGTGTGGCTGCTTGTGGAGCAGCTGAAGTCTGTGTGGTGCTGAGCTCCTCTGATGTCTGGTACAAGCCCAGGGTTGGGCTCCCCTGGGCGGGGATCTCTCTCAGGAGAGTCCCAGGCTTTCCGGCCTACACAAGGACTGTCAGGTGAAGCTGTGGTTGGTGGTGAAGCCGGAGGACAGAGTTCTGGGAATGGGAAGCAATCTGCAGAGACTGTAAGTTGACGTGGAAATGTTTGTATGAAAAGTACCGATAATACTGATAAGAGGAAGTCTGGTGATGTTATTCAGCAAAAGAGTTCTCAGTCCAGCCAGTCATTGCAGGCCCAGCACAGTGCAGCTCAGTCTGTTCAGAGACATGTTATTATCGCTCAGAACAGTCCAAACACTGGAAGTGCAACTCAAAGAACCCCTCAGAGTGGGGCTCATTCAGGCCAGCAACATGACACCCAGTACAGTCCAAGTTCTGGAAGCGTGATCCAATGCAGCCAGGCATTGCAAGCCCAGCACAGTGCAGCTCAGTCTGTTCAGAGACATGTTATTATCGCTCAGCACAGTCCAGACTCTGGAAGTGCAACTCAATCCAGCCAGTCATTACAGTCAATGCAAACCCCTCAGAGTGGGGCTCATTCAGTCCAGGAACATACTAATACCACCAAGTACAGTCCAAGTTCTGGAAGCGTGATCCAATCCAGTCAGCCATTACAACCACAGCAAGCTCAGCAGAGTGCAGCTCAGAGTGGAGCAGAGACATCGGTTTCTCCCAGTACTCCTCGCAAATACACCAGAACTTCCTTAGAACAGAAAACCATTAAAGAGAACTTACAACAGTGTGTAATGGTGGGCAGCGGCCAGGGACGTTCATCGCGTTCTAAGCTGCAGCAGAATAAAGAGGAGGGTGGTAATAATTTTCCACAATCTGCCCCAGTGAAACCATCTACACCCAGCAGAGACCCTCAGACCAGCACTGGTAATGGGAAGGTGGACCAGAATTTCAAGCGTCCTGCAGCCGCGAAGCAGAAAGTGTTAAAGTCTGAACCTGCGCTGCACCTGGCTGACAAAATTCCTTTGCTTGTAAAAAGAATGGCGTCCCTGAGAAAAACCAAGACTAGGATCCAGAAGCAGATTGAATGTGTTTATCGACTTAAAGCTGCCAACCCCAAGAAGGAAATTTTATATGACAGCAAACTGAACTCCCTGGGCATTGAACTGGCTGGTGTGTCAAAGGACATTGATGCTGTTCTGGAAGAACTGGGACCAGTGGCGGAGGTGTACCACAATCATGATCGATTTGAGGTGGGATTGAGTGGAAGGATTGAGTCTTCTACAGAGTCAGACTCTGGTGATTCGGTCCAACGCACGCAGCCACCACATGTGTCTCCTGAAGGGAAGACTGTGCAGCCTCTGGAGGACAGTGAGGTTGGAGTAGATCCTCCTGCTGGACTTCCAGCTCTGGAGGGTGGTGGGAACATCAGTATAACCCAGCAGACATTCACAGTACAGGAGACTCAGAGGAGTGACATGGTGGACTCCCAACACATGGATTGTGAGAACAGTGCTGCTGCCACTAGTACTCCTGGTGGGAGCCATGCTGGGGTGACTGGTGTTCATGGTGGGAGCCATGCTGGGGTGACTGGTGTTCATGGGGGGAGCCATGCTGGGGTGACTGGTGATCATGGTGGGAGTAACACTGGGGTAACTAGTAATGATGCTGCTAGTAATGATGATATGAGGTGCAGTGATGATGTCACTAATATTGATGTGGTGAATAATTCTGATGTTATCAATGCTGGTATATCTGAATGGGGTCATCAGCAGTCTGAGGGCTCTGAGAATGTAGCGATGGAGGAGTCAGTTCAGAATAACTCTCAGGATTTCCCCCCTTTGGTGGATCCACCACCTGCTCCACAAGGGAATGCTGGTCCATCTGGTCATGTCCCTCCTTGGAATGCCTGGAGCCGTGGGGCCCCTTCTTTTTTTACCAGTAACAATTACACTGGTCAGGCCTTTAAGAGAAGGAATGTCGTGAGATTAAAGCATAGGGGTTCCAGAGAGGAGCTCCCTGATAGGAGGTTTGTAGTAAGGGAGTTGCTGTGTCATCAGATGGGGTTTGCTCCTGCAGACATACTGGCAGTCATCAATCTCCCTGACAGACAAGGTTATGATGTCAGCTTTAAGCTCATGTCTGACTTGGACAGGTTCTGGGCCAGTTTCAGTGGTTTGCGGGATAAAGAGGGTTGGAGGAATTTCATCTTTATTCCCATCTCCAAACCTGACACAGCAAATGTTACCATCATGTTCTGGAATGAGTCTGTGCCCCCCCAGGATGTTGTCATCTGGCTTAGAAGACATTGTGAAATGGTTTCTGAGTTGACAAAAACTAAAGACAGTGATGGGATCTGGACGGGTGGTTGGAGGGTTCTTGTTAAGTTGAGGCAAAGTAACAATGTTACCCATCACCTACCAAACTCTTTTTTCATTGGGCGGGAGAGAGGAGTTTGCTTCTATGCAGGTCAGCCCAGGTTATGTTATAAATGTGGTAAATCCGGCCATGTGGCGAATGTTTGTACGATCCTGAAGTGTAATCTTTGTGGGGAGGTTGGCCACATCAGTTCTACCTGTGAGAAGGTTAAGTGCAATCTATGTGGTGGGCTTGGCCATTTCCATAGGGATTGCCCAGGGGCCTTCCATAATAAGGATGGGGAATCTGCAGACAATGAATTGTTGGCTGCAGCAGAACAACTAGAGGAGGAAGCCATAATGAATGGGGCTGTATTGACTAGGGAGGAGGTGGTCCCGGAGGTCCAGGAGACTACTCCCGGGCGGACGGACAGTGTTCAGCAGGCTGAGGAGCAGCCGGCTCCACATTCCTCTTCTGTTCCAGTTCCTGTCTCTGTGAAGATCACTGGTCAGAAGAGGAGGAATAGGAAAAAAGATAAATCTACCCGTAAACCCGAAAGTGACTGGACATTAGTGCAGAAGCCAGCTAAAAAAGTGAAAGGGCCACCAGAAGTAGGTATGGCACTTTCCACCAATAGGTATGAAGTGTTATCAGATTCGGAGGCTGACTCCTATTCTCTGGAGGCCCAGGAACTGGAGCAGGAATTAAAAAGAGTGGAAAAGGAGTATGTGATTGGCTCAGAGGATGACCCGCTCACTAAAAGGCGTCCGCCCCCTGATCCTGGATCCGCAGAATCTGATATGGAAACTGGTAGTCAGCAGAGTGACTCCGATTCTGACTTATAATGAAATGTTGAAGTATAGATTTATTTAAAGGAGTCTTATTGTCACATTTATTACTATTGATGCCCTTTAACTGCTAAGTTTTTGATGTAAACAACATGTCAGTAATTGTTGTATTTATGATCTTTTCAGTCAGTTACTTTGTTATTATGTATCTTGTTTGTTTTTTACAAATAAAAATCTCCATACATACAGAATAACAACAGATACTGAGAATTACACCCAACATACAGGACAAGAGAAGTGGTACTGTGCAGAGCCCATACATACAGAATAAGAACAGATACTGAGAATTACACCCAGAATAGAGGACAAGAAAAGTAGTACTGTGCAGAGTCCATACATACAGAAGAGGGACAGATACTGAGAATTACACCCATAATACAGGACAAGAGAAGTAGTAATGTGCAGAGTCCTTATATACAGAATAAGAACAGATACTGAGAATTACACCCAGCATACAGGACAAGAGAAGTAGTACTGTGCAGAGTCCATACATACAGAATAAGAACAGATACTGAGAATTACACCCAGTGTACAGGACAAGAGAAGTAGTACTGTGCAGAGTCCATACATACAGAAGAAGGACAGATACTGAAAATTACACCCAGCATACAGGACAAGAGAAGTAGTACTGTGCAGAGTCCGTACATACAGAATAGGAACAGATACTGAGAATTACACCCAGTGTACAGGTCACAAATATCCTGAGGACAAGGTGAGTGGCTCGGCGGTCATACTTCGAGTACAAGGACGCAGACGCACATTTTTCTCACCCAGTGTTATACAATTTCCTGCCTTTCTATAAGAAATCTGTGGAACAGTTCCCACTCTGCGGATGCTCATACGTGGGATATTTATGACATCCTCTATGCGATGCTTTGTATTTCCCAGACCGCTAATCCCACAGACTTTATTCACACATCCAGCAGGCTGCAACCGTAATATTACCACCATTCATTTCCCAGCAATCCCGGCTGATTAAAATACATTTGTTTCCCTGCAGCTGAAGTTCAGGGAGAGGCCGGAGAAGGTTGTCGCGGTGGGCTGAACCATTATTAGTGAAAGATCCGCTCCGATGCACCTCTACACCGCTCATACACAGCAAGAGAAGACCTGAACCTCACCAATGGAGGCAGGAAAAAGGTGCTCAGCTACATTTAGGGCTTATTTACACTAATGTGTTGTGGTAATGTGTGCCTTACTGAAACTAAAGTGACACGTGTTGCGCTGCCAGTCCTTTGGTGGCACCTTAACCACTTCAGCCCCAGAAGATTTGGCTGCTGAATGACCGGGTGATTTTTTGCGATTCGGCACTGCGTCGCTTTAACTGACAATTGTGCGGTCGTGCGATGTTGCACCCAAACAAAATTGACGTCCTTTTTTTCCCACAAATAGTGCTTTCTTTTGGTGGTATTTGATCACCTCTGCATTTTTTTGCGCTATAAACCAAAAAAGAGCGTCAATTTTGAAAAAAAAAAACCACAATATTTTGTACTTTTTGCTATAATAAATAAAATGACAGCGGCTGGTCGGCAAGCGGTTAAAGTGATACTAAAGGTAAAGTTTTAAAAAAAAATAACAATCATGTTATACTTCCCTGCTCTGCGTAAAGGTTTTGGGCCCTTCTCTTCTCAGGTCCCCTGCCGGTGCTGCTTTTCAGGTAACAAGCAGGTCAGCGCTTGACACTCTTACCCCTCGTTTACACGAAACACATCGATTTCGAAGCCACATTTTAGTCCGACTTCGGGGGCGACTTGAAAGACATCTGTGCGGGTTCATGCATGGATGTCTATTGAAATTGCCCCCGAAGTTGCCAAAAGTAGTGCAGGAACTAAAGTCAGCGTTGCATCGATTAGGATGCTCCTATTACCTGTGTTCTATGGAATAGCGCCCTCCGTCGAAAAGCACCCGCGCATGCGCAGAACGGAAGGGCACTCCAGTTGTTTTTCCAATCAGCTGGCGCGACGTCACCATAGAGCATGCGCACATCGTAGGAGGCTTTTTTCAACGAGATGTACCATTTCACGGGCACAATTGAAAGCTATGCAAAGAGCGGAGGGACACCTTGGTTGTCAGATAGAGCCTCGCTGTTGCAGGGCGGGTTTTGTGTGCTGCAGGGCGGGTTTTGTGTGTGTTGCAGGGCGGGTTTTGTGTGCTGCAGGGCGGGTTTTGTGTGTGTTGAAGGGCGGGTTTTGTGTGTGTTGCAGGGCGGGTTTTGTGTGTGTTGCAGGGCGGGTTTTGTGTGTGTTGCAGGGCGGGTTTTGTGTGTGTTGAAGGGCGGGTTTTGTGTGTGTTGAAGGGCGGGTTTTGTGTGTGTTGCAGGGCGGGTTTTGTGTGTGTTGAAGGGCGGGTTTTGTGTGTGTTGAAGGGCGGGTTTTGTGTGTGTTGCAGGGCGGGTTTTGTGTGTGTTGAAGGGCGGGTTTTGTGTGTGTTGAAGGGCGGGTTTTGTGTGTGTTGAAGGGCGGGTTTTGTGTGTGTTGCAGGGCGAGTTTTGTGTGTGTTGAAGAGCGGGTATTGTGTGTGTTAAAGGGCGGGTTTTATGTGTGTTGAAGGGCGGGTTTTGTGTGTGTTGCAGGGCGGGTTTTGTGTGTGTTGCAGGGCGGGTTTTGTGTGTGTTGAAGGGCGGGTTTTGTGTGTGTTGAAGGGCGGGTTTTGTGTGTGTTGAAGGGCGGGTTTTGTGTGTGTTGAAGGGCGGGTTTTGTGTGTGTGTGTGTTGCAACCTGCTCTAATGGCCCGTACACACGATCCAAATATCGTACGAAAACTGTCGTTCGAAGGAAGAATCATACGATTTTCGGATCGTGAGCTGATCTCAACAGTTCATCCGATATTTTTCGATCGGACAAGCACGAAAATTTTCCTTGTACGATACCAGATTGTACAATTTTCATTTAGTCAGTATAGTTGTTGTCTTCCGAAAATACAATACAAATACATTACAACACATGACATCACTTCCGATTTTTTTTTCTGTCGTACGAGGATTTTCGTGACTTTAGTTACCTATTCAATTTCTTTTTTTTTTTTTTTTTTTCCATAATAGTTTTTATTGAAAAAAAGGTATACAAAATAATATCTTGTACAGTAGCAAGGGTATCATATAGAAAATTTTGTCACAATAATCTCAAACAAGATATTTTACATAAATACAGACATGTAAATATCAATTCAGGGTTTATACTAGTTATCGACAGATTCAAGTGACTCTCTACATAACCTTTGATGGGGTATGCATAAAAATTTTTATGGCCCCTTCAGTGAGTTAACGATCTTAAGTAAAAAATAAGAAAAGGGGGGACAAAAAGGATTGTGTACAGGATATGGAGGGAGAGCAAAGAAGAAGAGAAGGAAGAATGGCGGATTGGGGAGAGGGGAAATAGTGGAGTTTGGAGAGGAGAGTAGCGACAGAGTTCTCGGTCCATCCGACCCCCTCCACCCGGCATAGCCACCCCGACTCGAACCGGACTGTTTTTTTTTTTTTTGAAAAGAACATGTTTATTCGTATTCAAGGCGGACATAGAAAGCTTGTACAACATATAGTTACAGACGTGAAAAGCACTACAGAATAAACAGTGATGTACTCACAATGTGTCTAAAGATTATCATTAGCATAATACATTCCATACTGCACCTCGACACAGGAGCTGTACCCACGTTTGCTAATCCTATTACGATATCACAGCGTACATTGGAATTTGAAAATAATATAGAATAGCATATTTGCACTATACCCCTGTGACACGCCCCCATCGAACTATTCCGTACAAGTCTCACTAGTCTCAAGCCATTTATCCCACACTCTGTTGTATTTGCTTGGGCAACCTCTATGCTTATAAAGCAATTTTTTGTTGGGCAGTGATTTATTAATTTCAGTAAACCAGCTGTGAGTTGAGGGAGTTTGGGATCGCATCCAATGTTGAGCGATTACTTTTCTGGCACAGAAAAGGGTTTCCTGTAAGAATGTGGCTTGGTATTTCTCGATTGTGACATCTGGGAGCAGTCCCAGGAGGCACAGTTTGGGATCCACCTGCACTGGGGAGCCCATTTGGTCGTGTAGGAATTTGATAACTTGCGCCCAATAACTCTGGATGTGTGGGCAGGACCAGAGCAGGTGGAAGAGAGAGCAGGGGTTGTCTGCACACCTTGGGCAGTTAGGACTTTGGTCTGGGCGAAATTTCGCTAGTCTGGCCGGCGTAAGATAAGATCTATGGACTATGTAGAGTTGGGTAAGACGGTCAGATAGTTTAGGAGATACTTGTTTAATATTTCCCAATACCTCATCCCAGTCCGAATCATCCATGGGTCCAATATCTACCTCCCATCTGAGCTTAGCTGTGTCAACTACCCTGGCCACCGTGCGTGTGCGAATAATTGTGTATAGAGTGGAAATTAACTTCTCGGGATCCTCACCCATAACTACGTCGACCATAGGTAGCATTTGGATATTGGGGAATTCTGTCGCAAATTGGGTGTTTAGGGCGTGCCTTAGTTGGATATATTTAAATTTCATGAGTGGGGATAGTGCAAACTCTTCTTGTAGCGATTGAAAGCTTCTTACACCCATGGGAGAGATCACCTGGAACAGGTATATTATACCCTTTGTAGCCCATGTAGTCGCTCCTGGCAAATGCTTCAGTTCTGGTAGTTGCGGGTTGTGCCATAATGGGGTATGTGAGTGGAAAAAATCCGCCCCGACAAGTTTGAGTGCGCCCACCCATACGCTCTTGTGTTGGTGCAACAGGGGGTTCCGAGAAGCCCAGCCCCCCCCACCGCCTCTGCCTCTGAAGATCACCTGAAGGGGGGAGTGAGCAGCTGAGTTTGGTTTCTTGCAGGTCAAAGTTTGATATCTAATGGTGTCAGTTTTGTGGAGATGGTATAGGTGTGAGAGTTGTGCCGATATATAATATGCATGTAGGTCTGGGAGGGCTGCCCCTCCCGAGGAAGTCGGGTTCTTCAGAGTAAGCCATGCCAACTTGTGTCGGCTGGTTCCCCAAATAAATGAATTTAATATATGTTCAATTACTTTGAAAGTTTTAAGAGGAATAAGAACTGGCGAGTTCCACATTATATATAGGAACTTTGGGAGGAGCACCATTTTGAATAGATTAATCCTACCCATAATTCCCAGTGGGAGTTTTGCCCAAGCTTGTGTACGCAATTTTAAGTATGCGAGTAGTGGCTCAATATTATTGGGGAGGAATTCTAGGGGCTCCTTGGTGATCTGTATACCAAGATATTTGAAAGACGCCACTCTTTGTAGAGGAAGGGATGTAGAAATTTGCGTAGGTGCAGTTGGGTCCAGTGGCATAATTTGTGATTTGGTCCAGTTTATGCTCAAGCCTGAATGCTTGCCAAAGTCTTCTATGGTCTGTAGGGCAGCCTGGAGAGACGGGCCTGTATCCTGCAAGTACAGCAGCATGTCGTCTGCATAGAGACTCACCGTCTCCACCAGGCTCCCCACCCTAAGACCCCGAACGTCTGGATGCTCCCTGAGGGATATAGCCAGAGGCTCAGCAGCCAAGGCATAAAGAAGTGGGGAGAGTGGACACCCCTGTCTGGTTCCTCGTTGTAGTGGAAAGGGTGTCGAGGTCCTCCCGTTCACAAGCACAGTGGCCTCTGGAGAGAAGTACAATAGCTGGACCCATTTGGTGAATTTGGGGCCGAAGCCGAATCCCCTAAGGCACTCCCAAAGGTACTCCCACTCCACGGAGTCAAAAGCCTTGGCGGCATCTAGTGCCACCACTGCTCTGTCTCCTACTGTGTCATGTGCCGCTTGAATATTAATATAGAGCCTACGGAGATTCATGGCCGTGTTTTTCCCAGGCATGAATCCCGTTTGGTCGGGATGGATTATGGATAGGATAATACGGTTCAGGCGGATAGCAAGTATTTTGGCTAAGATCTTGATATCCGCCTGGAGGAGTGAGATTGGGCGGTAGGACTCTGGGTATTGGGGGTCCTTGCCAGGTTTGGGGATCACTACGATTACTGCTTGCCTAAGGGATTGTGGAAGAGATCCAGTCTCAAAGATATGTTTGTATAGTTTTAATAGTTCGGGCACTAGAACTTCGGAATAGGAGGCGTAAAAATCCAGGGGAATACCATCCCGCCCAGGGGCCTTGGCAGGGGCTAGCGAGGCTATCGCGGCTATTATCTCATCAGGCGATATTGGGGCCTCCATTTCCTGCATCTGAGACTCTGACAGTTTGGGAAGGGGTATTTTCTGGAGAAAAGCCTGGGTCTCCTGCGCTGCAACCTCGACCCTAGAGGAATATAGATCAGCGTAATAATTACGAAATATGTTTGCCACTGTGTCTGGGTCAGATGTTATTGTGCCCTGGGGGTCCCTAAGAGAGACCACCACGGGGGGGTTCGTGTCTTGCCTTGCTAAGTATGCCAGGAGTTTGCCCGCCCGTTCCCCCTGCTCAAACACCCGTTGTTTAGAGAATAGAAGCTTCTGATTGGCTTTTTCGAAGAGGAGTTGGTCTAGCACCCTCGTTCGTAATTTAAGAAGGGATGCTTTGGCGGGTGTGGGGTCTAGGTTGAATTCTCTGGTGTCTGTGTCTAGTTGTACAGTGGCCTGTGTCAGTTTGATTTTGGATGAGGTTTTTAGCCTGTTAATACGATGGGAGATAATTGTGCGGACATGCAGTTTAAACGATTCCCATATCATATCCATAGGGGCGGTGTCGCGGTTCGTGTTAAAATAGAATTGCCATTCTGAGTTAATGTCATCTTGGTCCTCAAGTAGTGAGAGCCAAAAGGAGTGTAGCCTCCAGGTACGGGGTCCCGCCGGGGGGGCAATGCGCAGGGTGGCCCAGCAAGGGGCATGATCCGATAGGGATCTAGTGTGATACCCAGATTTTGTGAGGGATGGTATAAGTGTGTCTGAGAGCAGTATTAAATCTATTCGGGACATAGAGGAGTGTGTGGCCGAGAAGCATGAATAGGCTCGTGTGTGGGGGTGTCTGCAGCGCCACGCGTCGGTCAGAGAGAAGTCGCGCAGGAGTCGCCCAAATCTAGTGGTGTCTGGGGACAGGCTATCCTGCTGCATGCGTAGTCTATCTAGTGAGGGGTTCACAACTTCGTTAAAGTCTCCCAACCATATAGCAGGTGTTGCTGGGTACTGTGCCATGTATGTAAAACCTTCAGTAAGAAGGCTAGAGTTGTATGGTGGGGGAATATAAAAGGCCATGAGTAGGTATTGCGAACCACATATTGTACACTGCAGAAAAATGAACCTGCCCTGGGGGTCAGTCCGCACCGACAATATGCCAAACGAAACTGATTTGGCAATGAGTATGGATACTCCTCTAGAGTACGAAGAGTGGGTGGCGTGATACGCCCAGCCTATCCACGGGCGCTTCATTGCCAACTGAAGTTGGCCTGTGATGTGCGTCTCGACCAGCACCGTAATGTCTGCTCGATACGACTTGAGGCATCCGAATATTGCGGTGCGTTTAACCTTGTCACGGATTCCTCTGACATTCCAAGTCAGAAACTTGATGTCGGTCATCCTCCAGCAGACATACAGCGCGGTGGGATTGTTGCAGGACAACTTCCCAGGGCAAGTTCATATACATTCAATACAATAAATCTAAGTTTGTGAAATCTTATCAGTGCAAGATGCAATCTATGTTCATATTCCTTGAGTTGCATGAGAATAGTGTCCATGTTCTTTAAAAGCAATAGTAACAACAAAAACATTTCCCCGACCCCCCGCCCAGTCCTCAGCCGCCCCAACCTGGCTGGGACATCAACCCCATAACTGGTGTCACTACCTTTGAACATACTTAAAATTGTATGAGCCGAGGTAGTACACAACACCCCTAGTAGCCACAGTGAGAACCTATCCGGCTACACTCACGGCCTAGGGTCAAACCTATTAGTAGGGGCAAATATACCCTGGGTTATTATCAGGAATGAGAGACGTTCTCCCTTCCGGTTGTGGCATATAGACATTGTAATCAGCCTGTATTAAGTTGCGTGGGTGCAAGGCTACCCCCTGTATATCACGTTGCATCTTCTGGTCTTCTCCTTGTCTTATCGCGGATAAAGAGTTGGCGCAGTTGCCTATGGAGTAGGGGAAAGGACCGCATGGGTGCAGTTCATCTCTATTCATATAATTCCTTGGAGTGGAAGAGTTCAAACGTTTAGGGCCCGGCAGTTCTCCAGGTTAAGTCCCGTAAACTGTGTGTTGGTTATAGTATGTCACAGGTTATGCATATCTGCCATATGGGTACTATTTTGGGGCGCTAAATTATGTATTAAACAGTTCCCTGAGCACCAACATATCCTGGGATTCGGGTGTAGATTTCATGCGTGAGGTAACTGAGCCCGATGTTGTCGGGCCTACACAGCTTGGAGAGAGTTAGGTAAGGGTAAAGTGCATTTGGAGGAAGCCAGTGGAAGTCTTTCACAGGGTCATAACTTTACATACCGTTGCCTGGAGATCAGTCCTGGGCCGGACGGTTTCGTTCGGCATCACGATGGTCCAGCCACTCCGATGCCTGTACCGGGTCCTCAAAGAAGTAGGCACGGTCGTCTCCAGCCACACGGAGTCGGGCGGGGTAAAGCATGGCATATTTCAAGTGGTGGGCTCTAAGGCGCTTTTTAACTTCCAGGAACCGGGCCCTCTGTTTCTGTACTTCGGCGGAGAAATCCGGAAAGGCCGATACATGACCCGACTGGAACGGGATATTACCTTTTAGCCTGGCAAGGCGTAGTACAGCGTCACGGTCCCTGAAATTCAGTAGCTTCGCGATGAACGTGCGCGGCGGGGCCCCTTCAGGTGGGCGGCGCGCCGGCATGCGGTGTGCTCGCTCAACTACGAAGGTCCCAGAGAAGGCCTCTCTGCCATACGTGGATATTAGGAGTTTCTCAAGGAAAGTGGCTGGATCTGGTCCCTCTGAGCCCTCCGGGAGGCCGATAAAACGTAGGTTGGATCTTCGGGCGCGATTTTCCAAATCGTCATGCTTCTGTGCCAGCATCTGAATTTGGCGCTTTAAATCTTCCTGGGAGTGTTGCAGGGGATAAAGTGTGTCTTCCGCCCGGCCAATTCTGGTCTCTGTCTCCGTAACTCTTTCCCTGAGCTTGGTCATGTCATGCCTAATGAGAGATATGTCCACTTTAACCTCTTCTATTTTCGTTGTGAGGGTGGATTGGCATAGGGATATCGCCTCCAGCACCCTGGCTGTATCAGCCGTCCCCTGGTCAGCTTGGGGAGCTGCGTGCTCTGAAGAGGGAGCGCCATCTTGTCCCTCATGGTCGCGTTCCGTTCTTCGGTACCTGTCTAGAGAAGAGGAGGCGGCTGTGTTCCTCTTTGGCGGAGACATGTTCCAGGCTGTATCAGCTTCGGGTTCGCGGGAGTGCGGGAGAAATGCCTGATTCGGGGCTTCAGGATATCGGGTAAAGGATCTGCCACAAGCGGAGCTCTGGTCACTCACGTCCTATCTCATTCCCGTCCAGGCCACGCCCACCGAACCGGACTGTTTTTAATTCTAGATAGTCTAATCAAGAGGGTATTCAGGGGCTATACGAGCCATAGCGTTGTGAAAATTTGAAATGTGTCCAACAGGCCCATGTGGTCGTAAATTTCTGGATTCTCTCTTGTGAGATGTGCACCAGTTCCTCCATTTCTTCTATCTTGGAAATCCTCCGAAACCACTCCCCAATCGTGGGAGTAGAGGTGGATCTCCAATGCGTTGGGATACAGAGTTTGGCTGCATTCACCAAGTGCATAGCTAAAGATTTAAAGTACTCGTTTCTAGTCAGGTGAGTGTGATGTAGAAGGTATTGGGCTGGGGAGTATGTCAGAGTGTAAGTTGTGATATGTGTGATGAGGTCGTGGACCTCTTTCCAGAATGGCTGTATGGATTCGCAGTTCCACCAAATGTGTAGCATTGTACCTTTTGCTTTCCCGCATCTCCAGCAGGTGTCTGGGATGGTTGGCGAGAATTTGTGTAAAAGTGAGGGAGTCCTATACCAACGTGTTTGAATTTTATAGCCATTCTCCTGAATGGCTACATTAAGAGAGCCCTTGTGTATACATTCGTTGATATGTGACCATTCCTCCTCCGTGAAGGTCATCTGGAGATCTGTTTCCCATGTTGTTTGTGCGGAATCTGGAGTGCAAGAGGTATCTTCTACTAGTATGTTGTACATGTACGAGATTAGGTGCCTTTGTGGGGAGGTTCTGGTGCACAGTTCCTCAAATGAGGTTAACTGTCTAGTCCAAGTCAGTGTCGTTCCTTGAGATGATAGAAAGTGTCTAATCTGTCGGTATGTCCAGAAGGGGAAGGATTTGAGGGGGGATGAGTCAACTAAGTTCTCATACGTTCTTGGGGTCTTGTCTGCATAGAACTGATAGGCTAACATTCTGTCATGTGGCCATGTCTGGTTTAGAAAGGATGGAGAGAGCCCTGGGGTGAACTCTGGGTTGCCTCTCAGAGGGGTTAATGGGCCAGGAACAGAGGAAATTGGTCTAATTTTACCTGTTCGTCTAAAGGATCTTAGTGAAGCTGAGATGAGGGGATGTGTCAAAGTCTCCTGTGGCACCTGTTTTGGGGTGATCCAGGGAAGAGACTCCAGTGGGAGTTGGGAGATTGATTTTTCCAGGGTAACCCAAAGCTTACCTGGCTCATGGACATTCCAGTCCACGATTCGGGCAAGGTGGCTCGCAAGGGCGTATTTGTGGAGGTCTGGAAGTCCAATGCCCCCATCAAGTCTAGGTCGCGTAAGCCTAGTGTATTTGATGCGTGGGGGGGAGCCTTTCCATAGAAATAGTGTGCACATCTTCCTATATGTTGCAAAGAAGGATGCTGGGAGGTGGATGGGTAGGCATTGAATAATATAAAGAAATCTTGGTAAAGTTATCATTTTTAGAAGAGCGGAGCGACCAAACCAGGAGACATTGAGGTTCCCCCATGCTTTTAAATCAATTTGTGCTTTCTTTAAGGCCTTAAGGAAATTGGCCTTGTATATGTCCTCCAATTTAGTGGTGAGTTGGATGCCTAGATAGGTTATTTCCTGTTGGTTCCACTGGAATGGAAAGGAAGATTGGCAGTGTTTAAGCTCCTGTGTTGTAAGGGTGATATTTAAGGCTTGGGATTTCGCATAATTAATCTTTAGATGTGATAGGGTTCCAAAGTGCTCTATGTCTTTGAGTAAGTTAGGTATGGAGATGGTCGGAGAAGTCAGGGAGAGTAGAACATCATCTGCAAAGGCAGATACCTTATAATCCTTCCCTCGAATTGTCAAACCTGTAATATCGGAATTGTCTCTTATTCTATTAAGAAGGGGTTCCAGGGAGAGTACAAAAATTAATGGTGAAAGGGGGCAGCCTTGTCGCGTACCGTTTCTTATGGGGAAGGCGTTCGACAGGTGGCCATTTACTCTCACAGCTGCACTCGCATTCGAGTATAGTGCCGAGATATAGGACAGCATGCGTGGGTGAAGACCGATCCTCTTCAGGACCTCCCCCATGTAGTCCCAGGCCACTCTGTCGAACGCCTTCTCAGCATCTAAAGACAGAAAGAACCCTCGGGTTTTTGTAGTCGAGAGCCAGTGGTGGATATTCAATGCTCTGATGGTGTTGTCCCTGGCCTCACGTCCGGGGACAAAACCCACCTGGTCTAATGAGATAAGGTTTGGCAGGAAAGTGGACATTCTGTTGGCCAAGATTTTAGCATAAATCTTGATGTCCACGTTGAGCAGTGAAATAGGTCTGTAATTTTGTACTCGTGTCCTATCCTTTCCCTCCTTAGGGATTACTGTTATGTGTGCCTCCAACATGCGTCCTACGCTCATCGTGGGGTCCGCTAGAGAATTAAAGGCAGATAACATTTTTGGGGCTAGGGACTGGGCGAAGCATTTATAATATTGTAGGGTGAACCCATCTGGGCCTGGGCTTTTACCTGGTTTCATCTGTCGCATAACGGTCTGCAATTCATCAGTCGAGAGGGGTTGCTCTAATTCTTCTGCTTGTTTTTGTGAGATTGGTTGTGGGCCATACTGGGTCAAGAAGGTCTTTATCGCTTCCGCTCTATTTAATGCTTGTTCCGGGTTTGAAATGGGGGTCCTAAGATTATATAGATTTTTGTAATATTTTTCGAATTCATGGGCTATATCTTCATTTTTAGATAGTGAAGTGTCCTGTTGGGTCTGTATGTGGTAAATTGTGTTAGACGGTCTAGAGGTGCGTACTGCTCTGGCCAGTAATCTGCCACACTTGTTGCCTTGCTCGTAGAAGATTCGTTGGTGGAGAACATACTGGCGCCTGGTGCGTTTACCTAGTTCTTCTAATAAGGTTGAGCGTGAGTGCATCAGTTCCTGCAGTGTCTGCTGTGAGTGAGATTGTTTATGTGTAGACTCCAGACGTCTGATATCAGCAATCAGGTTGTCTATGGTAGCCTGCTGTAACCTCTTAATTTTCGCAGCCTGGGCCATCAGCTCCCCCCTGATCACACATTTGTGGGCTTCCCACAAGGTGGTCGGGGATATTTCTGGGGTGGAGTTCTCCCTGAAATATGTATCAATACTTGCTGTCAGGCGTGAGGTGAATTCTGTGTCTTTTAGTAGGGAGGAGTTGAGTCTCCATGTTTTCGTTTTAGGTGTCAAGTCTGGGAAGGTCAGGGTAACTGAAATAGGGTGGTGGTCAGATAGGAACATAGGATCGATCGTGGCCTGTGTGAGGTAGGTTAAGTCAGGTTGGGATAGGAAAAGATAGTCCAGTCTTGAGTATTTTTGAAAAGGGATGGAGTAGAAAGTGTAGTCCTTTACTGAGGGGAACATTGTGCGCCATGTGTCGTGTAGTGCTAGACCTTGAAGTTCTAATTTAATTTGTCTCAGGGCTCGATAAGGTAGCATTGATGTTCCTGAGGAGGTATCAAGGTTTGGGTTGAGGGGTACATTGAAGTCCCCTCCTAGTAGCACAATACCCTCTTTGAAGGAGGTCAGAAGGTCACCTATTTTCCTAAAGAACGATACCTGGTGTTCATTTGGAGCGTATATGTTTGCCAATGTTATCGGCTTAGAAGCGTAGGTGCCTTTAATGAAAACAAAT
Source organism: Lithobates clamitans (assembly GCA_037952925.1). Classification (NCBI taxonomy): domain Eukaryota; kingdom Metazoa; phylum Chordata; class Amphibia; order Anura; family Ranidae; genus Lithobates; species Lithobates clamitans. Next base: position 145,054 of record JBBGZY010001316.1, read on the forward strand.
CTACCCTCAGGGTCCAAAAGCGAGTCTGAGAGCTGAAATGGGGCCTGCTTAGAAACAAGTATGGAGACTCCTTTTGTCTTAGCTATGGGATTGGTGCAATGGAAGGCAGTTTGGTAGATATGATTGGAAATTTTTGGAATGGAATTAGAGCGAAAATGAGTCTCCTGTAGGAAGATGAATTGGGCCTTTTGCTTGGTGAGGGAGGACAGTACCTGTGAGCGCTTTTCCGGCACATTCAGGCCTTTTGCGTTGAGAGAAACACATTTCAACACTAGGGGAGCGTAGTGAGGCATTGTGAGAGATCAGGACCCGTGTGTTTATTTATTTCCTCTACGGAGTGTCCGTTCAAGTCGGGGTGGCCCAGCCAATAGCTGCGAAATGTGTTGGGGCGCAGCGAATGAGGGGGGAGGGAGGGAGGGGGAAGGGTTCCGCCAAGGATAAGTAAAGTTAGAGGGATAGAGGGTCAGAGGGGGTAGACAAAATATAAGGTGGAGAGAAATACCAGAGGTGGAAAAGGAAGTGCCAATCCACCTATAAGAATAGAGATCTGGTTGGTCAGCAGACTAACTCTTAGTACTGCTGCTGGGGGTTGGTGAGCGTGTCTGGGATCCTACTCCTTGGCCATAAAGAGGAGTGTGCAAAAATGGTAGTGTAAGAGAGAATAGTGCAAATAAGAAAATATAAATGGGGCGATTGCATCGTATCGACATTAAACTTGACATAAGTATCTTGAGAGCCTGCCAGTGGGGAATATGTATAGGTCTTATAACTGGAAACCGAAAACTGAGAGAGATTCAGAACATAAGCTGTACAAAAAGAAAACATAGATATCATGACCCATAGATCCATATACTCGCCTCCTCGTCTAAGTTTTATAGGGGCTTCACATCGTTATGCATGTGCATTCTAATTCCTCCTCCCTTCTTTTAAAAGCATATAGGGACATATAACCATAAGTCTTCGTTGCTGGATTGAGCGATAGGGATAAGGGCATGGGATATGGGATTACTTCAATACCTGGAGTCTTTTCTCTTGTTCTGGGGGGCTACCATCTTAGTCATGTTATACAGGTTTCTGTGTTGATGATGCTTATTAAATCTTATGACATCATGGTATCATAGCTCTATGAGCCCCCGAGGCATAAACTGCGTCTCCCTGGGAATGCACATTAGGGTAGTACGTGACATCCTGGGATATTGTTCATTTATTATGGCTCAAAGCCATTATCTGCTTCGTTGAATGGCAGATAATAATTGTGATTATAGGGGGAAAACAGGGGAGCCGCATGTGTCTGCCTCGGTGACTCCCAAGAGTCATACATATTTATACGGTAATGTTATATTGAGATAGTTAGCGTATATATCCATATGAAAAGAGGTTGGGGAGCGGAGTATGGGAGGGGCAGAAGAGGGGGGGTAAGAGGGTAGGAGAAGGAGGGGGGAGGAAAGGGAGGTGATGGGGAGAGGGAAAGAAAAAAAAAAAAAAAAAAAGGGGGTAGGTAAGAGTGAAGGTACGGGTGGGAGTGGGGGGGGGGAGAGTAAGGGAGTCCCTAGGGGAAGAGAGAGAAAAAAGAGAAAAAAAAAAAAAAAACAGGGGTTACAGACATTTCGAGTCCCAGATATCTAAGAGCAATGTAGGTATTCAGCGTATACAAACGTTGTCATCCAAGGCGTTGGTGTGTGTGCGATCCCCAAAAGATCTGGTGTACAGGAAAAGTCTCAGGAAAACGAGGTTCTAGCTGCTGAGAATTCTGGTAAACCGCATCTGTCATAAAGGAGGCAGGAGATCGTGTCCGCAGTATGCTCGCAAGCCGAAGGAGATGTTGCCCAGATCTCAAGAGTCCGGTGAGATGAAGGTGTTTCGATTCTTTGCTGCATGGCCAGAAAATGTTCTGTCCGCGTGGGCCTATAAGGGTTTTTCATGCTATTCTGGTTACTCCGTTCTGATCAGGAGAATTCTGCAAAGCCTTGGTTAGAGTCTTAATGTCAGGAATTTTAAGAGGTAAAACAGCGAGCTGGGGAGTCATGGACCTCTCCGCACAGGTGAGGTTTTGCATGGTTCTAGCGTGTGTGCTGGGGGTGGGTCAAAAATTCCATAAACTAAGAAGATGAAAAGATGAAAACCATGAACCAAAACATGGAGATGGATCTCTCAAAAACAAGAAAAAAAAACAACAGACCTACTTTGATAGTGTCCCGCTGCCAGGGCGAATTGACCATGACTCTGTCAGGCCTCCTGATGATTCCTGCGTGGGGTTACAGGTTGATCCCTGGCTTGGTATTCCAGGTCTCGCCGGGAGGAGTGTGCTCCGGGGGACGAGGGTCCCGATCTCCTACGTCTAGAGCGGTGCCTCTGTGCTTTGGGTGAGGGGTTGTGTGTCACCGGCTTCCACGGCTCAGACGGGAAGTGGAACGCGCACCAATCCGGAAGTTCTATCGCTGGTAGATCGAGTTGCTCACAGAAACCCTGAAGGTCATCTGGTGATCTCAAGAGGGCAGTGCGACCTCTGGCGGTGGCGGACAGGCAAAACGGGAATTTCCATCAATATGGTATATTCCTTGTTCTAAGAAGATCCAGTAGGGGGCGCAGGGCGCGTCTGTTCTGTAGTGTGGTAGGGGAAAGGTCCTGAAAGAGTTTAATCTCAGTTCCATTGTGGTGTAAATGGCCTCTTTCCCTGGCCTTTCTCAGGATTTCTTCTTTAAGCGGGAAGTTCACTACACAGCAAATGACATCTCTCGGGGGTTCATTATCTCGAGGGGGCAGTCTGAGGGCCCGGTGGAGTCTCTCCATCTCAATGGGGGAGTCTGGCGGCCGGTCTAATAAGTCATTAAAGATGTTACAGATAGCCTGGGGTAGTGAACCTGCATCTAAGTTTTCCGGTACCCCCCTCACTCGAATGTTATGTCTCCTGCCCCTATTGTCGAGGTCTTCGACTTGACGGTGTAAATCATAGAGATAGGAGAGTTGTGTATCGTACGTGTGCTGCACTTGCCTGATGGCAGCCGTATGGAGCTGCGTGGTCTGCTCCACGTCCGTTATGCGGGCCGCCACCGCCTGAATGTCCGTCTTGAGGTCTAAGATCGCGGCCTTCAAAGTGCCCGTTATATTGTTGGTGATGTCCATTGCGACATGGTGCAGGTCCGACAGACTAACTACTGAGCTGGGGCGACGCGCTCGAGTAGGCTCGTCTTCCATCGTGAGTCCGAGTCTTGGCCGAGGCCTGAGGCCTGTGGTGTCTGTTCGGCCTCGTGATCCCCGGAACGAAGTGTCCGGAATATCTCCGGAATGTTGCGGCTGAGCTGCGTGGTCGGCTCTTTCGGTGTCCGGGGGACCGAGACACTTCTGTTGGGTTTCCCCATCATGAGTTCGGGCGGTTGTTTCCCGTTGGAAGCTGCTTTTACTCCTCGGATAGCCGGAGCTCTGAATTCAAGCGGCCATTCCGGATTCCAGCCAAGCCACGCCCTACCTATTCAATTTCTACTTGCGACTATTAAGCAAAAAAAAAAAGTCATATGATCTGTGGTAAGATATTCGGATCGTGTGTACGGGCCATTAGACACAGGCAAAACCCGCCATTCAACACATCAAATCCGCCCTGCCACTAACACAAAACCGGACCTTGAGCACACTCTAAACCCACGCCAGCAGGGCAGAATATGACAAATACGGTGTCCCTCCGCTGTGGCAAGTGATCAACTGTGCTGTCAGCGCTCCTCAGGTGCTCTCCTAGTCTTCCTTCTGGGCTCTGCATCTTCAATCGCTTGGTTGGCCGTGGCTGCAAGAACATTACTCCCGTGCATGCGCATGGGGTCATGACACTATGGTACAGAGGGGTGTTATAAATGTATGCCGAGCCGCACATGCATGGCTCATAAACGCTGACAGGCAGTAAGAAGGGTTTATGACAAAAGAAACTGGAAGGGTTTTTTACAAAATTTTTTTTAGCTTCAATTTCACTTTACAGCACGTGGAAGCCAAAAGTGACCCTTTTCACCCCGAATTTGGTACCCAAATGTCCTCCCTCACTCTCATGAGCCCTATGGGGAAGATGGGGAAGACGGAGAAAGAATTGCAAGCTTACATGAGCAGATTTTCAGTCGCCCTCTTTCATATTCCGCTATTATAAACGCTGTAAATATTTAGTGTTTCCCGGAACCCAAAGCGATTATTTATCCGATCTCCACCGATGAGCCCCAGAAACATCAATTACACTCAACCAATTCTGGACGGTTTATTACATTAAGGAGATGCCTGGTGTCGTATATCCGCCCCAATGCTAACGAGACCGGCTCAGCCCGCTGCACCCGGCCCACGAAAAAGTTTTTTTAATGCCGTTCCGACTCCGCGCATTGTTCCAGCCTTGTGGTCTCGGGGGGCCCCTTTAATTTGATTCAGGTAACATCCTTCTCCAAATTGCTGAGCAATACAAAGCTGTTAATTGGCTTTTTCTTATTACTATCAGCGGCTCAGCGAAGATTTTAATCAGCCGTCAGGTTTCCGCTGGGAAGACGCGATTTCCTCCAGAAAAATTACACATCAAAGTTAACAACAACTAGGTCACCCGTTAACCCCGTCCTGTGCGGCCTGAGCCCCCTGCTGGGAGGATGGTGGGACAAAAAGTTTTAGAAAAACATTTTTGCTGTGCCAACAAAGGGAAAGTAAGGCTGGACATACACATACAGATAAGGCGGGCCTACCCAATGGTGCTTGGGTCCTGGGCTCACTTCCCTGCGGGCAACTATCTGCATGGAATTTGTTTTGTTTCCCAAAGTTTGTGATTACCTACCAAAAAAAAAGGGGATTACCTGGAAGCTGACTAAACTATCTCTTATGTATTTCTGGGGACATTAGAGTGTAAACTCTCTTGGTTCAAAGACTGATATGACTGGCTCAGTGTTTTCTGTACAGCACTGTGGAATATGGCAGAGCTACAGTGGGTATAGAAAAGAATCACCCCTCTTAAAAAATAATCACATTTTGTTGCTTTGCAGCTTGAAATTAAGACAGACACAGTTTTTGTTTAATCCAGCTGTATTTACTTAAGATCCAAGTAAAAGATACAACACTTGGATGTTATGTAAAAAGGATCACCCCCCCCTCCTAAAAATGACTTGTACACTCAATCAGGTGTAGCTAATCACCTTCTCAATGGCACACAAAGCCATTTGACTTTCAACTGTGATCAGCTGTGGTCATTTTGATTAGCTCAGCATGAAATGTCAAAGAATTTATCAATGTTTAGAAGCACAGTGAAGTCCAATATTAAGAAGTGGATATAAAAAGTCTACATATCCCTGTTAAAATGTCAGATTTCTGTGATGTAAAAAAATGATACAAAGATAAATAATTTCAGAACTTTTTCCACCTTTAATGTTGAAAAACAAACTGAAATCTTTTGGGGGGAGTAACAATAAAAGAATAAAATATTGTGGTTGCATAAGTGTGCACACCCTCTTATAACTGGGGCTGTATCCGTATTCAGAATTAAGCAATCACAGTCAAACTCATGTTAAAAAGGAGTCAGTACACACCTACCATCATTTAAAGTGCCTCTGATTAACCCCAAATAAAAAGTTCAGCTGTTTTAGTAGGTCTTTCCTGACACTTTCTTAGTTGCATCCTACAGCAAAAGCCATGGTCCGCAGAGAGCTACCAAAGCATCAGAGGCATCTCATTGTTAAAAGGTAACAGTCAGGAGAAGGGTACCAAAGAATTTCCAAGGCATTAGATACACCATGGAACACAGTCATCATCAAGTGGAGAAAATATGGCACAACAGTGACATTACCAAGAACTGGACGTCCCTCCAAAATTGATGAAGAAGAGAAGAAAACTGGTCAGGAAGGCTGCCAAGAGGAGCTGCAGGAATATCTGGCAAGTACAGGCTGTGTGATACATGTGACAACAATCTCCCGTATTCTTCATATGTCTGGGCTATGGGGTAGAGTGGCAAGACGGAAGCATTTTCTTACAAAGAAAAACATCCAAGCCCGGCTAAATTTTACAAAAACACATCTGAAGTCTCCAAAAAGCATGTGAGAAAATGTGTTCTGGTCTGATGAAACCAAGGTTGGACTTTTTGGCCATAATTCCAAAAGATATTTTTGGCAAAAATACAACACTGCACATCACCAAAAGAACACCATACACACTGTGAAGCATGATGGTGGCACTATCATGCTCTGGGGCTGTTTTTATTCAGCTGGAACAGGGGCCTTAGTCAAAGTAGAGGGAATTATGAACAGTTACAAATACCAGTCAATATTGGCACAAAACCTTCAGGCTTCTCCTAGAAAGCTGAACATGAAGAGGAACTTCATCTTTCAGCATGACAACGACCCAAAGCATACATCCAAATCAACAAAGCAATGGCTTCACCTGAAGAAGATTAAAGTTTTGGAATGGCCCAGCCAGAGCCCAGACCTGAACCCCATTGAAAATCTGTGGGGTGATCTGAAGAGGGCTGTGCACAGGAGATGCCCTCGCAATCTGACAGATTTGGAATGTTTTTGTAAAGAAGAGTGGGCAAATATTATCAAGTCAAGATGTGCCATGCTGATAGACTCATAACCAAAAAGACTGAGTGCTGTAATAAAATCAAAAGGTGCTTCAACAAAGTATTAGTTCAATACTAATACTGCACACTTATGCAACCATATTATTTTATTTTTTTATTTATTTTTTCCCTCCATCTAAAAGATTTCAGTTTGTTGTTCAAGTGAGTTGGACAGTTTATAGGTCACATTAAAGGTGGAAACAGTTCTGAAATTATTTATCTTTGTCTCCTTTTTTTTTACATCACAGAAACCTGACATTTTAACAGGGGTGTATAGACTTTTTTTATCCATTGTATTTGGTACAACACAGATCCTCCCTGGATCAGGACTTCGCTCCACACTGGATGAAACAGCCAGGAGGAAACTGGTCAGAGAGGCCACCGAGAGGCCTACAGCAACTCTGAAGCAGTTGCAGGAATATATGACAACGAGTGGTGATTGTGTGCATGTGACCACAATATTATACATTCTCCACAAATGTGGCTTGTATGGGAGGGTTGCAAGAAAAAAAGACACCCTTCAAGAAAGTCACGACTGAGCTTTGCCAAAGCGAACCTTGAAGATTCTGAACTCTTTGGATGCCATAATACACACCATGTTTGGAAGTTCAAATGGCACTGCACATCACCCCAAAAACACCCCCCATGCCAACAGTAAAGTTTGGAGGTGAGAACATCATGGTGTGGGGCTGTTTTTCAGCATACAGTACTGGCAATTTCATATAACTGAAGGAAGAATGAAAAGAAAAATGTACCAAGACATTCTTGATAAAAATCTGCTGCCATCTACCAGGATGATGAAGATGAAACAAGAGTGGACATTTCAGCAAGACAATCATCCCAAACAAGAAACTCTCAATTAAATTTTTTCAAAGAAAGAAAATAAAGTTGCTAGAATGGCCCAGACAATCCCCTGACTTGAATCAGACAGAAAATCTATGGAAAGAACTAAAGATCAGAGTTCATAGAAGAGGCCCACGGAACCTTCCAGATTTTGAAGTTTGTGTGGAAGAATGGGCCAAAATCCCACCTGAGCAATGCATGGGACTCCTTTCTCCATACAGGAGGCATCTTAAAGCTGTCATTACCAACAAAGGTCTTCGTTGGTAATGACAGCTCCGTCACTAAGAACTGTAAGAAAATCCCACATTTTAATTAAATTCATTACTGTTTCTTGTGATCTTAAAGAGGAGTTCCACCCAGGGGGGCCGTCAAAAAAAAAAAATTAAAAGTCAGCAGCTACAAATACTGCAGCTGACTTTTAATTGGACACTTACCTGTCCCTGGGTCCAGCGATGCGGGGGATCGAAGCCCCGCTCGTCCCCCCCCCCTCTGCTCGTCAGCGCCGGCATTTCAACTGTGGGCGCCGGGCTGTGGCTTCACAGCCTGGCACCCACTGCGCATGCGTGAGCGGCGCCGCGCGCCGTGATTGGCCGCTTAATCACCTGGGACCTGTAATGGGTCCCAGATGATTGACAGGAGGGAGATGGCAGAGCGGAGCCCTTCCTGTGCCTGGGGGGAAGTGATGTCACCAGCCCAGGCAAAGGAACAGGCAGACTACGAGGGACCACCTAGCAACAGGCATTTAGAGGTAAGTGAAAAAAAAAAAAAATATCCAAATTTTTTTTGTTTTTTGTTTTAGAATTTTTAAAGGTATTTTTGTTTTTTGGGTGGAACCCCACTTTAAAGAGGGAGTCCTGCGAAAAACAAAATTCAAATGTCAGCAGCTAAAAATACTGCAGCTGCTGACTTTTAAAATAGGACCACTTACCTGTCTCAGGGTCCAGCGATGTCGGCACCCGAGGCCGAACCGTCGCTCGGCTCTCCGGTGCTGCCGCCACCAACGTCTTTAAGGGAATCAGGAAACGAAGCCTTGCGGCTTCACTTCCCGGTTCCCTACTGTGCATGCACCCGTGTGTGTCCCAGCAGACAGTGCGGGGGGGGGGGGGGGGGGCGGCAAGTGGCATAGACTCCCGTGGGAGTCTACACCCGGAAGTGGGTGAAAATACATGTATTATACAGGTATCTGCACCCCCCTCCCCCCTGAAAGGTGCCAAATGTGACACCGGAGGGGGGGGTTCCAAAAAGTGGAGGTTCAATTTTTGTGTGAACCTCCGCTTTAAGTTCTAGAATACTTTGAAAGATATTGTTGGAACAAGAGATTGCACTCATACAAACAGCATAAGAGAGATGATTCTGGTCTCCTGCTTTCTGTGCTGGATCAAGGTTAAAGGGTAACTCCACTTTCGTGGGGGAAAAAAAAGCGAAAAAAATAATATAATAATAATATAGCACATACAATTGTGACACAAGTCATATTGTAATTGAATGTTTTTAAAAATTACCTTTCCTTTTCAATTTGCAGCTCTGTAATTTTCTGAAAAATTGCAATGCAATATGGCTACCTGGAGGCGTTCTGTACACAGAATGTGTACTGACCACACCCCAGAAACATCATTTCCTGCTTGTGTGATTGGCTCATTTATTTTTCCAGAAGTCTGCATTAAGATACAAGTCAGATTTCAGGCATCCCCTGCAACAAAAATTTAATTTTTGGTGAGATACTGCCAATAGGAACACGTCTAAAGGGATGCAGGCCCAGCAGATTTCCTCAGAGCTCTGCAGCTGCACAGCTGACTGATAATTATGAAACCACTCCCATCAGACTCACTCAGCACAGAGGCACAAAAGGAACAAACAGGGATTTTGCCAGAATAACAAAAGGTAAGAATCTGCAACAAAGGTTGTTAGAATCCTTGCAATATACGTAGATCACTCAGAGGGGAATGTTTTTTTCTGTCAACAAAAAGCATAGCTCCCAACTGTCCCTGATTTTGTGGGACTGTCCCTGATTTGGAGCAATGTCCCTCTGTCCCTCTTCCCTCCTCATTTGTCCCTCATTTTGGTCTGATCTATATAGATGTATATAAAATCCACTTTTTATCTATTAAAAAGTGTTTCCCGGTTCTAAACCTTTCATCTGATTTCTAAATTGCTGCATTTGTAAATTCCAAAAGTCAGTATAAACTAATAGCAGTGGTAAAAAAAGCACTTGTGGGTTTAACCAATCTTGTTTTTTTTGTACAATTCTCCTTTAAGGGGGCGTGACAAGGGGTGTGTCCTATGCCTGCATACATTTGCTGATAGGTGCCTCTCATTTCCCATCTCAAAAAGTTGGGAGGTATGCAAAAGTGGAGTTACGCTTAAACATTTATCTTCCAAATCACATGCAGTAGAGCAGGGGTCTCCAAACTGTGGCCCGAGGGCCAGATGTGGCCCTTGGGGCACAATTCCTTCCATTGATATGAGGCACTATTCCTCTCACTGACCAACAATGGGGCACTATATCTTCCCCCGATAGTTAAACTGCTCTTACCATAAAGAATTCCTTCTTCAGTTATTGGTAAATGCTCTTTCCTCTATTAAAAACGGATGTCCCCCCCCCCCCGTCCTTTGTACAACACGGGGGATAAATGGTTGCTCTCCCCAATATATTATTATATGTTCATCAGATTGCCTTTAATGCATCTTTTGTCAAATCCCAAATCATCCCAGATTTTTAACCCTTCACTGTGAATTTGGATGTCACAGGTGTCCCCTCTACAAACCTCCGTTCTCCTTATGGTACCAAAACCCTGACCCCATATTCTAGGTACGGCCAGCGGAGGGTTAACGTATCTGAGCGCTTCATATATTCAGCGCACGTAGGAAAACGCGGGTCCCGCATAATTGTGATCGTTTCAATATATCATCATTTTCAGATAAATGTAACCTAACAGTTCATCAAATCCTCTGACAGGCGTGACAAATTACAAGCAAGTGCATGTTGAACCCGGGCGCGCCGCGAGAAAGCAGGGACGCACAACCGTAACAAAGGGATGTTTGTGGAGAGAAGGAACCTTTAATTAACTGAGGAAATTAAAAAGTGACTTTTACAAAGCAGCTCTAATAAGAAGTCACAGTTAAATGCACTCGCTAACATGTGTTAATCGAGTGCGCGCTCGTTAGGGGGAATATCAATGAGGCGGAGGACAGTTCCGAACCAGAGACTCCCTAATGACACAATAGGAGTTGTTTCCTTAGATCACGGAGCGAATCAGTCACATCAAAAGGGGTCAGCAACCGGTTAGAGGGGCCGCCTTATCAACTAGGGGGTCCCGGGGCAAAGGTCACTGGTGGGCCCACAATCACATGCTTGCAATAAGAAATGTGTTATATTTCTTGGCTTACAACCATACATTTTTTTTTACAAAGCTGAAAAATTATCACTTTTCATTTCAACATATTGTAATTAACCAGTTCAACTCTCACAGCTATACACCCCCCCCCCCCCACTTAAATAATCTGTACATTTCTGCTATGGGCCTGATTACTCTGCAATAACTTTGTCATTACTGAAGATAATAAAGTAATATAGTTATAGTTGTTTTTTGTTTAAGAACAAACATCTTTCTTTTGGTGATATTGTCTTGCAAAATTCATTTTATTTTTATTGCAACCCTAAGACTGTTTATAAGAAACATTTTCTAACTTGGGCTCCGTTCAAATCTCTGCGTTCTGAATCGAAATAACGGCAAATCGTGGGACGCCCGTGCATTGCCTGTCACTCTCAATGGTACCCCAATCGCGGTGCAATTTTGGCGCGATTCGTCGGGCGACAATTGCGGTAAAGTCCTTGTACTTCTTTTGGTGACAGGCGTCCCACGATTCTGTTTGCGCCATTTTACGCGATTTTCGCCCACCGAATCACGGAAAATTGCGCCGCGATTGGGGTGCCATTGGAAGCCACAGGGAAAGCACAAGCGTCCCGTAATTTGCTGCAGTTTCGAAACGCGGGCGGAATCGCAACAATTCTGCCCGCGATTCAGAATGCGGAGATGAGTACGGAGCCTTATAAAATTGTGTTATTGTGGAGCAGGGCTCTCCAAACAAGGGCCCTGGGGGGCCACAGCTGTCCAACTAAAAGACTTTATCCGGCTCGCAGCTTGAGGTCAATAGCGTATCCTTTATTATGCACAGATTGTAGAACAAGGTCAGCAGAGGCTGCCTATGGTCTCTGTTTCTGATGTAAGCTGGGACTAGGAGGTTAGTTCACACTACATGCATTCCAGTGCTTTTACTCTGCATCCGAAATGCATAGAAAGTAGGTTACATGGTTTTCAATGGCATAGCTCACACCAAAAAAACAGGAAAGAGAAAAAATATATATATATCTGGAACGCATCTGGAATCGCAACAAAAACACACTGAAAAACGCGTTAGAAATGGGTATTCAGTAATGCATCCGGAACAGATCTGGAGTGCATTTTTGGGGTGTGAACCAGCCCCAATGGGGGACTCTGATCGGGACCCTGATGAAGGGGGGGGGGGGGGTCTGATGGGATTCCTGATGTAAGGAGGGAATCAGAAGAGAACCCTGATGTAAGGGGTGACTCTGATAAGGACCCTATTATAAGTAGGGACTCTCATGGGAAATGTATTTTAAGTAACATTACATGGGCTTTCAAAGTGCCCAAGGAACCCACAGACATATTGGAGATTGAAAAAAGGGGGGATCCCCCCCCCCCCACAAAATATATTAATATATTAAAAAAGATAAAAGAATGACAATTAGAGATTCAATACATACATATGTACCGTATCTCAAATTTTTGTCATTCTTTAATCTTTTGCAATATATCAATATAGTTTGCGGGGGAAATCCACCCTTTTTTTCAGCCTCCAATATGTCTGTGGGTTCCTTGGGCACCTTGAAACTCCATTTAATATTATTTGAATAAATATCCTATGACATTAATTAGGATGTGGTGCACCTGTTAAATTATCCATTACAACCCATTACATTTGGTTTGATCTAAGTGGGGACCCTGATGTAAGTGAGGAGTCTGAAGAGGACACTGATGTAAGGGGGGACACTGATGGGGACCCTGATGTAAGGGGGGACTCTGATGGGGACCCTGATGTAAGGGGGGACGCTGATGGGGACCCTGATGTAAGGGGGGACGCTGATGGGGACCCTGATGTAAGGGGAGACTCTGATGGGGACCCTGATGTAAGGGGGGACTCTGATGGGGACCCTGATGTAAGGGGGGACTCTGATGGGGACCCTGATGTAAGGGGGGACTCTGATGTGGACCCTGATGTAAGGGGGGGCTCTGATGGGGACCCTGATGTAAGGGGGGGCTCTGATGGGGACCCTGATGTAAGGGGGGGGCTCTGATGGGGACCCTGATGTAAGGGGGGGCTCTGATGGGGACCCTGATGTAAGGGGGGGCTCTGATGGGGACCCTGATGTAAGGGGGGGCTCTGATGGGGACCCTGATGTAAGGGGGGGCTCTGATGGGGACCCTGATGTAAGGGGGGGCTCTGATGGGGACCCTGATGTAAGGGGGGACTCTGATGGGGACCCTGATGTAAGGGGGGAAGCTGTGTCCATGTAACCACTTCATGACCTGCCTGTAGCACCTGGAGGCTCCAGTCGCACAGTCATATGGCCGTTCACAGACTATGGGCCTCACTGCCCATGTGAATAAAGCCTTCATCTACAGCGAGGTCTCCAAACCTTTCAGTATGATGGACACATTGGATATTTTGGCCAAAAAGAATCCTCATCAGGGCCCCCCTTACATCATGGTGCCAATCTTGGTCCTCACTTACATCAGGGACCCCACCTGAGCCCCCCCCCCCCCCCTTTACATTGGAGCACCACCAGAGTCCCCACTTAGAACAAACCAAATGTAATGGGTTACAATGAACAATTGAAAGTATAACTAAAGGCAAAACTTTTTTTGTAGTTTTGGATAGATTTTTGCAATTTGGCAATTGTACTGATATTATGACAACAAATGGCTTGCAGATGGACATTTTATGCTGCATTTGTGTTTAACAATAGTAGGAAATTACTTTAAACGTAAGTCAATCCAAGAGTAATGTGTTAGTTACAGGTGGAGTGTGGTGGGCTGTATGGCCCCCTTTTTCCTATATGCCAAATGGCGCATACAATATTGAATATCTTACGGGAATATTAGTGGATGTTGCCTGAAGCCGCGTCTCACAATCAGCGCCCAGCCCAGATTTATTATTTTGTTATGGCTGGCTCCGCTCTTTGTTACATATGGTAAGCAGACGCCGCTTTCTGGAAATAATCATCTGCTCTGGAGCAACTTTGTGAACTTCCAGAGAAAAAAAAATAACTTTCACTTGCAGTTGGCTAAAATCTTTTGTTTCAAATGATGATGAATGGGGCCAAGTGTGCGAGCGAAGAAAATCGCAGCCAATTCCTCCTCACATAACAAATGTTCTGTCCTCAGTGTGAGCGCATTAGAGAGCACAAAGTGCGGGTCTGGGTGTAACAAGATTACCGCTGCTCACAGGTGAGTCCACAGAACATGATGCAGGCGGTGGGGTGCACGCTGCCACTGCTAGCAAAGATCAGATAGAAACAAAAGACGAATGGCTGCACACCCACACAGTGCAATGTCAGCTTTATTGGTTGGTGGTGGGTTTGACAAAGCACGAACTTCATGTGAAACGCGTTAACCTTGTACCCCCCTGCCTGTCTGTGCTTGGCTTTTTTCAGTGGCGGCTGCGGGCTTTTCTCTTGGGGGTGGTGGTAATTAACCAGCACTACCACGCCCCCCCCCCCCCGCAACAAGGCGCAGCACTGATGCACCCCCCCCCCCGCATCAGGGGCACTGACAGCTGCTAGCACCCCCACCCCTCGGGAGGTCCAGCACTTACTGGTTAAGTGCAGGCAGCGGCGGTGTGCTCTCCTCTCCTCCATGCAGGCAGTGGCGGTGTGCTCTCCTCTCCTCCATGCAGGCAGTGGTGGTGTGCTCTCCTCTCCTCCTCCTCCATGCAGGCAGTGGTGGTGTGCTCTCCTCTCCTCCTCCTCCATGCAGGCAGTGGTGGTGTGCTCTCCTCTCCTCCATGCAGGCAGTGGTGGTGTGCTCTCCTCTCCTCCTCCTCCATGCAGGCAGTGGCGGTGTGCTCTCCTCTCCTCCATGCAGGCAGTGGTGGTGTGCTCTCCTCTCCTCCTCCTCCATGCAGGCAGCAGCGGTGTGCTCTCCTCCTCCTCCATGCAGGCAGCAGCGGTGTGCTCTCCTCTCCTCCATGCAGGCAGCGGCGGTGTGCTCTCCTCTCCTCCTCCTCCTCCATGCAGGCAGCGGCGGTGTGCTCTCCTCCTCCTTCATGCAGGCAGCAGCGGTGTGCTCTCCTCTCCTCCATGCAGGCAACGGTGGTGTGCTCTCCTCTCCTCCATGCAGGCAGCGGTGGTGTGCTCTCCTCTCCTCCTCCTCCATGCAGGCAGCAGTGGTGTGCTCTCCTCTCCTCCTCCTCCTCCATGCAGGCAGCGGCAGTGTGCTCTCCTCTCCTCCTACTCCATGCAGGCAGTGTGCTCTCCTCTCCTCCTCCTCCATGCAGGCAGCGGCAGTGTGCTCTCCTCTCCTCCTCCTCCTCCATGCAGGCAACGGCAGTGTACTCTCCTCTCCTCCATGCAGGCAGCGTCGGTGTGCTCTCCTTTCCTCCATGCAGGCAGCAGCGGTGTGATCTCCTCTCCTCCTCCTCCATGCAGGCAGCAGCGGTGTGCTCTCCTCCTCCTCCATGCAGGCAGCAGCAGTGTGCTCTCCTCTCCTCCATGCAGGCAGCGGCGGTGTGCTCTCCTCCTCCTCCATGCAGGCAGCGGCGGTGTGCTCTCCTCCTCCTTCATGCAGGCAGCAGCGGTGTGCTCTCCTCTCCTCCATGCAGGCAACGATGGTGTGCTCTCCTCTCCTCCTCCTCCATGCAGGCAGCGGTGGTGTGCTCTCCTCTCCTCCTCCTCCATGCAGGCAGCGGCAGTGTGCTCTCCTCTCCTCCTACTCCATGCAGGCAGCGGCAGTGTGCTCTCCTCTCCTCCTCCTCCATGCAGGCAGCGGCAGTGTGCTCTCCTCTCCTCCTACTCCATGCAGGCAGCGGCAGTGTGCTCTCCTCTCCTCCATGCAGGCAGCGGCAGTGTGCTCTCCTCTCCTCCTCCTCCTCCATGCAGGCAACGGCAGTGTACTCTCCTCTCCTCCATGCAGGCAGCGGCGGTGTGCTCTCCTCTCCTCCATGCAGGCAGCAGCGGTGTGATCTCCTCTCCTCCTCCTCCATGCAGGCAGCAGCGGGGTGCTCTCCTCCTCCTCCATGCAGGCAGCGGCGGTGTGATCTCCTCTCTTCCATGCAGGCAGCGGCGGCACTTACTGGTTCTGTGCGGTCTGCTGTGATGTGATGTGCAGCGGCAGGTCTGCCTCCAGCGTGTCTCCTTCTTCAAATCACTAGGCACCCAAATAGGATCGTCTGGTGCTTTGGCCAATCGGGAAACAGGTCTCACAACCTGCCTCCTGATTGGAGGGGGGGAACTGTAGTGTGACCATAGGAAAAATCCATTCACTATCATTAGTGCTCTGTGCCCCGGGCCCACTCGATTTTGATGGGAGGGCGGTGTCCGTGCGCCCACAATGCATGGGCCATCACTAGTTGTTTTTATGGTTTTTTGATACCAATAAAGCCGACATTGCACTGTGTGGGTGTGCAGACAAACCTTTTTTTTTTCTATGCGGATCTAGGTGCCCATGTTAGGGCCTCTTACCCAGAATTCCAGGCAATAAAGTTTTCTAAAGAAAGGCATTCAGTGGATCACAGCATTGTGATTTGGGCAGCAAAATGACTTGCACGGGACATAGTATTAGGGACACATCTCTACACAGACTACATCTCCCAAGATTCATTGCACCTTTCACGGCACTAAGACCCCTTTTACACTGGGGCACTTTGCAGGCGCTGTAACGCTAAAAATAGCGCCTGCAAAGTGCCCTGAAAGAACCGCTGCAGTCTCTCCATTGTGAAAGCCCCGAGGACTTTCACACTGGAGCAGTGCACTGGCAGGACATTAAAAAAAGTCCTGCTAGCAGCATCTTTGGAGTGGTGTATACACGGCTCCTTCACACTGAAATCAATGGGGCAGCGCGGCTAAACCGTCGGCATAGCACTGCTGCATCAGTGCTTTGTGGTGGTTTTAACCCTTTCTCGGTCGATAGCGGGGGGGGGGGGGTTAAAGCGCCCTGCTAGCGGGCAAATAGCGCAAATTGACGGTAAAGCGCCACTAAAAATAGCGGCGCTTTACCACCGACGCACCCACCACCCCAGTGTGAAAGGGGCCTTATGGTACAGGAGTGCCTATAATCCCTGGCAGTGCAGTCGCAGTTTCCCTGATCCTGCTGTCATTTGATAAGCCTGTGGGTGGCGCTGTGATGGATGGGAGGATTTCAGAGTTTTTACCTGGAGGCTGTGGATGAATTGCCATGTACATATGTAATTCATTGTGATGGTTAGCTACGTTCCACATACATGAAGACCATGTAGAGTCAGTGTAGTCACCCTCAAAGGATTTGGGGTCAGAAGACATCTTTACCATTTTTATTTTGGTATGTATTGTCTGACATTGCTATTCTGGGATATCCAGATTAGCACACAGGAAGGCACGGAATATTTGTATTTATTTCTTTTTAATGAGTTTAGTGACACTTTATTTATATGTGCGTAGTCTTCTCTATGCACTCTTGTTAAGTTCTACAAATACCTGTTGATCCTGCTAGTGAAGACCACATAAACCAGCTTCCTGTGATGGGGTGACAACGATTCTGCACTGCCCATGAACTCAGAGTGGAGTCATCACCCTCATGTAGGCGGTGCCTGCTTGCGTTACAGTGGGATGAGACGATGTTGCAGGGGGTGTGGCTATCAGCATTGTCACTGCTGATTGGAAGCTTATCCCGCCCTTTGCTTTCTGGATTGACAGCCCTACCTTCGTTGCTGAAACCCACCCACTGTGAACTGCAGTGTTTGGAAGGGGAGCGTGACAGACACAAATGAAGTTGGACTTCTCTCATTCAAGGGAGGTATAGGAAGTTTTTTTGTTTGCTTTATGAGGCTTGTACAGCACATAGTGACTGTTATACAGAAGCCTTTTGAGGTACTATAAGCAATGATGGAACTGGTGTTTTGGGGGTTAAAATCCAACTCAAAGCAATTTGTTTTTTAAATATGGAATACAATAGAAAAATGTTGGAAGTGTCCATGCCTAGAAAATTTCACCGCACTTCCCATGTACTTAGTGCATTTTACTGTTAATAGTTGATCCTTAACAGGAGGATAAATAAAAAATTAACCACTTGACCCCCCTCATGACCAAACCATTTTTTGCAATACCGTACATGCGTTACTTTACCCACTTGCCTACTGGGCACTTAAACTTCTTGCCCAGACCAATTTTCAGCTCTGAGCGTTGTCATTCTTTGAACAACAATTGCACGGTCATGCAACACTGTACCCAAATTACATTTTTATAATCAAATAAAAAACCGCGCTAAAGTGAGTCCAATAAGGTCTGTGATAATAAACAGTCTATGACGTTGAACAATGAACTCCAAAATCCTTCTATATGGTAAGTTGAAGAAAATGAAGTAACTGTGTGGTGAACTGCTTACCAGATGTAAGCCAAAAACAGGCAGGTGGCTTAAAACCCAGCCCGGGCCTTTAGGAGCACTTCAAGTGAACTGAATCCTTTGCGCTCGGACGGCAGAGCAAATCCACATAGAGTTAAATCAAAAACAAGAAACCATAGTGTGATACTGACATAACATATTTCATCAAAGAAAAAAGGGGGTGCGTTCACACAAATAATCATAAACCAAAAAAATCATGCAGGTACCCTGGGAGTGTAAGACCACTCTGGGAAGCCAAAAATGTGTAAAGCATGCAATAGGGGATGTCCTTATGTCTACTATAAGTAGCCACCGATTACCATACAGCTAAAGGAACACCCAGTGCCCAGGTATGTGGGGCCGCTTACCAGATAGTGAACCAGTGAGGGCATCAAATAGTAGGAGTACACCTTGTATGTAATCTGGGGTAAGGATAAAAAGAACCTACAGGGGTTCCTGCTCACCAGAAGGACGACCAAAGATAGCCTGAACCGGAGCACTGGCAGAGTGTCTCGATCCCGTCTTGGCAGGTACTTCCCGGGCTCGATGGGTATGTTGTAGTTCTCTTTGTGGAGACAACTGATGGAGTGGCCACTCCATCAGTTGTCTCCACAAAGAGAACTACAACATACCCATCGAGCCCGGGAAGTACCTGCCAAGACGGGATCGAGACACTCTGCCAGTGCTCCGGTTCAGGCTATCTTTGGTCGTCCTTCTGGTGAGCAGGAACCCCTGTAGGTTCTTTTTATCCTTACCCCAGATTACATACAAGGTGTACTCCTACTATTTGATGCCCTCACTGGTTCACTATCTGGTAAGCGGCCCCACATACCTGGGCACTGGGTGTTCCTTTAGCTGTATGGTAATCGGTGGCTACTTATAGTAGACATAAGGACATCCCCTATTGCATGCTTTACACATTTTTGGCTTCCCAGAGTGGTCTTACACTCCCAGGGTACCTGCATGATTTTTTTGGTTTATGATTATTTGTGTGAACGCACCCCCTTTTTTCTTTGATGAAATATGTTATGTCAGTATCACACTATGGTTTCTTGTTTTTGATTTAACTCTATGTGGATTTGCTCTGCCGTCCGAGCGCAAAGGATTCAGTTCACTTGAAGTGCTCCTAAAGGCCCGGGCTGGGTTTTAAGCCACCTGCCTGTTTTTGGCTTACATCTGGTAAGCAGTTCACCACACAGTTACTTCATTTTCTTCAACTTACCATATAGAAGGATTTTGGAGTTCATTGTTCAACGTCATAGACTGTTTATTATCACAGACCTTATTGGACTCACTTTAGCGCGGTTTTTTATTTGTTTATATTTTGTTGGTGGGCCCCACTTATAACTGCTGCTTCTTAGGATTTTGGCTGATACCTGCATATGGTGTCTTCTCACGTTTTATTCATTTTCACTGTTATCACTAGAGATTTAAATTCTAATTTTTAATTTTTAGTTTAATCCAACCAAGCGCAATTTTTGTTGTTTCTTACATTTTTATAATGTTTTTTTTCAGACAAATAGAGCTTTCTTTCGATTGTATTTAATCTCCACTGGGATTTTTATTTTTTGCTAAACAAAAACAAAAAAAAGAACAAAAATTTTGAAAAAAAAAACATTTTTTATAGTTTGTTATAAAATTTTGCAAACAGGTAATTTTTCTCCTTCATTGATGTGCGCTGATGAGGCTGCACTGATGGGCACTGATAAGGCGGCACTGATGGGTGGCCCTAATGGGCACTGGTAGGTGACACTGATAGGCAGCACTGATGATGAAGCACTGATCAGCACTAATAGGTGGCACTGGTGGGTATTGATAGGTTGCACTGATAGACTGCACTGATGGGCACCGATAAGGCGGCACTTATGGGTGGCACTGAAGGGCACTAATAGGTGGCACTGATGGGCTTCACTTATGGGCACTGATGGGTGGCACTTATGGGCACTGGTAGGTGACACTGATAGGCAGCACTGATAGGTGGCACTGGTGGGTATTGATAGATGGCACTGGTGGGCACTGATAGGCAGCACTGATTTGCACTGGTAGGTGGCACTAGTGTGCACAGATGAGGCGACCGTGGCTCTAGCTGTTCGGGTCTGATGTCCCTCTGACAGAAGTCGTGATTGGCTTTCTTTTCTCTCCTTACGCTATGAGCGTGAGGAATAAAAATAGCCAATTACCGGCTCATTGGCTGACAGCGGATCACGTGGTGAGGGGTCGGGATCGGTCCCTTACTCCGATCTAGAATCAGCCGGGTCACGTAGACTCGCTGATCACACAGTGTGCCGTGCATGGATGCCATCCCGGCAATTTAGGCCCGCACTGTAGCTGTCTTTTGGCTATAGCACAGGCGTGAAGAGGTTTAACAATTGCGCGGTCGAGCAACGCTGTACCCAAATAAAACATATGTCCTTTTTTTTTACACAAATAGAGCTTTCTTTTGGTGGTATTTGATCACCTCTGCGGTTTTTATTTTTTGCGCTAGAAAACAAAGAACGAATGACAATTTTGAAAAAAAAATACACTTTATTTACTTTCTGCTCTAAAACTTATCCAATAAAAAAAAATTTAAAAAAAATCGAATTTCTTTATCAATTTAGGCTAATATGTATTCGGGTACATATTTTTGGTAAAAAAAAAAATCGCAATAAGTGTATATTGATTGGTTTCCACAAAAGTTATAGGCATCTACAAAATTATGGGATATTTTAAATTTATTTTTTTAATAATTTTTTTTAATAGTAATGACGGCGATCTGCAACTTATGGCAGGACTGCGATATTGCAGCGGACAAATCGGACACCAACTGACACTTTTTTGGGAACCAGAGACACTAATAGGCCTTTTGCACACTGCAGCTTGAAAAAGCTCAGTACAGCTTTTTTTTTTTTTTTACTGAGCTAAAATACAGCCCATTAATTGTAATGTGCCTATGCACACAGGCGCATAAACAAGCGCCGTGCATTCTTCAGTAAAAAAAATAAAGTAGAAAAATATGCTTTTTCCGTCAGTAATTTACACCTCATGCATGCAAATGGGTGCAAATACACGCAAATACATACAACAAAAAAAGTCTGAAAAAGTAGATGCTCAAACAGGAGTATCATGTGCAAGAGGCCATACAGTGATCAGTGCTAAAAATATACACACTGTCATGGCACTGATAGAGAAGGGGTTAACACTCTCTGCCTAATACACAGGTTGGACTTGATGGACTTGTGTCTCTTCAACCTCACCTACTATGTAACATCAGGGGCGATCAAAGGGTTGTGTGCCTGTTTTCTTATTGTGGGGGAGGTGCTTTTACTAGTGGAAGGCATGGATTGGGGTTTCTGCTTTACAGCAACACAGGATCCATGTCTTCTGTACTGACAGAACAGCAATCTGCCTTGTTTACATAGGCAGACTGGCATTCTATCAGTGTACCGAACGATCGGTGGGACCCGCTGATCAGCTTCTGTTGTGTAAAATCACAGCGGAAGCAAGCTGCCGCCAGCGCACGCTTGCCCCCAAAACCTGGAAGTACAGAATCACGTATATATACATGATTCTTCACAGCCTGGCCACCCTGCAGCAGTAAATCTGCTATGGGGCAATCAGTTAAGAAAACACAATGAATCAATTGGGTTGGTTTATTAAAAGCAAATAGACTATGCACTTTGCAAGTGCAGGTGCACTCATTTTCCCTAGAGCTTAGTAAATGAGGAGGAGCTCTGTTGATTTCCATCATCCAATCATGTGCAAGCAAACATTATTTTTAAACTTTCCTTGCACTTATTGGGGTATTCTTTACAAAGTGAAGCTTTACCATACTAAGGAAAATGAGTGCAACTGCACTTGCAAAGTGCAGTCTTTTTGCCTTTAGCCTGGATTCACAGCAATGCGGCTTTGAAATCGCGCTACTTCAGCGTAATTTCAAAGCCGCTGATTAGTGTGATTTCATGTGCGGCTTGCTGACATCTGTGCAACTTCATTTACAAAAGATGTGAATGCAAGTTGCACATGAAATTACACAGAAATAGTGCAGGTGAAGCATCACATATGGCGACCCATCACATTTGGCTACCCGCTGGAGTGTGCATGCGCAACGCCGCCATATGCATTCCAACACTTTTACAACACACTAAAACCGCCAGATAATGTGACGGAACTGACGTTGAACTGCGCTTGCGCAGTTATTATGCGGCTCAATCCCTAAGTCCAGGTTCAAGCTCCACCATCCAAGTGGACATAGAGTTAGAATACAATTATGCCAAGCGCAGCAAGGCCGTGCCAGAAGCGTGGCAAACGAAGTGAGCCCGCGAGGGGCCCTGTTGCAAAGTGGCTTGAAACTGGACTTAGGGGTGGAGCCCCTTTTACCGTGCTATTTTGTCATAAAAGTGTTGGAACGCATATGGTGGCGTCGCGCATGCACACTCCAGTGGGTAGCAAATTGTGATGGGTCGCCATATGTGACGCTACACAGGAACCTTTTCAAAGGTTCACTGCCGGGCAATGGGGTGTGACTTGTCATACGATTTTGAACTGTCACATGACAAATCGCACTAGTGTGAACCAGGGCTTACTAAATCAACCCCAATGAATTATTACATTGTATTTACTATTTTATTAATATGTAGCTCAAAAGTGTGAGCTTTGACCTAAGTAAAACAAAGTTAAAAAAAAATGTAAATAAACTCTAATTTTATTTAAACCCTTAAAGTGTTACTAAACCCACAACAGTAAAATCAGTCTGTATATGCTGTAAAGCATGCTTGTTATACTCACTGTGGAATCTAAGGGGTTAATCCTCTGCATTGACCCGGTCTTCTCTGATCCTCTCCTTCTTTTACTGTCCCCAATCCATGTGCTGATAGAACAGAGCCCTACGAGTCACTCTGAACATGCTCAGTTTGGTGTGTTTTGCTAGAGTTTTTCTTGGGAGAGTGCATGTGGTCAGCACAGGGCCAATCAGCACTGTCCAGACAGAGAGTCAGGGGTCCTGCAGCCTCAGGACAATCAGGGGAGAATGAAAACTGCCCCTACAAGCTTTAACCCGACACTGATAGAAGTCACAAGACTGCTATATACTGCTGATGAGAAAAGGTATTTAGCAGTTTATATTTACTAAAATAATTGCATTTCCATGTTCTGTGTGCTGTGGGGACCAGATATAGTGAATGCAGGGTCCTGGGTTTAGTAACTATTTAACACCCCCCCCCCCCCCCCCCCAGCTGCTTTTTTTGTAGCCAATTGTTTTTTGTTTTTTTCTCTCTTTAATTTTAGTTTTGTTACTTTTTTCAGCATTGCGCAACAAGAACAATTTGCAAAAATGCAAGAAAAAAGAAAAAAAAAAACCTTATTCACATCTGCCATGTTTTGTACCAGAAACCTAATGTGTCATTTTAAATGGAACAAATTATAGAATACATTGTGTATGTCTTATTTACAGTAACATGATTTTTAATAAAACTAACAATAGAAAAAAAAACACATTTAGTCTATTTGTCTAAAGATTCCATAGATTTCAAAATTCTTGTCTAGAGGTTTCCCAAAAAAACAATGTACAGTATGTATTACTTTGCAATCAGTATTTGTAGTGGAAATGTAAAACTTGCTGAGATCCATAAGGGGTACAAAGGTAGGAGAACTGAAGCGGTTCAGGTCCGTTTTCAGGGACAGACACTCACTTTTTATTCTCTGAAGCTTTTAGCATTATTCCCCTTTATAAGAGAGTAACACACGTTCAAGAAATGGAGATGACGGGTCTGTTACATTTTGTTTGCTGCATTGAAGATATGTCAGGCAGATGGGAGATAAACACAGATGGGGCACACATGGTCTGTAAGAGATCTTTATCGAGAAAAAATCCATTATAATTTCTCCCGGCCATCTTAGTGATGGAGGAATGTGAAGAACCATACATCGGGAAGAGCCTAGGCAGGTAGAGACTTCCATGAGAAAACATTCCATGGATACCTCCTATAGGGGGGCAGACATTTCTGGCTCTGGCTCATCATGGCTGAAAATGGGTCTTCTAAGTTGTCCAAACATTTATTACCCCTGCAGAACGTCAGATGACCATTTTGGCTGCTATGTGATTTGAAATTCTGCTCAACCAGTCTTGAGATTCACTCACATCTGCCACGCTATGTATCCAAGTGACTTGACTTTTCTCCACTGCAGCCAAGGCAATACAGCTAGGTCCCCTTGCTTTCCCCTGCCTCAGTTGGACAATGAAGGAGCAGCTGCACACTGATGGTGTCCTCACTCTCCTCTCTGTCTCTCTCTGTTAGGCTGACCACACTGGACATCACAGTAGAGCCTGATTAGTTTACAACAGCCTTTCTCAACCTTTTTACACCAGAGGAACCCTTGAAATATCTCAGGTCTCAGGCAACTCCTGCACAATTACTTGAGGTGTCAGCGGTAAGAATGCCTGTTACATTGGTGGTCAATAAAAGAATCTTCCCCCTTACAGTGATGGTCAGAATCCCATCCAAACAGTTACATAAACCATTGGTGTCATGTTGCTTGCTCTGCCGAGTGGTGTTGGACCCAAAACTATGTAGGCACCATTACATGCGGCGCTAATCATCCACAGCTCCAGGAACTTATAGCAGTCTCTAGAGCAGTAGTCTCCAAACTGCTTGCCTTTACCTGGCCCTTGGGACACTATTCCTCCTACTAACACAAACAATGGGGTACTATTCCTCCTATTAACACCAACAATGGGGTACTATTCCTCCCACTAACACAAACAATGGGACACTATTCCTCCCACTAACACAAACAATGGGGTACTATTCCTCCCACTAACACAAACAATGGGGTACTATTCCTCCCACTAACACCAACAATGGGGTACTATTCCTCCCACTAACACCAACAATGGGGTACTATTCCTCCCACTAACACCAACAATGGGGTACTATTCCTCCCACTAACACCAACAATGGGGTACTATTCCTCCCACTAACACCAACAATGGGGTAATATTCCTCCCACTAACACCAACAATGGGGTACTATTCCTCCCACTAACACCAACAATGGGGTACTATTCCTCCCACTAACACCAACAATGGGGTACTATTCCTCCCACTAATACCAACAATGGGGTACTATTCCTCCCACTAACACCAACAATGGGGTACTATTCCTCCCACTAACACCAACAATGGGGTAATATTCCTCCCACTAACACCAACAATGGGGTACTATTCCTCCCACTAACACCAACAATGGGGTAATATTCCTCCCACTAACACCAACAATGGGGTACTATTCCTCCCACTAACACCAACAATGGGGTACTATTCCTCCCACTAACACCAACAATGGGGTAATATTCCTCCCACTAACACCAACAATGGGGTACTATTCCTCCCACTAACACCAACAATGGGGTACTATTTCTCCCACTAACACCAACAATGGAGTACTATTCCTCCCACTAACACCAACAATGGGACACTAATACTTCCACTGACACCAACGATGGGGGTCTTTTCCACCCACCGACACCAACGACGGGGCACCATTTGTTTCACTGACACCAAAAATGGGTCATCATTCCTCCGACTGAAACCAAGGATTGGGCACTAATTCTTCTAGTGAGACCAATGATGACACACTATTCCTCCCACTGATTCCAATAATGGGACACTATTCCTTCCACTTATACTAATGATGAGACACTATTCCTCCTACTGATACCAATGATGAGACACTACTTCTCTCACTGAAACCAACAATGGGGCAATTCCTCCCAATGACACCAAAGATGGCACGCTATTCCTAATACCAAAGTTGCATTGGTTACTCTCACCGACACAGGACTATTTCTATTCCCACTGGCCACAGTCCAGCCCCCCTAAAGTCTGAAGGACATTCAACTGGGCTTTTGTTTAGAAAGTTTGGGGACCCCTATTCTAGACGAATCCTAGGGTTTCAAAGAACCTTGGTTAACAATGATCTACAGTGATTTCCCTCTAACTCCCCATTCTAACCAGTATAGGATTACAAGAGACCAATACCAAGCCACATTCAAATATTATTGAACAGGGTTGGTCCTCTATCTCTGCCCATAGTTCTGCCTAAAGACTTATTTTAAGGCAGCAGCAAGTGAGGACAGACATCAAGCGAATCCTGCAAGTGCATATAGGATGATTGTTTATGAGCTACACGTTGTGCGTACGCGGTTTCACTGCGTTTATATATTATGGTCGTGTCTAAGCCACAAGATGGAAACTTTCTACAGATTGATAAGATCCCAGCGTATTAACACAATCGTTCTCCTCTACAAGGTGACCCGCCATGCTGGAGAGTTAAGAAATTCTCATTTTCATATCCGCCTCATTTGCTCGGCTCCTAATTAGGTGTTTTAAGCCGGAGTCACCGCGGTAAACGGCACCCCATGGACACAACCAAGTGCCATTTCATAATATTATCCCTGTGAAGGCGCCTCCTGCATATTAATTGAGCTAATCGCTCGGAATAAATAAATCAGCGGCCTTTTTACTCCGCCATGACAGCCGCAGCTCAGAACGGGCATTAGATTAGGTGGTACGGATGGCATTTTGACGCTGGGCTCGGCCTTGACAGGAGCTTCATGACACCAAGTACGCCTTTTGGACAACTCACTGAAAAGCACGGGGGGCCTGACGTCGGGATTTTAATGAATGACAAGAAAAAAAAAAAGCAGGACAGTAAATCATTGCTCACACACATCTAATACAATTCTTAGTCACCATTTCCATAAATGTCTAAAATAATCACACCAGTTAAACCGCAATCCCAGGGTGTGAATATTCTACCAGGAGATGAAAAAGTGGAGAAATAAATGAAATGGGGAACGTGAGAAAACAGATGAAAGAAATCAGAAATAACTTTTTTCCACTTTGTATATAATGTGCGTCTACAGAAATTGTAACAAGTTCTGGTCTAAAAGGAAATATCTTCTAGAACGGAAGAGCACAAATGCCTAATAACTTTTATCTGGGAGGCCTGTTTATATGCACAACATTATTTATATTTTTCTCAGTTTTGAATTAATCAAGGAAACAAGGTTTGTGTCATATGTGTCTCATTAGGGAGAATCCCCTGCACTTCCTGTCCTAGACACCCAACAGGAAATGAGAGAACATTTCTCTAAAGTGAAGGACATTTCTGCCTTAGACACATGCCACTGGAACAGGTGTCCCCATTGGGAGATTTCCCCTCTCTTCCTGTTCTAGTGACAACTGTAAAATTTTGGATTTTCAATCACTTTGTCTCATTGACATATATATAAAGGGCTAATCTCCTCAGCAGAGGCCTAGACAGCTATGCTTTGGTAATATTGCTCCTTAAAAAAGAGGCTCCAGCCCCCCCACCAAAAATTTAAATGTCAGCAGTTTCAAATATTATAGCTGCTGACATGCTACCTTTGGAAATGCCCTTCAACTGGATCGCAATGTGCTTTTGTACCAAGGGATCCGGTGCAGGCAAACGCATTGTCTTTGGCATGCCATTAACTTAAAGTGGTAGTAAAGCCTGCTTTGTGATTTTTACCAACAGGTAAGTCCAGTGGCGTCTGGTGTTTTTTTATTGGGGGGGGGGGGGGGGGCGGCAAACAACCACCCCCCGCCTTGTTGTCTGGCGGTCCATTGGCACTTACCCCGTCTAGGCGGCGGGCACACCGGGCAGCAGCAGGGATCGGCAGCAGCGGGCACAACGGGGATCGGCAGACATCAAGCTGCAACAGGCATAAGCTCCTGTGTCTTCTCCTCCTCGCTTCTGCCGTGAGGCTCCTCCCCTCCTCCTAGGCGTCCAATAGAATCTGTCCTTTTAGCCAATCGGGTGATGGGTATAAGACCCGTATCCAATTGGCCGGCAGGAGGAACAGTGTTGCAGCAGCGAATATTCATTTGCTGTTTCAACACACCTGGGTGGGCTCCAGACGCAAATCCCTGCGCCCCGAGCCCACCCTATTTTGAAGCGTATTAGAGCCTCTGGCTCTAATCAAGTGCTTCAAAAAACACCCCCCTGCCCACCCCTGCCATAGGAATTCATGTGCCCGGTGTCCTGAAAGGGGCCGGGCGCACGCATAGGGATGGTGGCGGTGGAAAGGGGAGGCGTCTCCCGTGTGCCCACATTGGACAGGCCGTCCCTGGGTAAGCCTATAATAAGGTTTACCTGTAGAATATCTCCTAAACATGCACCGCTTAGGACATATTCACCCTGGATGAAGCCAGTGACATCATCGGCAGATGAGCTCTGAAGGTCCGGCATACCATGCCATAACCGAGGGCTCCTATGACATCATCGCAGCTCCGACCGCTCACACATCGGGGTCCGCAAACTCAGAAGGAAGTCCGGGGGAAGATGGGAGCCCTCCCCCTGTGGTGACAGCGCGCCGCTGGAGGGCTTAACGGAAGTATTTCATAATGTGCTAGTATGCATCTGCTATTATTTTGTAGGGGAAAGCGTTTTTTTTTTTTTTTTTATTGCAGCGGTTTACTAGCGCTTTAACATTGACACCTGCTGCATATTGCGGTGCGAGAAATACGCACAGAACACGGATTTCCCGCACTGCGTTCTAGTGTGAACCCAGCCTAATAGCAACAAAAAGCGAGGAACTGCAGAGCATTTCGGCTATCAAGGAGCAGCCATCGCCCCGCTAAGTCATTTCTGATCACCTCCCGGATATGCGGTGAGCAGAGCTCACAATCTATGAGCAGAGCGCAGACATAAGCGTAAGAGACGCCCCCCCCCGCGTCCGCCATAATTCCTCAAATAAATGTGATCATGTTAAACAATTTGTGATATACAGAGCTGTCCGCTATGGGGGCTATAGGGGGGGAGCTCTGTACATACACACACAGGGGAGCCAATAAGAAATGAGGACAGGCGCCCAGCCGCGCCGGCCGAGTAATTCGGCTCCTTTCATTCCCGACAAGACCCGTCGGAATGTGCTGACATCTCAGCCTCATATACGCTGCGCTGACATTTCGCCTCCGGTAGACAAATAAAACGAGCTTGTCATATATTTAGCAGCGGAGAAATGTATATTTCTGATTCCTGTCCTAGAATGGTGGGGGGAGGGGAGAGGAGCCTTGTTTGTCACATCATGTGAAGCCTCCGAGACGCGGGGCCCCTGACGCTCAATCGCCTTCCGAGGCGGCCGGCTATTTTAATCCTGCGCTGATATTGTGCAGGATGAAGACGCTTCCTCTGCGAGTGACAGAATAAAACAAAGCGATGCGCGGCCGTGTTCAGAGACGCTTTGAAATGTGGAGGACAGACCGCGATAATGATCCGGGTGGTGACACCCCAATGCTTCAGAGTTCCTGTGATTCTCGCTGTACACTCTAATGCTCCCTCTATTTTATACTTTTCATTGTGCGTGTTTTTCATGCACCAACACACATTCTATTAAATACATAAACCCAATCAGGGAAATCTCATAAAAATTTTAACATGTTAACTTTTAAAAAGCGATTGGGACTTCAAAAGTGACTTCAAAAGTGGCACCATCTTTGTTTGGGCATCATCCAGGGTCACCCTTGTTTTGGATGCCGACTCAGAGATGACACAATCATATAAGTAATAATAACACACATGTATGACACAGATCAGCCCCTGCTGCTTCCCCTCACCTTGTGACTTGCTAGAAAAGTTACAATGCTGCAGTCTGATCACTGGGGGAGAGGAGACTGAGGAAATGCTTCCTTCTGCCTGCAGCAGACTGATGACATCATCTCAGCCTAGGCAAAGTCACTGACTGGAGCTCAAGGATGGCTTTTCAGTAATAAAAGATGGAGCTTTCCTACAAAATAATACTGTTGCTGTATAATGTGACATGTCAGGAATTTATTCATAAAGACTTGTAAGGCTATTGACAGGCTCACTTTAAGGGCCAATTCACAATATGTGCGGTTACAGAAGTTTTATTACACTGGTAAAATGTCTGTCACCGCAGGGACACACAGGAAACAATTGTTTCCTGTGTGTCCCATTCACACTGCAATGCAGCCTAGCGCTCCGGCTCCAATCACACATCAATGTCAGGCAGTGCAGTGCATCGTGCCACCCGACATTGCAGTGAAGGAAGTGTAAGTTTTGTACAATTAATATAAGGCTGGTAAAATAAAAATAAAAAAGGCCGGTGCGCTGAATCGTGCACCACACTGCCCCCTAGCCAGCCGGCAACGCAGAGCGGCCTGAGCGTTCAATCACCCCTGGCTGCTTTGCAATTTGACAGACGTTGCAGTGTGAACTGGTCCTGAAGCTGAACCGTGGGAATTACACAAAATCTACCCTTGCAGTGCCCCCCCCCCCACCTTAAATGCTCATTTAGGCCGGCCATACATAGATCGAAATTTGGCTGGTTCAGTAGGGACCGGCCAAGATTTAATCCATCTATGGGCAGACACAGTTCCTCCCAATGACACCAACAAAGGGACCCAATGACAGCAATGATGGGGCACAATTCCTTCCAATGACACCAACAATGAGGCACAGTTCCTCCCAATAACACCAACAAGGGGACCCAATGACAGCAATGATGGGGCACAATTCCTTCCAATGACACCAACAATGAGGCACAGTTCCTCCCAATGACACCAACAAGGGGACCCAATGATGAGGCACAGTTCCTTCCAATGACACCAACAAGGGGACCCAACGATGAGGCACAGTTCCTTCCAATGACACCAACAAGGGGACCCAACGATGATGCACAGTTCCTTCCAATGACACCAACAAGGGGACCCAACGATGAGGCACAGTTCCTCCCAATGACACCAACAAGGGGACCCAAGGATGAGGCACAGTTCCTTCCAATGACACCAACAAGGGGACCCAACGATGAGGCACAGTTCCTTCCAATGACACCAACAAGGGGACCCAATGATGAGGCACAGTTCCTCCCAATGACACCAACAAGGGGACCCAAAAATGAGGCACAGTTCCTTCCAATGACACCAACAAGGGGACCCAACGATGAGGCACAGTTCCTTTCAATGACACCAACAAGGGGACCCAATGATGAGGCACAGTTCCTTCCAATAACACCAACAAGGGGACCCAATGATGAGGCACAGTTCCTTCCAATAACACCAACAAGGGGACCCAATGACACCAATGATGGGGCACAATTCCTCCCAATGACACCAGTGATGGGGGATTGTTTACTCCCACTGATGCCAGGACATTTTGTACTCAAACTGGCCACAGTCCGACCCCCATATAGTCTGAAGGACAGTGAATGCCCTCTGTTTAGAAAATTTGGAGAGCCCTCCTGTATGGTGACTTTCCTTTACTGTTCCTTCTTTTTTCCAGTCTAGGAGTTTTGCTGGCGTTTATACCAGCAGCTCTTTAGCAAGAATGCAATCTGCACTGCCTAATACTTCAGACTGCCACTAGAGGTGAAGTCCACACACCTGTAGAAAGATGTAAATATAGAACAGCATGTAGAATGTGTAGTCATGAAATGTGACAATAGCTCCGAGGTATACATCAAAAAGCCTTAGATGCTCTGTTTCTACATGTAAGAGCAGCGGGCGTATGTCACGACCCTCAGCTCCTTCAACGCCCCGACCCCTCAGAAATAAGAGTGCTATCAATGTTGTCAAATCCCGTGGCCCCCGATCTTATTATTCGGCTTTAACAAAATCTATTATTCCATCGCCGTCTTTTTGGCGGATTACGAGCTAACAATCCCTCACTTTACTGTCAGCCATCTCCGCGCCTCAATACGCTTGAACCCTTTTAGCGGTAATTGTCGGCGAGGACAGGCCGCTCCTGTGTTATTATCGCCGGTTTCAGGCCCCGCGCTGTAATTTCAGCTGTGTGTTCTCTGGCTAAAACGAGCCGCGAGATGGAATGATTCGAGGCCCTGCTTTTTCCCTGACAATAGATTAATATTTGCTGCTCGTTAGACTGTCAAGTCTCTCCCTGACAGGTGCGATAGAATTGTACGGACGCGTTCCAAGACGAAAAACAACATTGTTTGGCTCAATAGCGAATCTAGAAAAACTGAATACGGAGAAAAAAAATAAAATAAAAAAAGCAGATCAATTAATCGCAGAAGGTTCGTAGACAGTGGTTAAGGAGGCACTCCGGCTAAACAGTAGGTGCACAGTTCAAATACATGTGGATGGTTCTTACTGATGAATGATTGAGAATTGTGGTCAGCCAGTCCTGTTCTGGGTTTAGCCGTAGTGGAACAAGATCGCTAAAAAAAGTGACTCCCCCTTGTTAAAGGAAACTCACTGGCTGCCAATGCTGAGCTCAGCAATGTTATTGTATCAATGGCCCTTAAAGAAGTATTCCGACTAGCAATTCTGCCTTTCCCAAAACCAGTTTTTACAATATTTTTGCAGACAGATTAGTACTACAGGATTCTATGTACAGCACTGCTGAATGTGTCAGAGCTATATAAATCTATAATAATATCAATAATAGTGTGTGACTGTGGTGGGACATTAGAGTGTAAGCTCCTCTGGTGCAGAGACTAATATTGCATACTCAGTGTTCTTTGTACAGCACTGCAGAATAAATCAGAGCTATATAAATGTATAATATTAATAATAGTGTGGGACATATCGGCCTGGGGTCCTCTATGTTGAGGTGGATCCTCTCCCTATATTTTGGTCCCTCGGCTGCAGTTAAGCCCCATACACACTATCAGATTTTCTGCTGATTTTTGTCTTCAGATTTACCAAAACCATGTAGTGAAAGGGCCTGCTTGATTGCATACACATTTAAACTCCTAAGGTTTTACCTCATATTATATGGTTTTGGTAAATCTGAAGGAGAAAATCAGCAGAAAATCTGATAGTGTGTATGGGGATTTAAAGTTAATGAGACAAGTTCTTATTTTTTTGCAATCACGAATGGTACTCGTCAGGGATGCTCGCTCTCACCCCTGATCTTCATTACTCTGGAACCCTTTCTAAGCACAGTGAGACTTGATTCCAGCATTGTGGGCCTTCGGAAAGCCTTCGCGGACGATTTGATTTTCTTTCTGACGGATCCGCTGACATCCCTGCCGAATCTACTACACTCCTTCCATGAGTATGGCATCCTGTCATACTTTCAAACTAATGTATCCAAATCCTCCGCCCTCAACAGTGGAGCAGGCTGTAATCAGATGTCTCCGTCCCTCCTTTCCCTTTTATTGGGCGACTGACTCTGTTCGTTATTTGGGAATACATGTCACGCCAGACCCTGCTACTCTTTATTCTGCAAATTTTGAACCATTTCTTTTGAGCATGAGAGCTGACTTCGCTGGCATTCACTCGTGTTGACCTGGTTTGGCCGTTGCAATGCCCTCAAGATGACATTATTGCCAAAGGTTCTTTATCTTCTACAAGCTCTCCCCATCAGATTACCTCCCGTGTTCTTCAAGCGAGTGAACACGCTCTTCTGGGAATTTGTGTGGTTCCATCGGAAACCCCATCCCCAACTTCTTCACCTCCCTAAACGACAGGGTGGAGTTGGCCTCCCGGATGTGCAGGCGTACTATAGGGCGACTCACCTCACCAGGATGGTGGACTAGCATTGCCACGTTGAGGCAAAACACTGGGTGGCTATGGAGCTGGAGGACTCCGGTGACACGGCAAAGAGCTGGCCCCGGATCACCTCCCAGCTACCAAAAGACCTCCTTGCCCATCCTACTCTAGGTAGCACTTTGATGGTTGCAAGGGACAGCTTTCGGAGCTCTTCACTCTCCCCCACTGCCGTCACCCATGATCCCTATTCTAGGGAATCCAGAGTTCCAACCAGGCCTCCACAACCCGCAGTTCCAAAGTTCGTTGTCCAGTGGTCGTCTCCATCTTTGCAACATCTTGGGGCCCGATGGCAAGCTTTCCTCCACTGCTACACTCCAAGAAACCAGCTACAAGATTTTGACTTGGTGGTATAGGGTTCCCGTTACTCTACACCACTTTTTTTCCACAGGTACCAGATACGTGTTGGTGATGCAAGCTGATCGAGGCACAATGTTCCACATTTTCTGGGACTGCCCAGGAATCAAACTGTTCTGGCAGGAAATGCCCTCTACCATTAAAGAGCTGACCAATGTTGATCTAGCAGGAAACCCGGCGGCGTGTCTGCTGCACCTCACGACATGGCCCATCAAAAAATATAAGGCATTTCTCACGATCCAGTTGTTGACGTTGCAAAGGGCTTTATTCCTCTGCGATGGAGATCTGTGATTCTGCTCTCGAGGTCTTTTGGGTACTCCAAAATTAATGAACTTATAAACATGGAGGATCTTATACAATCGGGAGAAGACCTTTCGGGACACCTGGAGGCCATGGCAACATTTTGTATAAACGGATGCCTATTTACGAGTGGTTTCGCAACCCAGGTGCGTTTTACCTGATTTTGGCCTTGAGCGAGCGACCTTGCTATTTTACCTCTCTGATCATATGTCTCTTCACCCCCTCCTTGCTCCCCTCCACCCTTCCTCTGTCATTTTTCCTTCTTTCCCCCCTCTTTCTCCCTTTTGTAGCTAAGTGCCCCGAAGACACTTTTTCATGGCTCCTGGGGCCCCCTAAGTGACCCCAGGACTTTATTACATTACTTAGAGGAGCTATCTGTTGCCTCTAGCTAAGCCAGTAGTTCTATTGGCTGATAACCGATTTAAAGTTTGTTTGATCTCCAAGCTCTGATGGCTGCAATCTGTTTTGCTGTTGTTTTACTGTTTTATGCTTATTATAGCTGAGCGGTCCATATTATGCACAATCCATACTGCATGTTGGTTATCTATGTACCCCTTTATGCTCTTCCCTGCTTGGTTTGTATTGTACAATTCTGGGTACACAAACAAAATAAAAGAATTACAAAAAAAATTAAAAATAATAGTGTGGGACTGTGGTGTGAACATTAAAGTGTCCATTCACTTCCGCGGCTGACCACGCCCCCCTGAACATTAAAGTGTAAACTCCTCTAGTGCAGAGACTGATATGAGGACACTGCAAAAAACACACAGGAGGGCATGATCACCTTGTGCATTACCATAAATAATTTTTATTGTATCCACATAGACAAATATATATATATAGTCACATGCAAACAAAAGATCACAAGCCAAACAGATCTGCTCCAGCCAGAACGCAATAGCGGCACGTCCTAGATACAAAAGGTTGGACCACTGACGCGTTTTGGGGGTCATGCCCCTTTCTTTGAGCTCTTGCGCCCTCCTGTGTGTTTTTTGCAGTGTGTTCAGTGGACTTCCTGGTCGGAGGAGGGCTGCACCCTTGAAAGGCATTATAGAAAGAAGTTTGATGGAATACTTCCCCTGGATCTAGCGCTAAGTGTTTTTTTTGGCTTGTGTCGTTGACTAATATGAAAACTCTGTTCTCTGTACAGCACTGAGGAATATGTCAGAGCTATATAAATGTATAATAATAATAGTGTTTGACTGTTGTGGGGACATTAAAGTGTACACTTTTTGTTTATTAAAAATCTTACTATTATACAACTTAATAAAAACATATTTACGTATATATACAGAATAAATAAAATTATATTAAACAAACAAAAACATCTCATTCAGCATAAAAAAGACAAACTGGCTTTTTTGCCAGAAAAACTAAAAACAAAACAGAACTAAATATACAAACCAAGATATATGTTATAATAATAATAATGCACCACAACAAAGCCCTAACCTCCACCTAAACACACCCTTAGACTAAGAAACAATTACACATTTATCCCATGCATGCAGTCTTATTTTTATTTATCCCATGCATGCAGTCTTCTTATTCCAATAATCTGATTTTATAACAATCTAGGGGGCGTGAAAGAACAGAATGAAAACCTGCACACCCAGAGACTGACAGCAGCTACGGAGACCTGACATTCCTCCCCGCATTTGTCCAGGCCCCCCGGCCACCCCTATCCTTCAGAAGACCCCGAATCTTCCCAACCTCACCCAGAATGTCGTGCACCACCTCGACAGGAAGGACTTTTTTCCGAATGGAAACCTGACACCGTGCATTCCACGTAAACTAACGTATTTTAAAGTAATGGGGACATTAAAGTGTAAGCTCTTCTGGTGCAAAGATCGATGTGCCTGGATCAGTGTTCTCTGTACAGCACTGCAGTATATGTCAGAGCTATGAAAAAGTATAATAATATTAGTGTGTGACTGTAGTGGGAACGTTGGAGTGTAAGCTCTTCTGATCCAGAGACTGATGTGGCTGGCTCACTGTACAGCACCATGGAATGTTTCAGAGCTATTTGAATGTATAATAACAGTAGCGTGACTGTGGTGGGACGTTAAAGTGTAAGCTTCTTTAACGCAGAGACTAATGTGACATACTCTGTGTTCTTTGTACAGCACTGCAAAATAAGTCAATTCTATATAAATGTATAATAATAGTGTATGACTGTTGTGGGGACATTAGAGTGAAAGCTCCTCTGGTGCAAAGACTGATGTGACTGGTTCAGTGTTCTCTGTACAACACCATGGAATATGTCAGAGCTATATAAATTAAAGTGATTCTAATATACATTTTTTAAAAATAATAACTAGGTCAGTGGAATGACAGGCTACTGTTAATGCACAGACACCATAGAGTCCTTGATTAAATACTTTTTCTTTATTGAACTTTGGGAAAGTTATGAATGTTCCTTTTTTTTCCACTTTCTACAAATTTTCTTGATTGTAATGCTCTGTATCATGATTACGGTACTTTGTAATACTTTTGGAATATGACTAATAAAAAATATTGGAAATAAAAAAAATAAAAACCTGTCATATGTACCTGCTCTGTGTAATGGTTTTGCACAGAGCAGCCCCGATCCGCCTCTTCTCAGGTCCCCCGCTGGTGCTCCTGGCTCCTCCCCCCTCGAGTGCCCCCAAAGCAACCCGCTTCCTATGGCGGAACTTGTGCAAGCTTGTTCCTGACCTGCGCTGTGTGTCTATTGACACACAGAGCATGGCTTAGCCCCGCCCTTCACTCACTCTTCGCTGCCTGTGATTGACAGCAGCAGGATCCAATGGCTCCCGCTGCTGCATGGACCTCCAATGAGGAGAGAGAGAGAGCCGCTGCTCTCTGCCACAGAGCTGTATCGAGATTGGGCTCAGGTAAGTGTATTTACCTTAATCCCGAGAACGCATGAAGATAAAAAAAACATTCTGCTGTTAGAACCACTTTAATAAAATATACAGTATTAATACTGCACCAAATTTCTGAATAAATCTGACAGCTCAGCGATCTTTTTCTGCCAATGAATTGAGCAATTTTCACCCAATTAGATTTGATCCCAGCACGGCAGGGAGACTGTACAAAATATCTCCGACTGAGGGTTCTGCATTCAGAGCAATTTCCCAACCTTGTAAAAGATAAACGGATTATGTCGGAGGATCAGAGCGGAAAGGCTGCGAGGAAATGTGGGGCGGTTGGAGAGTCGTGTCTGCAGTTACTGCAGCCATTTTATCTGGGCAGATAATGAGAAGAACAAGGAGGTAATTAGAGATGAAAGCAGACTCTGAATGGTGAGAAGGTTTATTCGTACCAGACAGAGGGATGACACGGAGGAGTTATAAAACTCTTTGTATTAATTAGAAGGCCAAGTAAAGAATGGATATTTCGGGGATCATGGATCATTGGAGGATGGTTGCACGGTTGCAGAGTCCAGGATGTGGAATCCGAACTGTAAAGTTCCCTAGTTTGGGGGGATTCCACTCCCTGTTCCCACCGCAGTCCACAAGGGCCACATATGAGCCAAGGGTCTGTTCATAGGAAATGGTTTTACAGAACACAACCTTTTCTCTACTTAGGTAGAAGCAACACAACCACAACCCTTCCATAGAGTTTTTTCTGCACTTCCTTTCCCAAACTCTTCATTCTCAGCCTCACTTCCCCTGCCTCTATTTCTTAGGGTACAATCAAGGGATACAGAATGCGGAAGAGCTTGTCATTTATTAGGGTATAAGTAAATATATTGAAGGTGGAAGCGCTTAATAATTATTGGGGAGGATGTAGATTGAAGAGGAGCTTATAATCTATTAGGGTACAAGTGTTGATATGGGTTATAAGGAAGGATAAGGAAGGTGAAAGAGCTTACAATAGATTAGAGTATAAGGGGGGAAACAGAATATAGAAGAGCTTACAGTCTATTAGGGTATAAAAGTGTGAATATTGGGGTAAAAGGGAGGATACAGAAGGTGGAAGAGTTTACATAATAGTGAAGTATTGGGGAGGATACAGAATGTAGAAGAGCTTACAATCTATGAGAGTACAAATGTTGAAATGGGTTATAAGGGAGGATAAGGAAGATGGAAGAATTTACAATCTATTAGGGTACAAGGGAAGATACAGAAAGTAGAAGAGCTTACAGTCTATTAAGTTATTAGATATTGGGGTACAAGGGAGGATATGGAAGGTGGAAGAGCTTACATCCTATTGGGGTATTAGGGAGGATACAGAATGTAGAAGAGCTTACAGTCTCTTAGGGTATGATGCCCCATACACACAGTCGGATTTTCTGATGGAAAATTTTCGATGGGAGCTTTTTGTCGGAAATTCCGACCGTGTGTAGGCTCCATCGAACATTTTCCATTGGAATTTCCGTCACACAAAATTTGAGATCTGGATCTCACATTTTCTGACAACAAAATCCGTTGTCGTAAATTCCGATCGTGTGTACACAATTCCGCCGCACAAAGTTCCAAGCATGCTTGGAATCAAGCAGAAGAGCCGCACTGGCTATTGAACTTGATTTTTCGCAGCTCGTTGTACGTCACCGCGTTCTTGGTGTTCGGAATTTCCAACAAGCTTTTTGTGACCGTGTGTATGCAAGACAAGTTTGAGCCAACATCCATCGGAAAAAATCCATGGATTTTGTTGTCAGAATGTCCGATCAATGTCCGATCGTGTGTACGTGGCATTAGTGTGAATATTGGGGCATGAGGGAGAATACAGATGGTGGGAGAGTTTACAATCTATTTAGATATAAAGGAGATTACTGATTGTAGAAGAAATTACAATTTATTAGGATACAGTGCCTTAAAAAAGTATTCATACCCCTTGAAATTTTCCACATTTTGTCATGTTACAACCAAAAACAAAATTGTATTTTATTGGGATTTTATGTGATAGACCAACACAAAGTGGCACATAATTGTGAAGTGGAAGGAAAATGATAAATGGTTTTCAAAATGTTTTACAAATAAATATGTGAAAAGTGTGTCGTGCATTTTTATTCAGCCCCCCGGAGTCAATACTTTGTAGAACCTCCTTTCACTGCAATTACAGCTGCAAGTCTTTTTGGGGATGTCTCTACCAGCTTTGCGCATCTAGAGAGTGACATTTTTGCCCATTCTTCTTTGCAAAATAACTCAAGCTCTGTCAGATTGGCTGGAGAACTTCTGAACAGCAATTTTCAAGTCTTGCCACAGATTCTCAATTAGATTCAGGTCTGGACTTTGACTGGGCCATTCTAACACATGAATATGCTTTGAGCTAAACCATTCCATTGTAGCTCTGGCTGTATGTTTTGGGTCGTTGTCCTGCTGGAAGGTGAACCTCCACCCCAGTCTCAAGTCTTTTGCAGACTCTAACAGGTTTTCTTCTAAGATTGCCCTGTATTTGGCTCCATCCATCTTCCCATCAACTCTGATCAGCTTCCCTGTCCCTGCTGAAGTAAAGCAACTCCACAACATGATGCTGCCACCACCATGTTTCACGGTGGGGGTGGTCTGGTCAGGGTGATGTGCAGTGTTAGTTTTCTGCCACACATAGCGTTTTCCTTTTAGGCCAAAATGTTCAATTTTGGTCTCATCTGACCAGAGCACCTTCTTCCACATGTTTTCTGTGTCCCCCACATGGCTTCTCGCAAACTACAAATGGGACTTCTTATGGATTTCTTTTAACAATGGCTTTCTTCTTGCCACTCTTCCATAAAGGCCAGATTTGTGGGGAGCACGACTAATAGTTGTCCTGTGGACAGATTCTCCCACCTGAGCTGTGGATCTCTGCAGCTCCTTCAGAGTTACCATGGGCCTCTTGGCTGCATCTCTGATTAATGTTCTCCTTGCCCAGCCTGTCAGTTTAGGTGGACGGCCATGTCTTGGTAGGTTTGCAGTTGTGCTATACTCTTTCCATTTTCGGATGATGGGTTGAACAGTGCTCCATGAGATGTTCAAAGCTTGGGATATTTTTTTAATAAGCTAACCCTGCTTTAAACTTCTCCACAACCTTATCCCTGACCTGTCTCTTGTTTTTCGGCCTTCGTGATGCCGTTTGTTCACTACGGTTCTCTAACAAACCTATGAGGGCTTCACAGAACAGCTGTATTTATACTGAGATTAAATTACACAAAGGTGGACTCTATTTACTAATTAGGTGACTTCTGAAGGCAATTGGTTTTACTACATTTTAGTTAGGGGTATCAGAGTAAAGGGGGCGGAATACAAATGCACTCCACACTTTTCACATGTTTGTAAAAAATGTGAAAACCATTTATCATTTTCTTTCCATTTCACAATTATGTGCCACTTTGTGTTGGTCTATCACATAAAATCCCAATAAAATACATTTACGTTTTTGGTTGTAACCACAAAAATGACAGATTGTAGAAAATTTCAAGGGGTATGAATATTTTTTCAAGGCACTTTGCTCCCGTGTTGTCACCTTGTGACTTACACCCACAGTGGAGACTACAATCCACTGTGTAATATTACACAGCCATGGTACATTGTTGTCACAATCAGGAAACTCACCCAAAGAAATGCCATGCAACATCGCTGAAATGCATGTAGACAGGAAGTCCCTGCCAGTGAATCAGTAGTTTGTGTATTGACAAGAGAGATGCAGAGGCACAACGCTGTCTTCCATCACACACATTGAAAATCATTAGAGCAAGAGAATCTATACTGCTGCCTACGCATCCAGATTAAATGCCTTGTGAACAATAGCACCCCCTGGTGCTCAGTCTGCAGAAATCGCACTTTCACCCTTCCTGTTCTCTCCTGTAATATTTTGGAACAATTATTTCTCTAAATATAGTGCAAGTCTCCGCAGAAAGGAGCCTAATGTGATAATTATGAAACTTAAACAATATCTTTGATAGTGACATGCCCGGCCTGCCCGCCGCTGTCTGAATTATTAAACTGCATCACCTGAGCGCTTAGCTTCCAGCAACACCCACAGATTCCATGTAATTGTAGTCTGCATATGCTGTACAAGGTATAGAACTTGCCATAATGTATATAATCCTCCTCTGTACTGCCGGGTGACTGGAAGATTGCTGCCTGCCAAAATCCATAAAGTCCCCTGTGGGTATCACCGTGCACAGCTAATGAAACCGCTACTGCTAGAGATCTGATCAGTATACACAAGCCAACATACAGCACGAAACCCTCAAGAATACATAGGTATGCATAGGGAATGTATTTGTTTGAGGTACTTATATAGAGCTGTCAATGTACACAGCGTTTTACATATATATTGTACATTCACATCAGTCCCTACCCTCGAGGAGTTTACAATCTAAGGTCCCTAACTCACATTCATACACACACATACTAGGGACAATTTAGACAGTAACCAATTAACCTACCAGCATTTCTTTGGGGAGTGGGAGGAAACCGGAGTACCCGGAGGAAACCCACATAGGCACAGGGAGAACATGCAAACTCCAGGCAGGTAGTGCCGTGGTTGGGATTGGAATTGATAACCCCCACAGATAATGCTAGGTGGAAGTGCTAAGCCACTGTGCTGCCCAATTGAACTGAGAGTCTGTTCATTACTGCAGGATAAAGAGTCGGGTTGACTAACAAACCCCCCATAGAAAACACATTTAACTTTGAAGCATTTAAATCTCAATTTCCATTAAGAATGCAAAGGAGAGCCAAGATCTAGTGAGTGCCAAATGTCATAGTACAGGACCCTCCTCTGTGCCATCATGGATTCCCTCCAAAACACAACCTGGGGGAATTAGTTCTTCACTTCAATGTTATATTGAAAACCTTATAGGACCCAACTCATGGACAGATCAACAAAAGGGCTGGACAGACATTGAAGCGGCTTGAGTAGCAGGTAGATGGTCTGAGCTGATGCAGATTAATTTCAGTGTTCCAGGAGGCAATAAACAGAGTGTTCTACTTAAATAATATGAATATGAATAAACAGAATACGAAGAGTGATCCAGACTGCTGCAGAAAACTAGAATCTAACAGAATTTCTTAGGCCGAGTTTGCACTTGCAGTTGGGAAATTTTAAAAGCAGGCTGTTGAAGTACAGGCTCTACAGAAAGTTCTCAGAGTTCTTCAGAACTCCCCCAAAGAATGGGAAGCTTTTCTTCTTGATGAATGGAGCAAATTCCCACCATACAATAAGGAACGTCCAAACCTGGTCTGAAGGTAAAGGTTGTCCCTGAATCTTCTAGATTCTTCTTATCATTATATTAAGGGGTTTATTTAATTCATCCCCCTATTCACATGTAAAGGGTCAGTACATCTAAAAGTTATTTTTTAATTATATGTGCAGTGCAGACAGGTAGGTTGAATAAGCCTCCGACATACTCCTTGCCCATCTGGGGGCTTTGCGTACCCCCCACCAACCTTTCTGTGCTTCACCTG
Organism: Lithobates clamitans; assembly: GCA_037952925.1. Taxonomy (NCBI): domain Eukaryota; kingdom Metazoa; phylum Chordata; class Amphibia; order Anura; family Ranidae; genus Lithobates; species Lithobates clamitans. The sequence continues at coordinate 187,675 of JBBGZY010001316.1, forward strand.
TTGATGTTATTCCCTCTATAACTAGAAATAAATAAAACAATGCAGGAGGGATGGTAGGAACCCCTCATAATGGGCATCAGAGCCGGGAACTCAACACAGGGTTGGTGGGAACCTCTCATAATGGGAACATCAGGTGTTCAAATCTGGAAACTCAGTGCAGGGATTGGTGGGAGCTCCTCATAATGGGCACAGCAGGTGTACAGAGCCAGGAAATCAACACAGGAATGGTGGGAACCCTTCATAATGGGCACCGCAGGTGTGCAGACCTAGAGACTCCATGTTCAGTGTTGGGAGCTTACGGTACGGATGGCAGGAACCCCTCATAATAGGCATAGCAGGTGGACAGACCCAGGAACCTCTCTTTTTGGTCACAGCAGGTATACAGAGCCGGGAACTCAACACATGGATGGGGGAACCCCCTCATATTAGGCACCACAGGTTGCAGACCCAGGAACTCCAGGAACCTCTCATATTGGGCACATATTGCAGGTGCTCAACACAGGGATAGGAGAAGCCCCAAAAATGGGCATCACAGGTGTGCAGACCCAGAAACTCCATTTAGAGATGGTGGGAACCTCTCATAATGGGCACAACAGGTGTACAGAGTCGGGAACGCAACACAGAGATAATGGGAATCCCTTTTATTGGGCGCAGCAGGTATTCAGCTCCTAGATCTCACCAAGAGAACCCCTTATAAAAGAAACTGTGAAGGAATTTACATCTCTAGGATTCACCAACCACTGATATATGAGTTCTGTTATCTATCACAGCCCTGAGCACAGCTCTCCCTCCTGTACTTCGGAATGATATAATTAATCACCTTAGGCTCTAAAAACAGGAAGAGGCCGAAAAAGGTGAAAATCAACTATTTTAATGGTAAATATAGCTTTGGGCAGCTGCTGTTATTTCTAAAGCTTTGGGAATTCCTCCATTCATTTCCGCCCCATTCCACAAAAATATTAAGATATTAAATTCAACCAATAAATCTGACAGTTTATAGGGACTAAAATTCTTCAGGGATGCTCCCCACCCTAAACCTGGCGTAACCAGTCATCCATCCGCCTACCTACTTTTTACTGTCGCATCGCAAATTCACACATTAAGCCTACTACTGTGGAGTGAAACCGTATGACAGACAATGAAATAGGCGCAGTTATTTCATCCGTTTTTACCCACTGCCCCGGAAGCGTAAAACGCGATCTATACAGAAAAACTGCGTCAGTTATCAATGACAGCCGAGCAAGGCGCTCGCAGAGAGTTAATACAGATTAGGTGCTGACTTGCTGTCACTTCACTCTGCTGTTAACTCGCAACAACCGATAAATGGCTCCGCAGATTGCGTCTCCCGGATGGATATATACCATCGTTACAATAATCCAATTAACTCCCCGGACATAAACTGCTTTTATGGACTCTTCCGCTGCACACAGGACAGCCGTATAGATCTTACTCTTGGGTCGCTTTTATTTGATACGTTGCAGAGTCTTGCAAATGACAAGTTATGTGCGGCCCAAGTTAGCGTTGCCGGTTAAAGCAAAGCTGCAAAAAGGGGGGTAATAGAGCTGCTTTTTGAACTACAAGATGATGGGGGGGGCGTACAAATGTAAAGCCATTGTGTTCTATAGAAGCGTTGGGATGTCATTCAAAATGGGCTCTTCTAAAGCAAAATTAATCTCCACTATATTTTTTAAATGGGCCCCCAGGATCTTTATGACACAATGTGCTAGTACACACAACATATTAGCACATCATTGTAAACTTACCTGTCAAACTAAGCCCTCCAGCACTGTGCTGCCAGAGCTCCCACTGGTCACTGGCGCTTCCATCTTCTTCCCAGGTTCACTCTGTTCTGCCAATAGAATGGCCGTGGCGTGATGACGTCACTCTCGCACATGTGCACAGGATTTGCATCATCAGAGCACAGAGCGGTGCTGTAAATACACACTGAGCTGAGCTGATGGCAGGTCCACTTATTATTAAATCAGTTGTTTTGGTTTGTAGGATTTCAATAAATCTTTTTTGGTGCAGAAGTTTCTGTGTCAGCCCTGATTACGAATGGCCCAATACTTCCAGAAGAAGGTGTGAGGATGGAGTGTGAGGTCTGCCTTTGTAAAATAGGAGAAGGAAGACATTTCAGGCTACCAAGTGAAAATGGCGAGGGCCGGGTGTGTGTGTGTGTGGGGGGGTCACCCAGCACCCCAATGAGCCTACTCTGCTTAAGAGGAAAATTCATCAATATGTGTGGAAGGACACACATTGTCATAAGCTAGCAAACTAAAACAGAAGGTGTATATATAATGGATTTATAGATGTTATAATCAGTGTT